>CATIWC010001022.1:0-354669 GCA_948472305.1 Vicia faba
GCGCAATAATAGTTTTGTTCGTCATATTCACATTGTATTATATTATAATAGACGTAAAAAATTTTAATATTTTTCATCTTCTGTATCAAGAAACAAAAGGTTTCTTCATCGCTAAGAAACTAAGTTAAAAAGACTATAAATTAATGACATATATTTGTTATATATAGGTAATAATTAAAATTAAATGATCAAGCTCGATATTATTTTTACTCACCGTATTCACATTATATTATAGTTTAATATATGTAAAACAATTCAATATTTTGCATCTTCTCCATCACGAAATTTAAGGTTTCTTGATCACTAAGAAACTAAGTTAAAAGACTATAAATTAATGACACGTATTTTTATATATAATGGTATTAATTAAAACTAAATGATGAAGCTAGATATTATTTTTATTTACCATACTCACATTATATTAAGGTATATTATATGTGAAACATTTCAAATGATTTATTATAATCTGTCACCAAATTTCAGGTTTCTTCATCACTAAGTAACTAAGTTAAAAGTATTTAAATTAATGATGCATATTTAATATATATATATATATATATATATATATATATATATATATATATATATATATATATATATATATATATATATATATATATAATATATATATATATATATATATATATATATATATATATAATATATATATATATATATATATATATATATATATATATATATATATATATATATATATATATATATATATATATTGGTTATAAATAAAATTAAATCATCAAGCTCAATATTTTTTTTATTCATAATATTTATGATGTAATATGGTGTAATAAATCTAAAACTTTCAATATTTCTCTTCTTCTTTATCAACAAATTTAAGGTTTCTTCATCACTAAGAAATTAAGTTAAAAGACTATAAATTAATGACACATATTTTGTATATGTTGGTATTAATTATAATTAAATGAACAATCTCGATATTATTTCTATTCACCATATTCATATTATATTATGATATAATATATGTAAAACATTTCAAAAGTTTTCTTCTACTCCATCATAATATTTTAGGTTTCTTCATCACTAAGTAACTAAGTTAAAAATCTTTAAATTAATGATGCATATTTGATATATATTGGTAATAATTAAAATTAAAGGTTCAAGCTCAATAATAGTTTTATTCGTCATATTCACATTGTATTATGGTATAATAGACGTAAAAAATTTAAATATTTTTCATCTTTTGTATTAAGAAACAAAAGGTTTCTTCATCACTAAGAAATTAAGTTAAAAGTCTATAAATTAATGACACATATTTTGTATATGTTGGAAATAATTATATCTAAATGGACAAGCTCGATAGTATTTCTATTCACCATATTCACATTATATTATGATATAATATATGTAAAACATTTCAAAAGTTTTCTTCTTCTCCATCACAATATTTTAGGTTTCTTCATCACTAAGTAACTAAGTTAAAAGTGTTTAAATTAATGATGCATATTTGATATATATTGGTAATAATTAATTTTAAATGATCACGCTCAATAATAGTTTTATTCGTCATATTTACATCGTATTATGGTATAATAGACGTAAAAAATTAAATGATCAAGGTCAATATTTTTTATTCACAATATTTATGATGTAATATGGTGTAATAGATGTAAAAACTTTCAATATTTTTCTTCTTATTTATCACCGAATTTAAGGTTTCTTCATCATTAAGAAATTAAGTTAAAAGACTATAAATTAATGACACATATTTTGTATATGTGTGTAATAATTATAATTAAATGAACAAGCTCGATATTTTTTTATTCACCATATTCATATTATATTATTATATAATATATGTAAAACATTTCAAAAGTTTTCTTCTACTCCATCACAATATTTTAAGTTTCTTTATCAATAAGTAACTAAGTTAAAAGTCTATAAATTAATTATGCATATTTGATATATATTGGTAATAATTAAAATTAAAAGTTCAAGCTCAATAATAGTTTTATTCGTCATATTCACATTGTATTATGGTATAATAGACGTAAAAACTTTCAATATTTTTCTTCTTCTTTATCACCAAACAAAAGGTTTCTTCATCACTAAGAAACTAAGTTAAAAGACTATAAATTAATGACACATATTTTTTATATATAGGTAATAATTAAAATTAAATAATCAAGCTCGATATTATTTTTATTCTCCGTATTCACATTATATTATAGTTTAATATATGAAAAACATTTCAATATTTTGCATTTTCTCCATCACAATATTTTAGGTTTCTTGATCACTTAGAAACTAAGTTAAAAGACTATAAATTAATGACACATATTTTATATATAATGGTAATAATTAAAATTAACTGATCAAGCTAGATATTATTTTTATTTACCATATTCACATTATATGGAGGTATAATATACGTGAAACATTTCAAATGTTTTCTTCTAATCTATAACCAAATTTTAGGTTTCTTCATCACTAAGTAACTAAGTTAAAAGTCTTTAAATTAATGATGTATATTTAATATATATTTATATTTGTTATAATTAAAATTAAATGATCAAGCTCAATATATTTTTTATTTACAATATTTATGATGTAATATGGTGTAATAGATGTAAAAACTTTCCATATTTTTCTTCTTCTTTATCACCAAATTTAAGGTTTTCTTCATCACTAAGAAATTAAGTTAAGAGACTATAAATTAATGACACATATTTTTTATATGTCGGTGTTAGCTCCTAAAATCGACACCTACAACAAGTTTGCCTTATGTACCAAAAATAGATTGAACAAGTCTAAGTTGGAAAGGCTTCGACAAAGCAGAAAAGTACTTAGAGAAATTCTAAGTTAAATTGAGTCTTCGACCAGAAGGTTCTGAATCCCTTCGACTGAAGAGAATCCAAGGTCTTCGACCAGAAGGGAACTTTGTATCTGCCCCAGAAGATTTTGAATCTGAAGAAAGGAGGGAAAAGCAGTTCGCTTGGCAGTTGAGGAAAGCAATGTGGCGTGAAAAGAGGGGTCGAATCACATGCATAAGACACATTTCTTCATCCTAGAGCAAGGTAACTCCTCGACGGTTACCTAGTTTTAGTATAAATATAGGAAGTTTATGTAGATTTCTGTATGTTCAACTGTTTGTACACATTATTCAATACTATTCAAGTACCCGCTGCGTGAGAAAGAATACTAAAAAATGTATGTTTGAAACACCACATTTTAAAATCAAAGTATTTTATTTCTCTCTTACATTTCTTGCCCTTTTATCTTGTTTGCACTTTATCTGCACTTTTTACCCAGATTCCTGCACCTAACTTCTCCTGGACCCCTTTTGTTCTATTTGCTTTCTGCACTCAAACTCATCCCTTTCCCAGTAGAACGTGCATTCTTCACCCACATTAACGTTTATGTCCAAACAACATCACAAATTAGCATATGTCCTAGGATCAAACTGATTGATCCTGCGAGTAACCAAAAAGTTACCCTTTCTGGAAGATCAGCGGTTGTTTACCAGAAAACACGATGAATAAATTGGCACACCACCCGGTGGGACGTTGCTAATTACTGTTGTTGTATTTATTTTGTCTTCCGTTTTTGTTTATTAATCTTAATATAAATGCTTCGCATGATTTTCTTTCTTTTACAAAGTTTTGCATGCTATTAAGAAGTGGTAAAATAACCACCAACGAGTGTACAACTAGAAAGAGAAATAGTGGAAGCAATATAGATAATCAACCAAATAATGGAGAGATACCTCCACCAATTACTACGAGAACAACGGTAATACCAACCGTTAGTGAAATTGTCTCGTCAACTGTTGGTTCGACACAAATGTTGACAACAACCCAAACGGGACCAATACTGTTGTATGCAGGTCCCAGAGGTCCAACAGGAACACCCCCACTACTGAAATGGCATGCCAACTACTGAAATGGCTAGCCTTATGAACGCTGCGTCTACATTTTTAGAACCTTTGGTAAGTGTATCTTCACCATTACTGGGATTTGGAACTGGTATGGATAGGAACCAACTTTTAGGAGGGGCATCCCATGCAATGCCAAGCCTCACAAACGCTTCCACAACAATTTTGAGGCAACAGATGGATGAAAGCAACCATGACATGGTGCAAATGTTGGCCCAAACTCTAAGTACAGTATTGGACCCTCTAATACAAAATACCACTCATTCAAACCAACAAATAACAGCGCAAATGGCGCGCATGACTGAATTTTTTGGGGTTCCATAACCTATTTGACAACCCCAGAGAGATCCTATGAGAGAGGATCAAGGTGTGGTCTTAGAATAAGATGTAACTATTAACCAAAGGGTTGAACAACCTAGGGTAGAAATACCCAGACTTCCCCCACAAATCCTTAGAGATGGTGATCAAGGTGTAATCATGGTAAATAGGAATCAAAATGCTGACGAACTGATACAGCAAGTTTGACACCATAATTATGGCACAGAAAATAATCTGAATGCCATGATTAAAAGGATCATGATACAAAATGGAATGAACTTTGGCTTTCGTAGGCCAAACTTTACATCCCCACTGTCAGAATATATCTTGCAAGCATATTTACCCACTAGGTGGAAGGTTCCAAAGTTCACTAAGTTTTCAGGGAATACGACAGAATCAATTGTCGAACATATAGCGAGATATTTGATAGAAGCTGGGGAAATATCAAATAATTAGATCCTTAGGAATAAATATTTCCCTAGTTCTCTAACAAATAACGCTTTTACTTGGTTTACCACCCTCCCAGCCAATTCGATCCACAACTGGAATCAATTATAGAGATTGTTCCATGAACAATTTTACATGGGGAAAACCAAAATAAGTCTGAAAGAACTGACAAGCGTGAAAATAAGATTCACTAAGCTAATAGACGAATATCTAAATAGGTTTCGACTACTCAAAGCCAGATGCTTTACACAAGTGCCTGAGCATGAATTGGTCGAAATGGCTGCAGGGGGCCTAGACTATTCTATTAGGAAGAAACTAGATACCCAATATCTGAAGGACATGGCCCAATTGGCCGATAGAGTTCAACAGGTAGAACTTCTTAAAATTGAAAAAGCTAAAGCAATTAAGACTCATCGACGAGATAAGGTAGCTTATGTCGAAATGGATGATGATGATCCAAAGACATCTAGTAATCCTATAGACGTCGAAGAGAGTGAAATAAATTTAGAAGAGTTAAAACATGGGCCTCCATACTCTTGTAGAGTGTTACTTCCCTCAGACGGGAAGAATCCTACTAAGTCTGAAAAGAACAGTGATAGATTCCCAAAGAAAACGTATAGTTTCAACGTCACAAAATGTGATGAGATATTCGACTTATTGGTGAAAGATGTCCAAATGATAGTGCCCCCTGGGGCAAAAATGCCTCCTTTAGAACAAATAAAGAAAATAGGTTTTTGTAAGTATCATAATTTTTTGGGCCATAAAACTTCACAATGTTTTCTTTTCAGGGATCTCGTTCAAGGAGCGATCAAAGAAGACAGACTCAAATTTGCTGACAAACCCCAAATGAAAATTGATACAGACCCACTGAGAGAGGATTCCCACTATGCTGAACCAGCATGCATTAATATGGTCGAAACTTCTGAAGACTTCGTCAATAGGCATGTCTTTGGAAGCTTTACTGGGAACATCTCCAGAAAGACTGCATAAGCAGTTAGAAAGGCCACTGAAGGCCTAAACAAAAAGGCTACTGAAGGCCTAAACAAAGGAGTTACTGAAGACTCCAGCAAAAGGACTATTGTAAGTTCTTATGTGGCTGCTGTCAAGGGTTCAATAGAGGACCTTGAAGCCAAAATGCAAAAAAATGAATCTCGCTGCCAAGAGCAACGTGCTAGTCAAGATGGTCTAAGTATTTGAGGCAAAGGCTTCAGAGGAAGCCATTAGACAAGAGGAAGTGAATAAAACTGCATTTCCAAAAGAAAATGAGGACCTGGATGACTTTCTACAATGATGCCAGAAGAAAAAGTCTGAAGTTATGTTATGTCCAAGATGCAGCTCCATCTTCGACAAAAAGATTGCATAACACATAGAGGGCATAAGGGTAATGAAAGAGAAAAGGGCCACCAATGCCCAACCCCACATGGTTCCTGAAGTTAGACACGGTCCCAGAAGAGGACCAATGAACCAGGTGAAGAGGCCATCAACTTTAAGGCCTCCAACTAATGTTCCCGTGGATACTTGGATAAAGACAGCAAACAGGAAAAGGCCAAGTGAAGAGAAATGGCGATCATTCCACGTTCCAAGAGGGTCATCCTTGGCATATAGGAAAGAGTCCCAAACTACGACTACAAACAAAGTGGCTCATGTGTCGAGCAACTATAAGGGGAAGAACCCCATGTCTCGCTCCCAGTGGAGGAGATTCCAAAGACGGTGAAAAGTTGAAAGGGAGGCTACAGAAGAGCCTCAACCAAAGTCAAGCACCAACGTGCCATAAAAAATGGACAAAGGTAGACAACGAAATCCTTTAGAAAGGAAACCAATTGCCAGAAGGTTGGAGTGGCCAGATCGAGGTGAATCAGATGACAAAGGTAAATCTGAATCTGATGCTACTTTAGACATTATGGTAAATGTAGTATCAGTGCTACCCAGAGAATACGACCGTCAAGTAGAAGTCGAAGAGATCGAATGGGAATTCAAACAAGAAATGGGAAAACATAGGACAATGTGCTATTATGTAATGAACAATGGTTGCATCGAGGAGCAAAATGCATTCTTCGAGCCACCTACGAAGGTGATGAAAAATCACCTAAAACCCTTGTTCATTAGAGCATAGATAGGGGAAATAACAATCCACAAAATTCTGGTTGATTGTGGAGCTACAATCAACATAATTCCTCAATCTATGTTACGGAAATTGGGAAAAGGAGATGGGGATATCAAACCCCACAACATGGTTCTATCGAACTATGAGGGAGGTATTGGAACCACTATAGAGGTGATACAATTAGACCTCAAGGTGGGAACAATACTTTGACCAACTATGTTTATGGTCATTTCAGCGAAGCCCAACTACAATCTACTCTTAGGTAGAGAGTGGATACATGGCATAGGTGCAGTGTCATCTTAGATGCATCAAAGGGTCACGATTTGGCGCCCTAATGGCATTGTAGAGAATATAAAAGCTAACCAAAGTTATTACTTGGGTGAAGTTAATAATGTTGGAAAAAATAGCTTCGACAGAAACTTGGCTCATATAGGGCCATGCAATCCTCTGGAGTTCGATTTGGCACCAGCACCAAATACCTTCTGCTCCCTCTACCTGTATTCCGACCATGGTTTCTAGTGGGATAGAGAAGACTTATCAAACATTGACTATGGAGGAGTTGATGACATACGGCCAACTGGCTGGGGAAGTGAATTTGGTGATGATGACTGAATCACAAGCCTTACAAAATATTTAGGAATATGTAGCCGAAAGTAGAATGATAGCGGCCTTAGAGGCTGAAGTCAAATACATGGCTATTAAAGCCAATGAACAACTATTTCTTCCAGAGGGTCCTGGGAAAGACTTTGATCCAGAACCACCTGAAGCAAAGGAGGAAGAAGTGCAAAACCAAAGGCTAGATGTTATTTATGATGATGAGCCTCTGGGTTTTGAAAAGGACCCATTAGAAAACAACGTTAAAATGCTAGCGCAAGATCCTTTATAAGAAATAGATCTGGGCGAAGGATTGGCGAAAAGGCCAACATACATTAGTGCGAAGATAGATCCAGAGCTCAAGATCGAAATAATCCAATTGTTGAAGGAATTCAAAGATTGCTTTGCATGGGATTATGATGAAATGCCTGGTCTCGACGGGGAAGTGGTAGAGCTTCTACTACCAATAAGACCTGGGAAAAATCCTGTCAAACAAACTCTAAGGCGTTTTGCACCAGAGGTCTTATCGAAGATCAAGACGGAAGTTGAAAGACTATTGAGATGCAAGTTCATCCGAACAACCAAGTATGTCAAATGGATTGCAAATATAGTACCTTTTATAAAGAAAAATGGTACCTTAAGGGTGTGCATCGATTTTAGAGATTTAAACGCTGCAACGCCCAAAGATGAACACCCAATGCATGTGGCGGAAATGCTTGTTGATTCTGTCGCTGGCTTCGAATACATGAGTATGCTTGATGGATACTCAGGGTATAATCAAATTTTTATTGCTGAAGAGGATGTGTCTAACACAACCTTTCGATGCCCTGGAGCTTTAGGCACTTACGAATGTGTAGTGATGCCTTTTGGCCTATAAAATGCAAGGGCAACATATCAAAGAGCAATGAATTCAATATTTCATGATTTCATCGACACTTTTATGCAGATTTATATAGATGACATTGTTGTTAAATTTGTTTCAGGGAAGACTCATATAAACCATCTTCGACAATCCTTCGAAAAGATGAGACGCTATGGTTTGAAAATGAATCCTCTAAAATGTGCTTTCGGCGTAAAATTAGGGGATTTCTTAGGCTTTGTGGTCCACAAGAAGGGAATTGAAGTAAACCAGAACAAGACCAAAGCCATTTTGGAAGCGAAAGCACCAACTAACAAGAAGGAGTTGCAATCTCTACTTGGTAAGATAAATTTCCTGAGGAGATTTATTTCCAACTTAAGTGGAAAAATGCAAGCCTTCTCACCACTAATTTGACTCAACAAATGAGACTTCGAGTGGGGGAAAGAACAATAAGAGGCTTTCGACAAGATCAAAGAATACCTCGCCAAACCACCCATTATGGTACCTCCTTGTAGAAATAGAAGTATGAGATTGTACATAGCTGCATCCGATAAAACTTTAGGAAGCATGTTAGCTCAAGAGGATGAGAATGGTGTCGAAATACCTATTTATTACCTCAGTAGAGTTTTAAACAATGCAGAAACTAGATATAGCGAAGTTGAAAAACTGTGTTTATGTATTTACTTCTCATGTACAAAGCTCAAGCAATATATTAAACCAGATGATGTTTTTGTTTCGTCTCATTTTGATGTTTTCAAATATATGTTGTCGAAACCCATCTTGCACAGTCGAATTGGCAAACAGGAACTTGCATTAACTGAGTATTCATTAACTTTTATGCCTCTTAAGGCTGTGAAAGGTCAAGTGGTAGCAGATTTTATAGTTGACCACTCAATAAATGAGGAATCAATCAACTACTTGGAGATCGAACCTTGGAAGTTATACTTCGACGATTCTAGTCATAAAGACGGAACCGGGGCAGGGGTTCTAATTATTTATCCAAACAAAATTCCAACAACATTCAAGTACAAGAACAAAGGTTCTTGTTCGAACAATGAGGCTGAATACGAAGCTCTAATCGTAGGCCTTGAAATATTGTTGGAATTGGGGGAAACTCGAGTCAAAATAATGGGAGACTCAGAGTTAGTTATAAAACAAGTCACAAAAGAATATAAATGCATAAGAGAAAATCTTATCATGTATTTTGTAATAGTCAATCGTTTGTTGAAAAACTTTGAAAATATCAACATCCGACATATACCAAGACTGGAGAATCAAGTAGCTAATGACTTAGCACAGATTGCGTCCGGGTATAAAATTTCGAAAGAGAAATTACAACAGGTAATAAAAGTTAGAGGAAGAGTGACACTGACCAAGTTGTCTCCAACAGATTTAAAAACAACAAAGTTGGGGTACGCTGATGACGAAAACTTCGAAATTTCGTTCATAGACAATCTAACAGAACAAAATTGGAGAAAGCCTATAGTGGATTATTTGCAAAATCACGTATCTTCTACAAAATGAAAGATAAAGTACAGGGTGTTAAGTTATACCCTAATGGGGAACGAGTTATTTAAAAAGGCGCCTGAAGGGGTGCTATTGAAATGCCTAAATGAAACAGAGGCATACATAGCTCTTTAAACTACACATGTTGGGGCATGTGGAGCACACCAAGTGGGCCATAAAATGAAATGGTTATTGTTTCGACAAGGAATATATTGGCCCACTATGTTAAAAGATTGCATTGAGTTTGCAAAAGGATGTCAGGAATGTCAAGTACATACAAGTATCCAACACGTACCTGCAAGTGAACTTCACTCAATTGTGAAACCTTGGCCTTTTAGGGGATGGGCCTTGGATCTTGTTGGAGAGATTCGACCAGCGTCATCTAAAATCCAGAAGTATATATTGGCGGGCATTGATTATTTTACTAAGTGGATTAAAGCAATTCCTTTAGTCAATGTAGACCAGGAAAATGTCATTGAATTCATTCAAAAGCACATTATATATAGGTTTGGAATCCCTGAGACAATAACAACTGATCAAGGGTCAGTATTTATTGGTCGAAAAATGCAAGAGTTCGCTGCATAAATGCGGATCAAATTATTAACGTCTACGCCTTATTATGCATAAGCAAATGGTCAAGTCGAAGAGGAAAACAAGTTAATAATCAACTTAATAAAGAAGCATGTAGGAAAGAAGCCAAAAAATTGGCACAAGACTTTAGATCAAATTTTATGGGCTTGTCGAACGTCTCCTAAGGAAGCTACCGGAACAACTCCTTTTCGACTAACTTAAGGCCATAACGCAGTATTGCCAGTAGAAATCTGTCTACAGTCAACAAGAATTCAGAAACATCAAGACATCCCTTCTGAAGTTTATTGGAATATGATGTTAGACGAATTGATTGATTTGGACGAAGAAAGATTGAGAGCTTTGGATATCTTAAGGTCACAAAAGAGGAGAGTGGAAAGATCTTACAATAAAAGAGTAAAACCCAAGGCATTCATGCCTGAAGATCTGGTATGGAAAGTAATCCTCCCAATGGATCAAAAAGATAGAAATATGGGAAAATGGTCTCCTAAATGTGAAGCACCTTTTAAGATCATCCAAGCATTATCTGGTGGCGCATATGAGGTCGAATAATTAAATGAAGACCAAAGGCTCTTGAGAGTAAATGGTAAATACTTGAAAAAGTATATACCTACACTTCAAGAGGTTAGAGTAACCAATACTTGATCTTAATCAAGTTAAAAAGCCAAGATGTAAAATATATTATAACGCCAAAATGGCTGAAAGTCATTACAAAATATATAAGCATACAACGAAAGAATAAAGTCGAAGTCAAAACGGGAGGTTGGCCTTGATTTGGAGGTATTTTATCTTTTGCAACTCCAAGCATCTTTCACATAGGGCTTTCGACTGATGAAGATCCTCGATCTTGACATCCAATGCTTGGGCTTGTTCAGCATATACTAATCCCTCGTTGAGCTCCTCTTAACTCTCTAAATCAGTGCTGACGGTGAGAACTTCTTCCTTTCATTTATTGTTGGCAGAAATCTTGGCTTCTAATTCTCTGATTTGAGCCTTCATACTAGTAGTATTCATATCAAGTTCTTCTACTTCTTTTTGCCTAGCTTCTTGCGCCTTCGACAGCTCCTTCAGCTTCGAAGTTGATTCAGCAGCAGCACCCCAGGCAGCAGCTACATGGCCATTGGCCTCCTCAATTTCATGAGTAAGAGTCCTTCGACGATTGTAGTCAGCTGAAACATGATCGATGATTGAAATCAGATCCAAGATAATGCTGGCAATGTCAGGCGAAGCAATAAGAAGGTCGACAGCTCTTAAAGTAGTCTTCAAAAAGGAAGGAGTTGTAGGTTCCCCCTCTAGGGTCAATATTAAATCTATTTTGAAAAGACGTGCCTTAACCTTTTGAAGTGCTTCTTCAAGAGGAGATGTTGAAGTGGATTTTCCAGACGCAATCGGAGCACTTTGATCAGAAGAACTTTCTCTACCCTTAAGAATGGCAGTCAGGTAGCCAAGAGGATTTTTCCGTTTCAGCAATGCCAAATATTCCTTGGTATGAGACCCTATCGAAGTAACCCTCTCATTTACAATACGAGCCACAGTGGCTTCGACAGGCATCTGCACAGAGACATCTTCAACACGCGCAAATTTTCCTGTTCCCTCTGTGAGGTCTTCCCTCTCATCAGTCGCCAGAATATCTTCAGTCTGATTTCCTCCCGCTAGCATGTTTTCCTTCTCCGTTTTGATCTCATCGTCAGCAACCTCCTCTTCCCCATCCTCCTGTTCATCATCATTAGCTTGCGGAGTCCTGGGATCCACATGCTCTTCACTAGGAACTTCTTCATTAGGCTTCCCAATGGCTTCGTGCCCAGAAGTTTGGTTCACTTTGCTAGCAGAACTCACAAAAGATCCTTGTGTCCTGTAAGTAGGATCACCCTCACTGTTTATCAAGGTGACAGATTCTTCTACGAGGTTCTGTTTTGAAGTACCAGCAGTGTCCTGAAGATTACAAGATGGTTATCAGAACTATTGAAAAAGGAAAAGAAGTCGAAGTCATCAAACAATTGTGAGGGGTCGAAGTAATTACCTTAGGCGGAATCTCAGCGCCAAGACTTGAGTTATCGCTCTCACTAGGATTGTTTAGCCTAGAAGCTATCTCCTGCTCCGTTGGTTCTCTGGTGACGATAGGAGGAGGTCTCGACCCAACGACTTTAACCTTGACCTTGGTTTTTGGACGAGGCTCAGGAATAGGGGTTGCTTTCTTTAACTTTTTCCTTTTTAAAGGGACAGAAGGAGATTCTTCCTCTTCATCATTGGAAATTTCAATTTCTTGAACTTTCCTTTTCTGTGGATTAATTTCAAATGCCCAGAAAGAAAGGAGTCGAAAGCATTAGCGTCAAAAGTAATATGTCGGAAAGAAAGATATAACAGCAGAGAATGTTTACCTTGGGAGAAGGTTTCACAGAAGGGTCTCCTCCTTTTGCGCTTTCAGCAACTTTCTTGGTGACAGTCCTCTTGACGGCTAGAAAATGAATAAAGATAAATTAGGTGTCGAATGATCAGATTGAAGATGATAAATACATTTGCTTTGAGAAATAAGATTACCCTTTTTTATCTTGTCATAGACTAGCAAAAACGCCTCTTGAAGGTGAGCAGCGAAGTCTTTTTCGTCGAAAAATTCTTCATTGTAATACTGCTTCCACCAGTCCTCAAAAAGAGGCGAACACAGGAAATTAAGATTGAAGTCGAACATAGTTAGTACGGTTCGACCAACGTACCTACCAATATGCTTGGTAGCAGCATCCTCTGAGTAGTCTGCATTGTAAAACAGCAGAAGCTTTTCTCGAGAGTAGATTGGTGAAGGGAGCGTCTGGATAATACCAAATTATCGAGAGACAAGATTCGGTTGATAAGCAATTAAGCTAAGTTGATTCTTCGAACTCTTTAATCTCATAGGCATGATTCTTGTTCGAATAAATGACTCCCAAATATCTACATATTCATCCACATGGTCATCTTCGTCAGACGAGGGATATGGTCGAATGAACCATTCCGGCCAACCTTTCTACTAGTAAAGGGAGCCATGGTTGAAACAAATTCCTTCCGCTTTGCAAACATCATTACAAAGCTGGTAAACACCTTTTGGAATTGTTGACCTCCGTCAGTTGGAGTTAACAGGACTAGTCTAGTCCCTTCGACCCTTCTATTCAGGACCTCTGGAGCCCTCTCGTTAATCTTATTCTTCTGCAGAAGAAAAGATTCAAAAGTGGCATTTAGCCAAAGTTGCATAAGCCAAAAGGGGCCAGAAAGGAGTAAACTCGCCTTGTCTCCAATAACCTTAATTTGAGTCACACCATTCCTAATGGAATCATACAGGTTAGCTAGAATCAACTCAGTCAGACAGAGAGGATAGCCATGGTGAAGTTGTGTTGCAAGAGTAATCATTTTCTTAGTCACTTGAAGTGACTTGGTGAAAAAAACAAAATGAGATAACTACAAAACCATAAAAGCTATGTGCTCCACTTCAGAGACAGTGGTACTCGACTTGTCGTGGAAATGATTAATGAATATGGTATACATGGGCTTCGTGGCCGAAAACCCGATAGAATCTTCAGACAGATCCTCAGGGTCTAAGTAGTCACTCGTTGGTCGAAGACCAGTAATGGCGGCTATATGGAAGAGGGTTGGAGTTACCATTCCACAAGGAAAATGGAAGGTAAAATATGTGTTGTCCCGGAAATACAATGAAGACACCAGCATGAGAGGGCAATAAGCTAACCCAGTGTTCGACAGCATGATCAAGTCATAGATCCCCATATCTTTCCAGATTTGGGCTTGTACTTTCTCCATCTTGCTCAACCATTCTGATTATTCTGAAGTAAGACTAGGGCAAGATAGAAAGATCATATTGCCCTTGTTCATGAACTGAAGGTTGATATCTTCCTTCGTCTGAGAATGTTGCTGGTTGGCAGGAGTTGCATCTTCAGGATCATCCCTGAGTTTCTTTGAACAACCTATAGGCCTGAGCCTAGGGTGAGTTGGGAAGAAATATCTATTTTGTTTTGGATTCTCGAAACATTTAGAAAAAGGGCCAGACATAGCATACATCTGCCCAGAATACCTAACAGGGATAAGCAACTGGGAATCATAAGCATCACTCCACTCTTTGGCCATGGGTTCAGATACGACCCTTCGTTCTCCAGTCGAAACAGGTACCGGGTTAGTGGAGAAAACCTCTAGTTGTCTTTGGAGATCAGAAACGTTCTTAGTTTTTGGGTTGTTGGATGCATTGGAAAGGAAAGCCATGATTGAAAGTGGTAGTGAAAAAGCGAAGAAGATGAAGTTGTTAAGGTTTTTTCTTTGCAAGAGAGTGAAGAATATTAGGAGTTGTAAAAGAATTACCAAAAGAGGATTCGTCTATTTATAGTGTTCAGGAAAGAGTGTTTATCCCAAGATCATTTAATTTTGCAGTGTTAGTGGGGCACGTGGTGAACGTTAAAGCAATTATCGTACGAGAAATGAAAATATTTGCCATACTTTCCTAGGTTGTAGGGATAATGGCCATCATGGCAGTGTGGTAACGGCTGATTGACTGCGGCATGTTGAGAAAAAGGTAATGATGACTATGAATACCAGCAGGGGTTGGTAGAAGGCGAAAAGCACACAAGAGATTTCTTTGGTCAAAGAGAAAGACAAGTGTCGAATGGTAATCTCAAAGAATAATCATCTCTCCTTGCGTCGAAACTGATATTCTTGGGGGGTAATTTGTTAGCTCCTAAATTCGACACCTACAACAAGTTGGCCTTATGGGCCAAAAATAGATTGAAAAAGTCTAAGTTGGAAAGGCTTTGACAAAGTCAAAAAGTACTTAGAGAAATTCTAAGTTAAATTGAGTCTTCGACCGGAAGGTTCTCAATCCCTTCGACTGAAGAGACTCCAAGGTCTTCGACCAGAAGGGAACTTCGTATCTACCCCAGAAGATTATGAATCTGAAGAAAGGAGGGAAAAGCAGTTCTCTTGGCAATTGAGGAAAGAAACGTGGCGTGAAAAGAGGGGTCGAAGCACATGTAGAAGAGACTTATCTTCATCCTAGAGCAAGGTAACTCCTCGACGGTTACCTAGTTTTAGTATAAATATAGGAAGTTTATGTAGATTTCCGTGTGTTCAACTGATCGTACAAATTATTCAATACTATTCAAGTACCCGCTGCGTGAGAAAGAATACTGAAAAATGTACGTTTGAAACACCACATTTTACAATCAAAGTCTTTTATTTCTCTCTTTACATTTCTTGGCCTTTTATCTTGTTTGCACTTTATCTGCACTTTTTACCCAGATTCCTGCACCTAACTTCTCCTCGACCCCTTTTGTTCTATTTACTTTCTGCACTCAAACTCATCTCTTTCCCAGTTGAATGTGCGTTCTTCACCCACATTAACGTTTATGTCCAAACAACATCACAAATTAGCATATGTCCTAGGATCAAACTGATCGATCCTGCGAGTAACCAAAAAGTTACCCTTTTTTGGAAGATCAACGGTTGTTTACCAGAAAACACGATGAATAGTTGGTAATAATTATAACTAAATGAACAAGCTCGATATTATTTTTATTCACCATATTCACATTATATTATGATATAATATATGTAAAACATTTCAAAAAATGTCTTCTTCTCCATCACAATACTTTAGGTTTCTTCATCACTAAGTAATTTAGTTAAAAGTCTTTAAATTAATTATGCATATTTGATATATATTATTAATAATTAAAATTAAAGGTTCAAGCTAAATAATAGTTTTGTTCGTCATATTCACATTGTATTATGGTATAATAGACGTAAAAACTTTCAATATTTTTCATCTTCTTTATCACCAAACAAAAGGTTTCTTCATCACTAAGAAACTAAGTTAAAAGACTATAAATTAATGACACATAATTTTTATATATAGGTAATAATTAAAATTAAATGATCAAGCTCGATATTATTTTTATTCACCGTATTCACATTATATTATAGTTTAATATATGTAAAACATTTCAATATTTTGCATCTTCTCCATCACGAAATTTAAGGTTTCTAGATCACTAAGAAATTAATTTAAAAGACTATAAATTAATGACACATATTTTATATATAATGGTATTAATTAAAACTAAATGATCAAGCTCGATATTATTTTTATTCACCATATTCACATTATATTATGAAATAATATAAGTAAAACATTTCAAAAGTTTTCTTCTTCTCCATCACAATATTTTAGGTTTCTTCATCACTAAGTAACTAAGTTAAAAGTCTTTAAATTAATGATGCATATTTGATATATATTGGTGTTGTACCCCAAAATTTTCCCTCTCATTTCTCAAGACATTTCTCACAAAGATCTGTGAAAGCTCAAGCTTGCACCAGTATTGACTAGGTCAAGCCATTTCCTCAACACTGATACCTCAAGATTAGGGTTTGAATTTGCATAAAGATTGGACTTCTAATACTTCAAGTGACGTTCTTGGATCATTATATACCTTCAAGAATGCTCATGTCAAGTTTCAAGTCTTCTCAGTCAATTGACCAAGAGACCAAAAATTAGTTGTACTGATGAAAAAGTCAATTGTAGCACCAAAAGTCAAACTTTGACTTTTTGGTCAACATTAAGTCTCAAAGATCAAAATTCATCAAGACATTCAAAAATATGAAACTTGTTCATCAAGAAATCAAGAAAGTCAAAAGTCAATTTGAAAATTCAAACTCTTCAAGACTTAGAAATTTTTCTAAGTGTTTTTTATACATGATAATTTCATTTCTTCATGCCAACTTTTCACCATGATGTAAGATGATTCAAGGAAAACTTCCAACATGAAAGTTGTAGATCTAAATGAGATCTAAAACTTTGTAGGGCCAGACTTTTTCTATAAATGCTTGGATTTTGAGTTATAAATTCATTAATTCATGGCATTTTTGAATAAACACTTAGAGAAATTTTCAACAGTTTTGGTCAGGATTTTATCCCAACTTCTTGCATTTTTCACATGGTCACAAGATTATTTTGTCAAAATGGCCAACATGAAAGTTATAAAGGATGTTTCAAGATTTCCAAAACATACAAGAGCATGAATTTATCATATTTGAGCTAGGAGATTCAAGGATCTGAAGTTGGACATTCATTGTTGATTTACAAGGCAGATTTGTGATGAACAAGGAATAAAAATCTTAGCCATGCTGCATAATCTTAACTTTTTAGGCCTCTTGACTTTAAAATCTATCCATAATCATATGTTTACACATTTGATTGAACCGTTATCCAAGTGGTTCAAGTATTGTCCATTGCATCTTTCCATTTTTGGCACAAAGGCACCATTGCCATTCTTGCAAAGTTCACTTTAATCATAAAGTCGATTTCTTGAGCCTCTAACTTGTTGTTCTAATCAAACTCAACTTCTACAAGTCAGAACAAACATGTTTAAATTGATCAACCACTTTAGATAGCTTGGTACAAGCATTAGAAGCATGTTCTTCAGGCTTGCTTCAAAAACAAGCAAGATAGCCATAACATGTGATTCAAAATCTGAGTTGTTTGAAGTCTCAAACATTATATATAAATAGAGAAGCCAATTTCAAGAGAAATGGGTCATAAAAAAGGAGGGGAAACTAACACTCAAAATCATTTTTGCTGTCAAAAACCAGAATTGCCCACAAAACCTCCATTTTTGAGCTTTGAAGTCCAAATCTTTGAATCTCATACCTTGCAAGTTTTCTCCAAACACTCCACATAAATCATATAGAAGTTGTTCAAACACAAAAACAAATTATGTAACATCAATATCATCAATTCCCAAGCTCAAAAACAGCCCATACAACAACTCAAACTCAAAGCACAAATTTCAGTTTCAAGGTAAGTTTTCTTGACTTTGAACTCTTCATACAAGCATCATTAATGGTTCATTTGTGAAGATAAAATGTAGATATCATTGCCTTGAAGCTAACCATATGCTTGATTTTCATTTTCACTAACCATGTTTTGAGAACTAACTTTTACATGTAGAAAAACAGTGATAAAAGCAAAAAACAGCAGTTATGCGTCGACACGAAATGCTATGAGTCGACACATATTATATTCAAAACAGGTTATGAGTCGACACGAAATACGTATGTGTCAATACGAAATGATTATGAGTCGATACAAAAGCCGTATGTGTCGAATCATACTGAGTTGTTTTGACTTCTAGAGCAAGAAACATACATGAGCCAATACATGAGCCGATGCGAAACCTACATGAGCCAATACATAAACTCATGTGTCAGCTCATAAAACATTTTTTTAACCTTTTTTTTAATTTTATTTTTACTTTTTCTTTATATTTTTATTATTATTATTTTCATATAAAAAATTCCAAAAAAATATTTTTATTTATTATTTGCATTCTATATATTTTATTCCTTTAAAAACAAAAGACAAAAAACATTTTTCTTATAAAAAAATTATTATTTTTTCTTATTAAATTAATAATTAGATTTAGGTTTATTTATTCTCTTTTTAATTAAAATTAACTTAGAGTTTAGGTTTTCTTTTAATTAATTAATTTTCATACTATTTTTATTAAACTTAAAACCTTTTCTAAAAAAACCCTAAAAAATGCTTTCTAACTTAATTTCTTTTCTTAATTAATTTAGTTTTAATTTTTTTAATTTAATTAATTACTTCTTTTAGTTAATTAGGTTAAAACCAAGACCCTTTCCTCAAAAAAACCAAACAAAAATCCTTTTCTTTTCCATTTATATACTTGTACATTATATTTATTCATTTCTTGTACATTATTTCAATATGGTTGTAATAGATAATTAGGTTTAATTTCTTGCAATCCCCATTTGTAGATTTGTATACCCCATCCCCCTAATGATTGTAATAGCGTAGAATATTTACTTTCCGCAATTTATCGCTTTCATATAAATGCTAGTAAATAGGGTTTGCATGGGAAGATAAAATCAACAAGTAGATAACCCTAATCAAAGATTAAATGCATGTAAATCAAACACACTATTCACACACGCACCCCTTAGGTTAATCCCACTTGTTGCCTATCAAAAAAATAGTCAGGTCCCTCGAACATGGGCGTTTTAGCAAAGACCCTCAATAAAAGATCGTAGCCCCTCGATGACCCTCGATGTTGCCTTCGTTAAACAATCTAGTCCCTAAATGACATTGCTAAAACATCCCATAGGTTGATTTATATGACTATAAAAAAACGTCCCACGCTCGTCCCTTCACATCCAATGATGGGGCTTCTTACCAAAACAATGGTACGATAGCAACATCTAAAGGGGAAGGAAAAGAACATCTAAGACCTTTTGAGTAGGTAGGTTCGCTCCTAGTTGCTCGCTTGCTCACAACAAAACCATTTTATACACCAACACCTCTTTGAAACATTTTTAAAAGACAACACTTTTTACGCGTTCTTATAGAAACGAGAGCCATTACAAAGAAGACTCCTTTTTCAAAATCTCTTTCAAAAACACAATCCACAAACACCTCTTTGAGCTATTTTCGAAAAAACACTTTGTACATGTTCTTATAGAAACGAGAACCATTACAAAGAAATTTCCAAAATACTTTCAAAACCCACACCAGATTCAAACAAAAAGCAAGTGATCTAGCAAGCAACTAAGAGCCCGTAGATAACTACGGATGAAAAGGGTGCTAATACCTCCCTTTTCATAATTTACCCCCCGAACTCAAGAAAACAGCTTGAAAGGTGTTTCTTGTTCTTTTCAACCTTTCCTTTTGGATAAAAGATAAGTCGATGGAGACTCTTGCTATCTGCACAATTGTGATCAAACGCAAAACAACCAATTCAGTTCTCCCACCGCGTTACAGAACTGGCGACTCTGCTGGGGACAAACTTAAAAGTGGGGTTACCTTAGGGCTAGATCACCTTTACTTTCTTTCTTTGTTTGACTTGTATGCTTTACATTTTGGTTCGTTGTTTGGGCTTGAATCCTCTACCCGGATTTGGGATACCTTATAGGTAAGTAACAATATGTTATGGAAACTGTGCGGGGTATACCGACATGGTCTAAGAAATAGCTACGTTAGTGTGACATATTTGTGGATACCGGTAGCCTTTGAGTAGTCAAGGAGAATACGGGGCCGCTGAGTGATGTCATGAAGCACTAACTAACTCTTAGAACCTTTACTTGACCAACTTGGCCATTAGGACGTAGTGAGATGACTGACTTTGGTGCAGTCCGAAGTTGGTTTATACTCGATGCTACACTCATTGAGACTTGACTCCTGAGTTTTGTTTGGGTTGCGAGTCAATCTCCTATCGAACAAAGCTTGTGGGAAAGGTCAGTGATATTGAGATCCCTTAGAACCCGGTTACTATTAACTAGGACAGGTTGAGCCGACTAAACTTCAAGAGGGTACTTACATACAAACTCCATGCAAGCATAAACCTAAGGACTTATCTGCTTTGTGTGTATATGATTATTTGTATATAAACTTTCTTACTTTGCATAACATCATACCATAGCATTTACAATAACCGTTTCCAGGATCTCAAGGGCCTTTGATGCAGGTTTACATTGAACCAGACGTCTATCAAGGGGTAAGAGGATTTATTTTCCTTTAACCAAACGCCGTCAAGGATCAAGTACAACAAACTTGAGTCAAGGGCTATAACCTACTCGACATGGTGAGCTTAATTCTTGTGGAAGGACAGCCACCGACACAAAGTTCTTCAATTAAAATTGTAATTGACTACTCACCCCACGAGATCCTTGAAAACATGCATCCACATATCATGCATCATATCATGACAGGTTTCTCCCATACAGGTCTCGTTATCTTCCTGCTGTTTATTTCAGTAAGATGGATATGGAACAAATGGTGAAAGATCTCCAAGCTCAAAACGCTTAATTCCAACAAATGTTCTTGGCCATGACTAAGGGGAAAGAGGACCTGAAGACTCTTCTTCTCAAAGACAAGAAGAAAAAGTCCAAGAAGTCAGTAGGCGTCCTGAACTTGGGAAGAAGACTTAAAGGACCAGTCAAGGGAGCTCTATGTCTTCCAACTCCATCAAACATGGTGGATAGTCATGAAGAAGACAAGAGTCTGGAGATTGATGAAGTGGAAGCTGACTACTCTGAAGAATAATATCCTCCCGCTGATGACAAGTACAAACAGTTGGAAGATCTCCTCATTGCTATGGAAATTCAGCAGATACCTGGCTTGGATTTAAGAGACACAGGTTTGGTTTCTAGAGTGGTCATCCCGCCAAAGTTCAAAATCCCTACTTTTGCCCTGTACGATGGAGTCTCTTTCCCTAAGATGCACTTAAAGTCTTACGTCCGCAAGATTCAACCATACACAACTGGTCTGAAGCTTTGGATCCATTTCTTCCAAGAGAGCCTGGTAGGGACTCAACTTGAATGGTTATATCAATTGGAGAGTTCTCACATCCACACCTGGGAGGATTTAGCTACTGCTTTCTACAAGAAGTACCATTACAACGCTGATCTTGCACCTACTCGTGTGCAATTGTAGAACATGACCATGGGTTCCAACGAGAGCTTCAAAGGATACGCCCAAAAGTGGAGAGATCTGGATGGTAGGGTGCAGCCCCCTTTAATTGACAGGGAGCTGATTGACATCTTTATGGGAACTTTGACATGACCTTTCTTCAAACACCTAATCGGAAGTTCCTCGGTCGGGTTCACCGAGCTAATACTGACTGGCGAAAGAGTCGAATCTAGCATCAAAAGTGGAAAGATCCAAGGAGCTACACCTTCTGATGCTCAGAAAAAGCCATACAATGGGAAGAAAGAGTCAAATGTTGTGTACAGTCAAAAGAGTCATCATGACCAATACGTAGGAGCAATCTTGATCTCTAATCCTACGCCTGCTCAACAAAGACAGGGGCATCAGTGTAAAGAGGTCGCGCCTAAAAGAAAATTCACTAAGATCAACATGTCACTGGCTCAAAGTGCTATAACACATGTTGAAGGCAGAGCTGATAACGTTAAAGGCTCCTCTCCGGAACCCCAACACTTCCGCTCCTACCTATCATCCCAATGAAAGGTGTGCATACCCCTCTAATAGTCCGGGACATGACACAAACAACTGTTGGGCTCTGAAGAATAAGATCCAAGACATGATTGATGCCAAGGAGATCGAATTCGATCCTCTAGAGCCTCCTAACGTGATCACTGCTCCTATGCCAAATCATTGAAAGCTTTTGTTCATTTGAATTTTCAAGTTGTAATCTCTTTTGTTGTTCAAACACTTATCTATTAATGTCAAACTTTGTTTCATTAATGCATTGCATATGTTTGTCTTAAATTCATCCATTTGTTTTCACTATATTTAAACTATGCTTTTTACTCTCTTTATAACATTCAACTCTTGCTAAAAGTTACAAGCCTTTATAGGGAGGATGACGAAAACAATGCCATAATCTCATGCAGTATGCTTTTGAACAGACCTTGTTGATGATGTACATGCGTTTCTTTCAAATCCTAAACACTGGAGTTATAAGGAAGATAATCCCTAGTCAACCCCTTCGAGCCAAAGAAGTAGAAGTTTTCTTTTTTTACACAAATTGAAACCTTAAATCAAAACTTGGGGCAGAGTAGTCTCTCAGTTAGTTCAAATGCGCGTTTAGTACACAACGAATGACATAAAAAACATCCCTTATGAACCAAAAGATGGTGATTAGTTCCCTATCAAATAGGCAGTCATTATCTCTCAAAAGAAAAGCCCACTAAGTCAAAACCTACGAAGGATACTTAAAGAAAACGGGGGCGTCCTGTTGACTGTAATCTCAAAAAACAAGAACAGTCAGACAAAAACCAGGGATAATAAATCAAAAGAAAGAGGTCACTACAAATCTTCAACAACATGAAAAATGTTGCAAAAATGACTGCCTTCCGACAAACTTAACATGTTTGAACCATCACTAAAGCGCCATTCCAGACTCAATTGGAGTTCAAACACACAATAAACTGAGTTTAGGACTAAAGAACATCACGAAGAGTGGGTGTGTATAAACACACTTTGAGCATTTATCCTTTGTTTCTTAAACCGTGAACCAAGCCACGCTATAACCCTTCAAAAGTCCTAATTGAATCAAGGGTTAGTTCGAAAGCATACTGTTACAAAAGGTATCCTGAATCCTGTAAGGCTTTACCCTAAATCCTGAGTTTGATTTTTCTTACATAACTTCTTTACTTGCTAAAATTCATTTTCAAAATTTCAAGACATGCATAAACTTTGCATTATTTGAATATCATTGGTTGCATATGGATATTTGTTTGACAACAGAGAAATTCACACAATGAATATCCAACAAAGGAAAGCTCTCTCAAACAGATGGAAAGACGCTTCTAATGACAAATCTCTCATAATCAAGGGGCACGACATGACCATTGTCCAACGCATCTGGGGCAATCAAGTCGAGATTCAAAGAATCTCTCAAAGAATTGTTGAATAACCATGAGCAAATCTCCATGCGTATCACTCAAGGGGCAATGTTACGTTGATCATGGGTTTGAACAAAATCCACTATGAAGACTTCCAGTACCATCAAATTGCTTGTCTGTACCAATAGTATCAGATTATGTCAATATTAGATGGTATCAGTATCATGTCTTCGGATCCTCCCATGACAGTTCTTAGAAAATTTTGAGACTTGACCAAAGATCTTGGTTGTTGTACCCCAAAATTTTCCATCCCATTTTACTCAACATATGTCATTGAGATCCTCAATTTGCTCAAGGATGCCCAAGAGTTGACCAGACAAACTCTCTCCTAAAAGCAATGAACCTCCAACTAGGGTTTCCATTTTCATCAAGATGGGTGAGCTCCAAAGGCCTCATATGCTCTCCATAGTCCTAATATGTTCTCAAGACCATCCATTCCAAGTTTCATGCCTTTCACAAGACGTTTGCCCAGTCAACTGCTCAGATGTTTGAAAATCAACTATATTAGGTCAAAAGTCAATTGTGGCCCCCATACAGTCAAACTTCAAGATTTTTGGTCAACATCAACATTTGGAAGTGATATCCATTATTTCATCAAGTATTGGTCATGATTCCCCAATGAATGCTCCTAATTCATCGAAACTCAAAAGTTGCTAAATTAGGGTTTCTTAGGAAAAGTCAACCAAACTTTGACCAAGCATAACTTTCTCATACTTTATCAGAAATTTTCCATCCAAGGCTCATTTTGAAGAGAATTCAATTCCCTACAACTCATCTTCAGCCCTCAAGCTCAAGAAATACACTCATGAAAAGATATGAATTCGAACATTATAGGTCATTCCAAAAAGTCAACAAAAACACCTTTTGGGTCAAAGCTTCTTACATGAGCATGGAAGATCCAATTGAAATGAAACCAAAAAGGTTGTTTAGGGGACATCCTAAGCTTTCTAAAAAGTCCAAGAACACCCTTTTAGGGTCAAAATTGAAAGAGATATGTATTGTCAAAGTTAGCCATTTTTAGAAAATTGTCAGTGGTCAACAATGCCCAAAATTGCATCTTTTATCAAATGGACCTAACTTTTTATGCTTGCATCTCACTTCCAACATGGTCCACGACCCAAACACCCTTCCACATGTTATTGGCTTTATTTGTTTAATTTATTTTGATTTTAATCATTTAAAAATCAAATTAAATCAAATAAATAATCAAAATAATGAAAGATTTTATTGCAAATCTTTTTCTCATCAATTGACAATCAACATAAGCTGGAAAATCAAGGCAAACTCGTGGAGAGAGAGTAAGAGTGGATTTGATCCAAAAATTAAAAAAAAACAAATATTTGAAAGGAGAATATTTTATCATCAAAGCATGGGATTCTTTCCACTTATGTTGGCCTAATATGCTACCATACATAAGCATAACCATCCCAGACCTAGAGGATAGGAAAATATGCCTCAAGAGAAAGAACAAAGTTTCCAAAAAATTCAAGAAAAGGTGCAATTCTCCAAGACACGATACATCCAACTTCAGGCGTTACCACGCATCCTAGCACCCTCTAGGAGATCCCAGGATCTCATTCCAGCCACTCTTGAAGGCCAAGACACCCAGGACCACTCCTTCCAATACCCTCACGAGTTGGTAAATTTTTTAGTTTCAAACTTTTGAATCGTGCAATATACATTGATTTCTTGCATTACTCTGTGTTCATAATGTTGTTCTGGAGTGTTTTGAATCATTAGTGGCAAGCATGCACGCAGAAACAACCATATGCCATGTTTAAGGCATATACTGAAAACATGTTCGAAACTCTGGATACAACCATGATCTCTCAAAACCAAGCTTAGATTTGAACTCAGGAGGTGATTTTACGTAGGACAGGTCTCTTTGTGAGCTTTAAATCTCACGAAATTTGCAGGTTGGCCGTTGACTAGGCCGGAGAAGACAACCGGAGCGCAGCTCCGGTGTCGTTGACTCGTCTTCCTCAGGCGAAGACATTTTGACTGCAGGCATGGCATTTCCTTATAACATAATTGGTTCTGGAAATGCTGACGCGTTTATGTTTTGTTGACTGGGATCTAATAGCTTGTTTGACATATATTGTTTTTATTTGATTATATGTATGAGTTAACATCCAACGCAATTGGTCAGGGGAAGGAAGTATGAAGCTCATGTTCTGGGTTCGATCCCAGGCGTGAGCTTTTGGCATTTCTCCATTATTTTCACCAGATCCAGCATATCTCACCTTTTGGGGATCATCACGCGCCCTATGATGTCATCCTTCGGATCCATCTCCAGCTAGATCCAACGCCCAGCATACACAGGTCCACCATGAATCATCAGAGGAAGGATGCACTGAATCAGGAACAATCCTCTGGGCCACCAGCTTTGGGCTCATCCTTCTGGGTTTCAGAAGTTCAACACACACACACCCTGTTCTACTAACATCACTCCAGGCCCAAACTCTTTCTTTTTTATTTTATTTTCTTTTTGTTTATTTATTTGATCAATTATTTTCTCACTAAAATAAAACATTAAAAAAATCATTTTTTTCAATTAAATCATAAAATCAGGAAATCACTAAAAAATTAGATTTAGTTTTTTTTCATAAAATATTCAATTGCAATTAATTAATTAGTTTAATTAGATTAATTCAAATTCCTTTTTATATATAATTAAAAACAGATAGAAATTATGTTAATTTGCAAGAGTAATTGCTTTTCTCAAAAAAATCCAAAAATATCTTGTCCTCATTCCCGTCTCAATTCTTCAAGAGTGTTTCTATTTATTTTCAGATTATTGTATCTGCTTTGGGTTTGTAATAGATTAATTAGAATTTTAAATTTCTGCATCTTTATTTTTCATTCAAATATTTGTGTATCTGTCCAAAAGCCTTGTAATAGCGTATATTTTTCTTTTCCACATTTAATTTTCACAATTATTAACTGCCTAGATGTATGAATAATAGGATTGAATGGCAAGACAAATAGCTTTTAAAAACGGTAGATAACCCTAATTGTGCAAAGATAATTAACTGAAAAAACACACTTGCACAAGCTCACTCCTAGGGTTTTCCCCATTTGGTTACTCGGAAATAATGGTCGTGTCCCTCGAACGTAGGGATACCTTAGCAATGACTCGCGATTCAAAATCATCATAAAAGATCATAGTCCATACTGGTCCCTCGAGTTACCTACAAATTGATCTTATAACGATAGTCCCTTCGAAATGCTATGGTATCCTTACTTGTTGCCTTCAGAGACCATTTTGTCCCTTCGAACGTCCCTTTAATTCCAACGATAGGGCTATCTACTCCTTAATAGTAGGATAGCGTTGTCTAAAGGAAACGAGAAAATGAAAAATCTTTTTCGAGTAGGTAGAAATTCTTAAGTACTTGCTCAAAACAATAAAAACTAATTTTCACAAACACTTTCAAAACAGTTTTCAAAAACAACTTCGTCACACTCTTGAGGATCGATACAAGGGATATCACAAAGTTAAACAAAAACTTTTCAAACCACACAACAACAATTTCAAAATGAACAAGCACCTAAGAGCCCGTGGAAAACCACAGATAGAAATGGTGCTAACACCTTCCCTTTCTATAATCTACCCCCCGTACTCAGAAACATCTCAAAAAAAGGTTTTTTCTGTTCTTTTTCCTTTTCCTTTGTTGGATGAAATAAAAGTCGGTGGCAAATCTTGCTTACCGCAATATTTGCGAATACAAAATGCAAACCAGTATAACAGTCGGTTCTACCACCGTATCACAGAACTGACAACTTTGCTGGGGAAAATTATAAAGTGGGGTATACCTTAAGATCTAGGTCATTTTTAAAAATTTCTTTCTTGTTTGTTTTTTCTGCCTTATCCTTAAAGGGTTTTGTTTGGGCATTGTTAAAGATCCTACACCCGGATCTGGGGATACATTTTTAGGTAAACAACAATAGATCGTGGAGACTGTACGGTGTAGACTGATACGGTTTAAGCGATGATTATGTTGGTGTGACACTTTAGTTGGTACCGGTATCCTTCGTGGGGAAACAACGAGAATACGGGGCCGCCGCGTGGTGTCGCGAAGCACTAATGGACCTTAGCACCTTAGTTGAACAAACATGGCTATTAGAAAGTAGTGAGATAGCCGATCTTGGTATAAAGCTTAGGAATGGTTGATACTCGATGATACACTCATTGAGATCAGACTTTTAGAATATTTCGACCGCAAGGAAAGATTGCCTGAGCTGAAACAATGCCCGATAAAGGATGATCAGTGATATTGAGAATCCTTAGAACCTGGTTACTTTTCTAAGACAGGTTTGAAACCAACTAAACTTAAAGAGGGTACTTACCTTTAACCTCATGCAATCCTTTGAACCTAAGGTCTATTGTGTGCTTTTCTTGTGTGTGATTTACTCTATTTGAACATAACATCATGCATTTTAACATAGCATACATTCTTATTACACTAATCATTTCAAGGATCGAGGGGATTTATCTTTGTTCTGTTTTGCAGATCATGGCTTCTGCTTGTAGAAACACTATCTGAGTCAGCTTTGTGAGAATACCTCCCTAACTCAAGGAACTAGTATCAAGGGTTCCTGAAACTTCTTCGTTCATTAAGAGACATGATTGACTTCTCAACCTGGTTACTTCGAGCTTTGATGAAAAGATGATGGGTGTACTCTTTTAGTTCTTTGATCCCAAGCACCACTGCTTCACCTTTCCAGAGTATCAGTTGGTGCCTACCATGGAAGAGTTCTCTCAGTTATTGGATCTGCCTATTCTTGACCAGATGTCTTTCACAGGTTTAGAAGAATTTCCCAAGTCAGAGATCATTTCCTCAACTTTGCATCTGAAACGGGCCGAGGTGGTATCCAATTGGGAAACAAGAAGCGAAGTCAAGGGTTTTCTAGCTAAGTTCCTAATAGATAAGGCCCAACTGTTTTGGGATGATTTGGAATTTCAATATTTTGAGGAGGTCTTGGCTCTTCTAATCTATGGGTTGGTTCTGTTCCCTAATCCAGACTTACTCATAGATGTGAATGCTATCAAGATCTTCCTCTCTCACAACCCTGTGCCTACCTTGCTCGGAGATATCTTGCATGCTATTCATACTCGTACCATGAAGAGAAGAGGGGTTCTTATGTGCTGCATGCCATTACTGTAGAGGTGGTTTATTTCTCACCTCCCTAAGTCAGTGCTGAAGAATGAAGAAGGTTTGGGTTGGTCGCAAAGGATAATTTCACTTTCTCACGCAGATATTCTCTGGTATTCCTGATTTATGGGAGATATTTCTATTATTGACCGCTGCGGGGAGTTCCCCTAAAAGGAAGTTGTAATTTGAATTTTACTAATAAAATCTTTGTTTCATTTTGGTTCATAAATTTAAATTTCACGAAGTTCTTGAAAACATCGCATAAACATGTCATGCACATCATTACATAAGCAGGTATTTCAAGACATGTTTCTTATCTTTTCGCTGTTTATTTCAGCAAAAAGAAATGGCTCTCGAACAAACAGTTAAGGATCTTCAAGCACAGAACCCTCAATACCAACAAATGTTCCTGGCTCTGGCTAAGGGACAAGAATATTTGAAAGCTCTCATCATTAAGGAGAAGACAAAGAAGGCAAAGAAACCAGCTGGCGTCTTGAATATGGGAAGAAGATTCAGAGGACCAGCCATGTGAGCTCTAGAGTTTGCAACTCCATCAAAAGAGGTGGATAATCAGGAAGAGGACAATAAGAAGACAAAAGAAGAGGATAACAGCCCAGGGACTGATGAAGAGGAAGAAGACTACGCTGAAGAACAATATCCTCCTGCTGATGACAAGTATAAACAGCTGGAAGATCGTCTTAATGCTATGGAGATTCAGAGGGTACCTGGTCTGGATTTTGAGGAGTTAGGATTGGTCTCAGGGGTGGTTATCCCCCAGAAATTCAAATTTCACGCATTTGCAAAATATGACAGTGTTTCATGTCCCAAGCTGCATTTAAGGTCTTATGTCAGGAAGATCCAACCCCACACAGTTGACAGGAATTTATGGGTTCATTTCTTCCAGGAGAGTTTGCCAGGGATGCGGTTGGAATGGGTCTATCAACTAGAACGAACCAACATTCACAATTGGGAAGATCTGGATGCTTCTTTTTACAAGCAGTACCAATACAATGCTGACCTCGCTCTAACCCGTACTCAACTTCAAAGCATGTCTATGGGTTCTAGTGAGGTTTCAAAGATTATGCCCAAAAGTGGAGAGATCTTGCAGGAAGAGTCCAGCCTACTCTGTCTAATAGAGAGCTGGTAGATATGTTCTTGGGTACTTTGTCAGACCCATTTTTCAACCATCTGATCGGAAGCTCTTTAGTTGGATTCACCAAGCTGATATTGACGAGAGAACGAGTAGAAGCTACCATCGAAAATGGAAAAATTAAGGGGGTTGCATCTTCGAGTTCTGTGAAGAAGCCTTTCAGTAGGAAGAAAGAAGTTAGTGCTACCTATGGCCAGAGAAGTCAGGGTAAAGCTCAACATCGTTCGATGGTAGAAGCAGTAATGATCTCCAACCCTGTATCAACTTAATGACAAAGTAATCAGCACATGCATGATGCGCCTAGAAGACAATTCACCATAATCAACATTCCCTTATCCCAGGTATCACAGCAACTAATGAAGGCTATCTTGGTCACTCTAAGGGAGCCTCCTTAAAATCCAAACATTACATCTCCCCGTTACAATCCAAATGCATGGTGTGCTTACCACTCCAACAATCCAGGGCATGATACAAATGATTGTTGGGCTATGAAGAATAAAGTCCAGGATCTTGTTGATGCGAAGGAGATTGAATTTGACCCTTCTGAGACTCCTAATGTGATAACTATACCCATTCCCAAGCACGACCAAGGTATCAATGTTGTTAATGATGACCTTTTTGTTTCTTCTGTTGATGAACTAGCTACTCCTCTTCCAGTGGTTAAGGAGAATATCTTACAAGCCATTTTATTTCCAGGCTGTGGTGAAGATTGCTACCATTGCGTGTCTCTATCTAATGGTTGTTTATTACTGAAAATAGGCGTTCATCGTCTGATTAAAGACCGGGAGATCCTCTTTGAGAAGATTCCCTCTACAAGAAGATTATGTAAAGATGTGTCAATTATTACCATTTCCAACAATCCTCCCAGGGTCTCCTCTAAAGGTACCTTCAGGATTACATCCACTCCTAAGGTTTCTCCTTTGATTAATACCTCTCCTGGGCCCATACCATATTCCTCCGACAAAGCTAGTCCTTGGAATTATGGAGCTGACGTTTATTATCATGGCGTCAAGCAAGACCTACTGGCCATTAAGAATGAAACTACTGAAGATACTGATCCTAACATTGACAACATTGTTGGGACCAGTAAAATTACCAGAAGCGGAAGGATCTTCTCTCTTGAAATCTCTCCAAAGACTGTTGCCATTCCTTTGGTTATTCCTGTTAATATTCTCGTTGCTACTCCTACTGTTACTCCTATTATTATTCCTGCTACTGAGTCAGTTGAGACTCAGGGCAAAGAAGTATTGGTTGAGCCTGCCCAGATGGAGGCACCTAAAGAAGCCATTCCTGAAACCTCCAAAAAAGAAATGGAGGAAATTTGAAGATCATACAAAAGAGTGATTATAATGTGGTGGAACAATTGGGGCAGACCCTCTCAAAGATTTCAATGATGGCCTTGTTGTTATGCTCCGGAGCCCATGCTAAGGCTTTGGTGAAGTTCCTGAAGTCTTCTCATGTGCTGCAAGAGACTTCTGCCAACCAATTTGAGAACTGTGTTGCTAGTCTGACTGCTGAGAATGGACTCGGTTTCACCAATGATGATTTAACGACCAAAGGAAGAAAGAATAATGATGCCATGCATGTCTCTATTGAGTGCAGGGGTACTACCCTGGCTCATGTTCTAGTTGATACGAGTTCGTCACTAAATGTTCTACCCAAGGGTGCTTTGGACAGATTGGACTGTGAAGGACTTACATTGAAGCCTAGTAACATTGTGGTGAGGGATTTTGATGGTTCCAAGAGGATGGTACACGGGGAGGTGGACATCCCGATCAAAGTCGGTTCAAAAACTTTTGAATCCACTTCCCATGTGTTGGAAATTCACCCGTCTTACTCCTGCTTACTAGGACGCCCTTGGACTCATGAGGCTGGTGTTGTCACGTCCACCTTGCATCAGATGTTAAAGTATCCGGTTAATGGAAAGATTGTCACAGTCCATGGAGAAGAAGAGTATATGGTAGTCCATTTGAACTCTTTCAGATATGTCGAAGTGGACGTCGAGTTCATTGAGACCCCCTGTCACAATTTTGAAGAGGTTCCTCAGACGATTGTTGTTACCATAGCTGCTACCAATGTTCTAAAGATTACCAGACCTCTATTGAAAATGGCTTCTCTAAAAGATGCTAAGGCTATAGTTGAAGAAGGCGGGTGTACTATTTAGGGCCAACTACCTGACATCCCCTATAAATCTGAAAAATTGGGTTTGGGTTTCACTTCAGGAGCTCAAAAAGTTGTTCGTCGTGCTCGCACCGGAAAACCACCATTATGCATCAGCAACCATGGGGTCAATATTGTAGAAGACGCTGACAGTGACTATGACCTGGAAAATTGGATCTTCCCTACTATCAACGGTGGACTCAATAATTGGACGACTAGAGACTTTGTGCCTATTTCTTTTATCCAGGAGTAATTGTTTTTCTATTTTTTTAAGGATGAATTTAAACTCTAAAGCCTTGTGTCCTACTTGAGACACAATGGTCTATTTGTGAGGGTTATCACTTCATATTCATATGTCAGTAATAAATTATTGGATGTTTTGCATACAAATTTTACGCTCTATATCTTTCTTTTTACTTTGTTGTTGTCAAAATAGCTATGCTCTCTTACACACACTCATGTATCAAATTTCATATCCACATCCACCCTAGATCCCATTGATAACAGTTCTGCTATTGCCAGTTATGACTTTGAAAATCCAATCTACCAAGCCGAGGACGAAGGTGAGGAAGATTGTGAATTACCAGGAGAACTTTCTAGACTATTACAGCAAGAGAAAAAAGCAATACAACCTCATGAAGAGTTGGTCGAGATAGTAAACTTGGTTACTGAAGAGAATAAAAAGGAAGTCTAGATAGGTGCCAACTTGGAAATGGTGTTAAAGAACGGTTAATTTAGATGTTAAGTGACTATGTTGAGATCTTTTTCTGGTCATACGAAGACATGCCGGGGCTCGACACTGATATTGTGGTTCATCGTCTTCGAACGAAAGAAGACTTCCCTCTAGTGAAGCAAAAGGTTCGTCGTATGTGTCCTGAGATGTCAAAAAGATCAAGGTTGAAGTCATGAAACAATTTAACGTTGGACTCTTAGTTGTTACTTCTTATCAACAGTGGGTTGCGAACATGGTATCGGTACCTAAAAAGGACGGTAAGGCGCATATGTGTGTGGATTACAGAGATTTGAATAGGGCAAGCCCCAAGGATGACTTCTCGCTTCCCCATATTGATGTTCTAGTTGACAAAATCGCACAACATAAGATATTCTCCTTCATGGACGTTTTCTCTGGGTATAATAAGATCAAAATGGCACCTGAGAACATGGAGAAGATGACCTTCGTTACACAGTAGGGCAACTTCTGTTACAAGGTTATGCCATTTGGGTTGAAGAACACCGGGGCAACCTATCAGCATGCTATGGTAGCGTTGTTCAATGATATGATCCATCACGAGATAGAGGTCTATGTCGATGATATAATAGCCATGTCTCAGACTGAAGACAGCACCTTGATCACCTGTAAAAGCTGTTTGAAAGACTGGAGAAATACAAATTAAGACTGAACCCAAACAAATGAACCTTTGGGGTAAGATCTGGTAAGCTCTTAGGTTTCATTGTCAGTTGGAAAGGTATTGAAGTAGACCCTGCAAAGGTTAAAGCTATACAAGAAATACCAACTCCCCGCACTGAGAAGGAGGTTAGGGGATTCTTGGGACGTCTAAACTACATTTCCCGATTCATTTCCCACCTAAACGCTACTTGTGAGTCAATCTTCAAATTGCTGAAGAAAGATTAAGTAGTGAAGTGGAATGACGACTGCCAAACTGTCCTTGACAGAATCAAGGAGTATCTTCAAGAACCTCTAATTTTGATGACGCCGGTTGAAGGAAGACCTATGATCATGTACTTACCAATTTTAGAAATTCAATGGGGTGTGTGCTAGGGAAGCATGACGAGTCTGGTCGAAAAGAGCATGCAATATGCTACCTTAGAAAAAAGTTTACCGACTGTGAAACAAGATATTCATTGCTTGAGAAAACTTGATGTGCTTTGGCATGGGCTACTCGCCGACTAAGGCATTATATATTGACTCACACTACCTTATTGATATCTAAAATGGATCATATAAAATACATATTCGAAAAGCCCGCTCTCTCTGAAAGAATGGCAAGGTGGCAAATGGTCCTGACCGAGTACGACGTTCAGTACACTACCCAAAAAGCAATCAAAGGGAGTGTATTAGCTGATCATTTGGCTCATCAGGCTGTAGAAGACTACCAGTCAATGAATTTCGAGTTCCCGGATGAGAACCTTATGTTAGTAATTGATTATGAAGAACCTGGACCAGATGAAGGATCTGAAAAAGGATCCTGATGGACTATGGTCTTTGACGGAGCTTCCAACGCACTCGGCAATAGCATTGGTGTTGTGATTATCTCTCTAGAAGGTTGCCATACACCCTTCACCGCCAGACTATGTTTTAATTGCACCAACAACATGGCCAAATATGAAGCATGCATTATGGGTATCAAGGATGCTATTGACATGAGGATCAAGTTCTTACAGGTATACAGAGACTCGACCTTAGTAATCAGTCAGATTAAGGGATAATGGGACACAAAGCATCCTAATCTCATCCCTTACCGAGAGCATGTGTTGACATTGATTCCATACTTCTAAGAGATTACCTTTGAACATATTCCACGAGGAGAAAATCAGTTAGCAGACGCGCTAGCCACCATGTCAGCCATGTTTAAAGTCAGATGGGATAATGAAGCCCATCATATCACTATTGAAAGATTAGACAAACCGGCCCACTGTAATGAGATTGATGTTGAGGGAGCTGAAGAAAAGCCTTGGTTCCACGAGGTGAAAATTTATCTCGAAGCTCAAGAGTACCCTAAGGGAGCATTTGTCAACGACAAAAAGTTCTTAAGAAGGTTCTCTGCCAAGTTCTTCCTGAGTAACAGAATTCTCTACAAGCGCAACCATGATTTTACCTTACTGCGGTGTGTAGACAAGAGAGAAGTAGAGAAGATTATAGAAGATATACACGAAGGTACCTTTGGCACCCATTCTATTGGTCATACAATGGCTAAAAAGATCCTACGGGAAGGATACTATTGGTCCACTATAGAAGCAGATTATCATCATCACTCCCGAACTTGTCACAAATGCCAAATCTATGCTGACAAAGTACATGTACCTATGGTTCCGCTAAATGTCTTGACTACTCCTTGGCCATTCGCAATGTGGGGCATTGACATGATTGGAGATATTAGACCTACCGCTTCCAATGGGCACCGTTTCATCCTTTTCACCATTGATTACTTCACCAAATGGGTAGAGGCAACTTCATTTGCTTCTGTTACAAAGAACATTGTGGCACGGTTCGTCAGGAAGAATCTTATCTGTCGATATGGTATCCCAGAAAGAATTATCACAGATAAAGGTACTAACCTCAATAATACTAGTATCACCGAGCTCTGTACACAATTCAAGATCCAGCGTCATAACTCTTCTCCTTATCGGCCGTAGATGAATGGTGTTGTGGAGGCTGCCAATAAGAATATAAAAAAGATCATACAGAAGATAGCGGTGACATATAAAGAATGGCACGAGATGTTACCATTTTCTCTCCATGGTTACTGTACCTCAGTACGCACGTCGACAGGGGCAACCCGTTTTTCTCTCGTATATGGTATGGAAGTTGTCTTACCCGTTTAAGTCCATATCCCTTCTTTGAGAATCATGAAGGATGCAGGTTTAAACGAAGATGAATGGGTTCAAACTCGACTTTACCAATTGAACTTGATTGATGAGAAGAGGCTCGCGGTTGTTTGTCATGGGCAGATGTACCAGAAACGTATGATCAAAGCTTTTAACAAGAAGGTCATATGTCAGGTATATCAAGTGGGTGACCTAGTAATCAAGCGCATCATCCGGCCACAAGGTGATCCCAGGGGCAAGTGGACTCCTACATACGAAAGACCATTTGTGATTAAGAACATATTTTCCGGTGGAGCTACGATATTAACCATTATGGATGGTGACGACCTTCCGCACCCAGCAAACGTGGACATAGTTAAAAGATACTACGCATGAAAAGAGACCCGCTAGGTTGACTGGCCTAGGAAAAAATAAGGGCATCCCAGCGAACCAAAAGGGTTCGGGAATAAATTAGGGATATATATAAAAAAAATCTGTACACCCGGTAAGTCGAAAACATGAAAAGGCGACTTGGGCAAAAAAGGGTATCCCGGTGGACTGGAAACCCGAAAGGGTGGTCTAGGCAAAAGTTAGGGATTTAAAGCGTACAACTATGTCTCATTGGATCACCTTACATCCAGACTCCATTATCAAATTAACAAGTTCGAATGGTACGAAACAATCCAGTCAGCTTCTTTGCCAAGTAGCAAAGTGATGAGACGTTCAAAGATATAAAGGCAATAGTAGAATTGAAACCCAATGGGATTATTTCACATAGCTGTTTTTCTGTACTTTGTATAGTTTTCATTTTTTACGAAGACATTCTCTTATTAGGATGTTCGTCTCCTTGTACAAAGATGCCTGTTATAGGCAAATTTCTTCAAATTAATACAAAACTATCTCTTTGAAAGTGCAAAACTACTTGTTTTTTATTTTTCTGTTTTGTTTGCAAAAACGTATAGTGATTATTTTTGAACATATGCATTTGAATGTGATTACTGTTTACAAATACACGCATAAAAACAGAAATACAGTTGCTAAGGATTTTAAGAATTGGGACAATGTCGAAAAGCCATTTGTAAATCCCTACAGAACACCCCTAGGGGATCATTTTCACAAAATCCATCATCAATAAGGGTGCATTCCTCAGTAGGTACAGAAACGGGGGCATCTTCACACAAAGTCACCATTGTATCTTCAGCGTAAAGCCTAATGATTTCAGATATTCCGGCATTTCTTAAACAGATCAAGAGTTCCAATCATCTCTCCAGCACCTTGGAGCTTTCCTCAGCATGGCCTATAAGTTTCTTGGTTCCCCAGCGGGGTTTCCTAAAATCCCTAAGCAGTTTACGAAGTTTTTCTTTCCCCAAGTAGAGTTTATTTCTATAGATATGGAAACCCATCTCCCAGCAAATTTAACTCCAATGCATAGTGAGGAACTACATTCTTCATCCCCAGTAGCAGTCAGGGATTTATTTTCCCCAGTTCAACGACACTGCAAAGAAAAACTGATACATTCACATATTACATTCATACATCATTTTACAAGCGTCATAGAATATAAATAAAAATGCATATAGCACAATCTCTTTTATTTTGAGAACATCATTACCCAATACATTTCATGTATCATGATATTGCATACAACTAACTTTTTACCTTTTCACGAAAGATCAATAGACGAATATCATCAACAATTTTCCATAGTTCTAGATTAATTCCTGAAACCAGACAGAGCAACTATCTGTGAACAACTGGTTGTAGATCAATTCCCAAAACAAGACAGGGCGACTATATACAAGACCAGGTTAAAGATTAATTTCTGAAACCAGACAGGGCAACTATCTCAATAACCAACAAAATTAGGTTCCATATTAATTCCTGAAACAATACGGGGCAACTATCTGAGATAACAAGCTCAAGTTACTGTGAAGCCTGGATTTTGACCAGATAACAATTTAAGTTATTGCGAAGCCTGGAATACGACCAGATAACAGTTTAACTTATTCAATTACTGTGAAGCCTGGACCCGACCGGATAGCAGTTTAATTTCATCTAAAACATTGTGAAGCCTGGAATCTAACTAGATAATAGTTCAAGCTGCTGTGAAGCCTGGAATACGACCAGATAATAGTTTAAGTTATTGTGAAGCCTAGAATACGACCAGATAACAGTTTAAATTCTTCAATTACTACGAAGCCTAGAATCCGACAAGATAGTTGTTCACTTCATCTAAGTTGTTACAAAGCCTGGAATCCGACCAGATAGCAATTAACTTCTATCCTTTCAAGAAAATTACTATGAAGCCTGGAATACGACCAAATAATAGTTCAACTTCATTTTTCTGCAAAGCCTAGATCCGACCAGATAACAAATTAATTTCAGTAAGTTGTTGCAAAGCCTGGAATCTGACTAGATAGTAATTAACTTCATCCTTTCATCTAAGTTGCTGCGAAGCCTGGAATCCGACCAGATAACAGTTTAACATTAAGAAAGTTACTGTGAAACCTGGAAACCGACCAGATAACAGTCAATTTCGTATTCACCAATTAGTTGCTATGAAGCCTGGAACACGACCACATAATAGTCGACTTTATTATCCTTAGCAAGTTACTGTGAAGCCTATATTTTGACCAGATAATAGCTCTCTTTCATCTCTCCAGTCAAGAGACAACTCCCCGATAGAGTAATGGACAACTAAAGCTCCTAGACTCTATTTCCCGAATAGAAATCAACATTCTCCAGCGGAGTCCTTCTCAAACAACAGGAATAGGATTCCCCGTAAAGAGATCTCTTATGGCTCAAAGTAAATTGACCAAAGATTTATTCCGATGATTTTCCAGTTCGAAGTCAACATTTATTTTGGATGGCATCTATAAGCCCATCTTCGACGACTCTCCATCATCTTCTCCTGGATGGAATCTGTAAGACCATTCCTGATATCATTAACCAGCAGCATTACTTCGTGTATATGCGAGTGTAAATTTCTGGGCACTCTAGTGTTCAATCATCTTCCACCTTCAGATCATGAAAGGTAGACAAGCCAGTATAAATACTCAGGTTTAAGAAGATTGAACAAGGGCAGTTGTTGTACCCCAAAATTTTCCCTCTCATTTTACTCAAGACATACTCATTGAGGTCCTCAATTGCTCAAGGTTGACCAAGAATTGACCAGACAAATTCTCCTCCTAAGCAATGGACTTTCAAATAGGGTTTCACCTCTCACAAAGAGTTTTGGGTTGCAAAGGCTTCAAGTGATTTCTATGGTCCCTAATATGTCATCAACAATGTCCATTCCAAGTTTCACGCCTTGCACTATAAATTTGCCCAATCAATTGCTTAAATGCTTGAAAATCAACTATATTAGGTCAAAAGTCAATTGTAGCCAATATATAGTCAAACTTCAAGAGTTTTGGTCAACATCAACATTTTGAAGTGATATCCATCATTTTATCAAGGGTTGATCATGATTCCCCAAGAAATGCTCTCAAATTATCAAGAATCCAAAAGTGCAAAATTAGGGTTTCCTAGAGAAAGTCAACTGAACTTTGACAAGGCATAACTTTCACATGCTTCATCCATTTTGCCCCAAGAAAATCCCATTGTGAAGAAATTTCAATTCCCTACAACTTTTCTTTTGATTTCAAGTCCAAGAAATTCATCATTTGGAAGATATAAGCACATACATTACAAGTCACTTTCAAAAAGTCAACAAAAGACACTTTCCAAGACCATTTACATCAAGATAAAGTCTCCAAATACAAAAATGGTCAACATAGAGACTGTAGGGGAAATCTTGAGCTTTTTAAAAAGTCTAGGATCACCTCCAACAAATACAAATTGAGCAGGTTATGGTTTGTACAAGTTGGGAAATTTTGGTCAAAATTCATGAAAGGCAAAGCATGCAAATTTGAAATTTTAGGTCAATGGCTTAACTTTTTGAGCTTCAAACCTCTTCATGACCTTATGAAGGACCTCTAACCCAATTTGGCATGGCCATGATTTTATTTTTATTTTATCTGGATTTTATTTGGTTTAAAATTAAATAAATTAAGTAAAATGCTAGAAAATATGGGCCATGACATTTGGGCCTGACTTGACCCATCAAGAGGACCCATTTTTTGTGCAATATACATTAGAGAGGACCAGGTTCATGCAAATACCAAAATGGCAAGAAAATAATGCAAAAGGACAAAGTGCAAGCAAAGGACACACTACCACTCCCTGAAGAAGCTCTCTCAAAATCATGAATTTTCTCAAAGAATTATAAGATTCGAAACTCTTATCCTAGCCCATATTCATCAGATCTAAGCTTTGTATCATGCTCCTGAGACTCCCAGGAGTCTATTCCAATCCATATCCACGCCTGAAGCTAATTGAAACAGGCCAACGAAACCATCTTCATTAGGTAAATATTTTGCATTTTGATCTCTCAATACACGCGTTTTAAACAGATTTAAAGCATATAATCATGTTTATTTGATCATTTTGAAACATTTTAACGTGTTACATGGAAAGCTAGGTTTAGGTTTTTTTATTTAAATTTAATTTTCATTTAGATTTATGTTTTTTTTTATGTAAATTTGATTTTCATACTTAATTTAGTTAATAATTTTTTACTTTTATTTCATAAATTAAAATCAATTTAGAATTAGGTTAAATTTTAATATTTCCTAAACAAAAATGCCAAAAATATTAGATTTATTTTAATTAATTTCAATTAATAATTTTTCTTTTCTATTAATTAGATTTAATTTAATTTAATATTTTCCCCAAATAAAAAAAAAAAACAACAAAAATATTTTTTCTTTTACTTAGAACTTTTTAGAGTTTTAGACGTCCTTTCCAATTCGGGCACGTTTATTATTTTAGCATTATTACTCCTATTTTATTATTAATGTATCTTCTTATGGGATGTATAGAATAATTAGGACATTTACTACTTTTTACTTTCCCCATTTTTTTGGACTACTAATATTCCCCCTCCCCGAAGCCCTGTAATAGCTAGATTTAAATTTCGCATTTTAAATTCCCGTACATATATGAACTGTTTAGATGTATGGTAATAGGATTTCATGGCAAGAATTTAAAACAAAACATTAGCAAACCTAACATCAAGATAAATAACTGAAACATAACGCACTTACAGTTGCGCACCTTTAGGGTATTCCCACTTCGGTTGCCTTCGGTTTAAAACAATTATAATTCTCGAAACGTGAGAGATTTTAGTGGCTATCCTCCAGTTTAAAGATCACAAAAATGACCCTATCGATGTTTCCTCGGTATGATCTTAAAACCCTAGGGTGGTTACTAAAGCATCTTTCCCAGTTTCCTTTGTGACTGTAACGATGACCCTTCGATTTTCCCTCAAACACCCGACGATAGGGCTACCTACTCACTAATAGTAGGATAACACTGTCTAAAAAAAAAGAGGAAAAGAATGAACCTTTTGAGTAAAGTAGATAGTTCTTAGATTCTTGCTCAAAAAACAATTTTTTACATACACTACTTTTTTCAAAAATATTTTCAAAACAATTTGTATACGTTCTCAACAATATGAGAAACATTACAAAGTTCGCAGCATTAAGGCGTCTTTTCCAAATACTTTTTCAAACACACAAAACACAAGGTATTTTCAAATGAGCTAGCATCTAAGAGCCCGTAGATAACTACGGTTGGAAAGGGTGCTAACACCTTCCCTTTCCATAATCTACCCCCCTTACTCAGAAATAAATCTCGAAAGGTCTTTTCTGTTCTTTTCACCCTTTCCTTTGTTGGATAAAAGAAAACTCGGTGGCGACTCTTTCTTACCGCAACATTTGAAAATACAAACACAAAACCAGTATAACAGTCGGTTCTGCCATCGTATTACAAATGTACTTATTGAAACTCCATAGGTGGGTGATATTATCGGGAAAAAGATCATATTCTTTTATCTGCTGGGGTGATTTACTGGTGAATATGATTAGTGTATCCCATTTTGTGGGGGACATATCTTTGTTAAGATGACTCTGGGGATTTGTGGATAGCTTGAACGTTATCTCAACTCCTAGGGTCTTGAGTAAATTCTTATTCCTGTTTTTATGCATATATTTGTTAACAGTTAATCATATTCATATGCATATGTTCATTCAATTTTAGTTATTCAACATTTTTGCAGACAAAACAGAAAAAGTAAAAACAAAAAGTTTGAATTTTGAATTTTGTATTTTTATTGATAGTTTGCCCACAAACAGGCGATTTTGTACAGAAAGACATAAATCCTAGTAAGAGGAAATCATCGCGAAATGAAAAGAGTATAAAGTGAAAACAAGATAATATCTATGTGGGAATAATCTTGTTAGGTTCCAACTCTAGTATTTCCCCTATATCTTCAAGCATCTCATCCCTCGTTGTCGAAAGAAAGTGATTGAATTGATATGTACCGTTTAAACTCGATGTTGGTAATAAAGCCTCTTGTAAGTGATCCAACGGGACATAGTCGTGCGCTTTAATCCCTAACTTTTTCTTGGACCGCCCTTTCGGGTTTTTAGTCCACCGAGATACCCTTTCTTGCCCAAGCTGCCTTTTCATATTTTCGAGTTGCCGGGTGTAAAATCTTTTATATATGTCCCTAATTTTTCCCCGAACCCTTTTGGTTTGTCGAGATACCATTATTTTTTTCTAGTCCAGTCAACCTAACGGGTCGTTTTTATGCACAACATCTTTTGACTATGTTCGCATTCACAGGGTGCAGGAAATCTTCCCCGTCCATGATGGTTAATATCATAGCATCGCCAGAAAATATTTTCTTGACTACAAATGGACCTTTGTAGATAGAAGTCCATTTTCCCATGGGATTACCTTACGGTAGAATGATGCACTTTATTACCAAGTCACCAGCTTGATATACCTGATGCTTGATTTTTTTTGTTGAATTCCTTGATCATATGCTTCTGATACATCTGACTGTGACAGACAGCCGCAAGCCTGTTCTCGTTAATCAGGTTCAACTGGTCTAGCCTGGTCTGAATCCACTCGTCTTCTTCTAGGTCTACCTCTTCCATAATTCTCAAAGAAGGAATCTGAACTTCGACAGGTAGGACGACTTACATACCTTAAACCAGAGAGAATAGAGTTACCCTAGTTGATGTTCTAACCAAATTGTGATAGTCGTGGAGAGAAAATGGTAGCATCTCGTGCCAGTCTTTGTAGGTCACAAACAACTTTTACATGATCTTCTTTATGTTCTTGTTGGCGGCTTCCACCGTGTCATTCATCTTTAGTTGATATGAAGAGTAGTTGTGGTGCTTGATCTTGAACTGCATGCAGAGTTCAGTGATCATAGTGTTGTTGAGATTAGTACCGTTGTCTGTGTTAATCCTTTCGGGGATGCCATACTGACAGATAAGGTTATGTTTTATGAACCGGGAGGCCACGTTCTTAGTAACAGAGGAGAACGAGGTTGCCTTAACCCATTTCGTGAAGTAATCAATGGCGACAAGGATGAAGCGATGTCCGTTAGAGGTAATAGGTTTGATTTCTCCGATCATATCAATGCCCCACATTGCGAATGGACACGGAGAAATCAAAATGTTTAGAGTCACTGGAGGTACATGAACTTTATCAGCATAAATTTGGCACTTATGACAAGTTCTCGAGTAGTGGTGACAGTCAGTTTCCATAGTCGACCAATAGTAATTTTCCCTCAAGATCTTTTTAGCCATAGTATGCCCACTGGAGTGAGTACCAAAGACGCCTTTATACATATCTTGCATAATTTCATATGCTTCCTTCTTGTCCATACAATGAAGCAGAGTCGAGTCATGGTTGCGCTTGTATAAAATTCCATTGCTCAAGAAGAAATTAGCCGAGAACCTCTGTAGGAATTTCTTATCATTGATCGATTCCCTTTCATGGTATTCTTGAGCTTCAAGGTATCTTTTCACTTCATGAAACCATGGTTTTTATTCTACTCCCTTAATGTCAACTCTCTAGTAGTGTGTCGGTTCGCCTAATCTTTCAATGGTAATTTTGGGAGCCTCATTGTCCCATCTGACATTGAACATGGATGACATGGTAGCCAATGCATCCGGCAACTGATTCTCTTCTTGTGGGATATGGTCAAAAGTAATCTCTTCGAAATACCAAATCAAGGTTAGCACATATTCTCGGTAGAGGATGAGATTTGGATGCTTCGTATCCCATTCTCCCTTAACCTGACTGATTACCAGGGATGAGTCCCCATATACGCTCAAGAACTTGATTCTTAGGTCAATAACAGCTTTAATACCCATGATGCACGCTTCATATTCAACCATATTGTTGGTCCAGTCAAAGCAAAGTTTGGTAGTGAAGGGCGTATGACAACCTTGAGGAGAGATAATTACAACATAGATTTTGTTTCCAAGTGCGTTGGAAGTTCCGTCGAAAACCATAGTCCATCGGGATCCTGACTCGGGTCCTTCATACGGTCCAGGATCTTCATAATCTGTAACTAGCATAATGTTTTTGTTCGGGAATTTGAAATTCATAGACTGATAGTCATCTACAGCTTGATTCGCCAAATGATCTGCCAGTACACTATCTTTGATCTCTTTTTGAGTGGTGTACTGAATGTCGTATTCTGTTAAGACCATTTGCCATCGGGCTATTCTTCCGGAGAGAGATGGCTTCCCGAATATGTACTTGATGGTATCCATTTTAGAGATCAACAAAGTGGTATGGGTCAACATATACTGCCTTAGTCGGCGAGTAGCCCATGCCAAAGCGCATCAAGTTTTATCGAGCAGTGAATATCTTGTTTCACAGTCGGTAAACTTTTTGCTAAGGTAGTATATTGCATGCTCTTTTCGACCAGACTCGTCATGCTGCCCCAGTACATACCCTATTGAATTCTTTAACACTGTCAGGTACATAATTAGAGGTCTTCCTTCGACTGGTGGCATCAAAATTGGAGGTTCTTGTAAGTAATCCTTAATTTTATTAAAGTCTATTTGACAGTTGTTGTTCCACTTTACTATTTGATCATTCTTCAACAGCTTGAAGATTGTTTCACAAGTAGCAGTCAAATGGGAAATGAATTAGGAAATATAATTCAGTCGTCTAAGAAACCTCTGACTTCCTTCTCGGTACAGGGAGTCGGCGTTTCTTGAATAGCTTTAACTTTTGCAGGATCAACCTCAATACCTTTACCACTGACGACGAAACCCAGGAGTTTATCAGATCTCACCCCAAAGGTGCACTTGTTTAGGTTTTGCCTTAGCTTATACTTCTTCAGTCTTTCAGACAATTTATGCAGATGATCAAGATGCTCGTCTTCAGTTTTTTACCTTGCTATCTGTTGTACCCCAAAATTTTCCCTCCCATATTTCTCAAAACATTTCAAGAAAGATCCTCAAGTTGCTCAAGGTAGTCCAAGGGTTGGCCAACCAAGCTCTCTCCTAAGGCAGTCTACCCCAAACTAGGGTTTCATGTTGCATCAAGATACTTGAGTCCAAGTGATCCTAAATGCTCACCAATGTCCTAATATGGTCTCAAGATCATCCTTGTCAAGTTTCAAGCCTTGCAGAAGAAGTTTGCTCAGTCAATTGCTCAAAGGTCCAAAAATTGACTGTGCTAGGGCAAAAGTCAACTATGACCTACATACAGTCAAACTTCAAGTTTTTTTGTCAACATTCTCATTTTAAGTATATTTCATCATTTTATCAAGGGTTGATCATGATTCATCAAGTATTGCTCATAATTCATCAAGACTCAAAAGTTGCTAAATTAGGGTTTTGTAGGAAAAGTCAACTCAACTTTGACCAAGCATAACTTTCTCATAATTTAGGATAAATGACCCATCCAAAGCTCATTTTGAAGAGTATGCAATTCCCTACAATCCATCTTCAGATCCCAAGTTCAAAATATGCACTCACAAGAAGTTATGAATTTGGACATTATAGGTCATTTTGAAAAGTCAACAAAAACACCTTTTTTGTCAAAGCTTCATACATGAGCATGGAGTATCAAAATTATATGATACCAACCGGTTTGTTTAGAGGGCATCTCAATCTTTCTAAAAAGTCAAAGAACACCTCCAAAGAGTCAAAATTGAGGGAGTTATGCATTGTCAAAGTTGGACAAGTTTTGAAAATATGCATGAAGCAAATATTGACCAAACTTGGATTTTTTCCAAATGGGCCTATCTTTTCAAGTTTGAAACTCATTCCTAACATGGTCCACAACATCTAAGCCCACCCATACATTTTTCTACTATTTATGCTATTTATTTTGATATTTTATTCATTAAAATTCAGAATTAAATAAATAAATAATAGAAATAATGTAAATTTTGATGTGAATCCATTTTGGGAAAGTTTTATGCTGGTTTATGTCAATTGATTTCATGCAATAACTTTTCAAATATGTCCAGGTTCATTCACATGTGAAAATGGCATAAAATCATCAAATATGGCATTTTTTCAAATCTTGATCATGGTCTTAAAACACAACATTATGAGGGAGATTCTTTCCATGCTTTCTTGTCTCCTCATTCTCCTTTATAAATATAGAGCCATACAAGCTTGAAAGGGACGAAAATCCTCTCTAAAAAGCTCTCAAAAAGCTCTTCAAAAAGCTTTATAAAAGCTCTTCAAAAAGCACTCCAGAAATCAAAGAATTGGTGCAAGTCATATCTCGAGGTTCCGGTCTCTCTCGATTGACATCAAGCCTCAAACCATCCTCTTGAAGTCCTCAAGAGTCTTACAAGGTCCAAGAGCAATCCATCACACGCCTAGCACGCCCCAATTTGACGACACCGGTTTGGTAAAATTTTAAATTTCGAATCTCTAATTTTAATCACATTTTATAGTATACTAACGTTTGTTTGAGTTTATATAGAACAATTATGGATGTTTGAATCATAGGTTCCACGCAAGAATAAAAAAAACACCATGGTTAGAGCATGAAGCTTTCGAAGATTCGGGCCTAGAGATTTCTGATGATTACACCCCCACATTGCAGGCCCAGTTTGTTTTTCTCTAATTCTTTTATATTTATATTATTTCATTTATTTATTTTACTAACCCATCAAATTATTTTCTTTTTTATCAAAAAATCACAAAACATTTTTCTATCCAATTAAATTCAAGATATTTATTTTTATTAAAAAAAGTAATTAATTTAATTAGGTTATTAATTAGTAGACAACTTTAATTTCTTTTTTACATAATTAAAATTAATTAGAATAAATAGGTTTTATTACTAACTTAATTATTTTATTTCTTTCCTAAAATAAAAAAAACCCAAAAATATGTCATTTAATTATTTTCATTAATTAATTTAATAACCAATCAATTTTGCATTTAATTTAAAAATCTAATTTCTTTTCTTAAAAAAATATTTAAATAAAAAATTCTTTTTTTAATTAGGATAGAAGGGTCAAAACCCTAATTTCTCGTTGATCTAATTTTTAATCGCGTGTTTTATTATTATGTTTCCCAATTATTGTATCTGCTCACAGTTTGTAATAATTTAATTAGGACGTTTATTTACCTTTACCGCTTTTATTTTATTTTTTTACGATATTTAATGTAACTGCTCATGGGATGTAATAGTTTAATTAGGACGTTTATTCTACATTTATCACTTTTATTTCAAAGGGTTGCTTTTGGCGATGTAAATACCCGACGCCTTGTAATAGTTAGTTAAATTTCCGCATTTTAATTCGGAAAATTATACAACTGCTAGATGTTTGATAATAGGGTTTGCATGACAAGAATGAATGTATAATCTTAAAATTGAATTAGATCACCCTTAACATGTGCAAAGATAAAAATAACTGAAAACGACACACTCGCACATGCGCACTCTTAGGGTACACCCCACTTGGTTGCCTTTGTACACGGTCATTGAGTATAGGTCGTTTTAGAGGTCGTCCTCTTGTCTAAAAGATCATAGTTGCCTCGAAACGGTTGCCTCAGATATTGTTGCCTCAAATAAATGATCTAAGACATTAGGGTTACCGCTAAGGCGTCCTAACATTGCTTTAGTGACCGTATGTCCCTCATTCGAATTGACCCCCAAACTCCAACGACGATGCTATCTACTCACTAATAGTGGGATAGCATTGTCTAAAGGAAATTAGCATAGAATAATTCCTTTTTCGAGTAGGTAGATAGTTCTTAGATACTTGCTCATCCAAAGCAAAACAAATTTTTCACACTTACACTCCTTTTCAAACAAAGTTTTCAAAAACACTTCATTACACTCTTGAGGACAGAAGCAAGAGTTAAATCGAAGTTAAAACAAAAACTTTTTCAAACCCATAAACACAAAGAAAACAATTTTGAAAATGATGAGCAAGTACCTAAGAGACCGTAGATAACTATGGATAGAAAGGGTGATAATACCTTCCCTTTCTATAATCTACCCCCCTGTACTCAGAAATATCTCAAAAAAGGAATTTTTCTGTGCTTTTTTCCTTTCCTTGTTGGATAAAATAAAAGTCGGTGGCGACTCTTGCTTTCCGCGACATTTTGCAAACAAAAAATGCAAAACGCAAACCATCACTCCAAAAAAATAGTCAGTTCTTCCCACCGTATCATAGAACTAGCGACTCTGATGGGGAATTAATAAGTGGGGTGTACCTTAGGAATAGTTCATCATATTGTTTTCAATTGTTTGATTTGTTTACTTTATTTTGTGGGCTTTGTATCGGAGTTACTATAGATCCTAACCCGGATCTGGGGATACCTTTTATGTAAGTAGCAATAGACTGTGAGGGAACTGTACAACATAGACCGATACAGTTGAAGCAGTAGCTATGTTGGTGTGACACTTTAGTTTATACCGATATCCCTTGTGGCGCAATGAGGAGAATATGGGTCTGCTAAGGGGTCATTAAGCACCAACTGACCTTAGAACCTATAATTGACCAACTTGGCCATAGAAAAGTAGCAGTATGCTACACTCATTGAGACCAAACTCTCGCGATGATTCCGGCCGCAAGAAAAGGTTGCTAAACTGGAATTATGACTGATCGAGGGTGGTTAGTGATATTGAGATCCTCTAGAACCCGGTTACTATTACTAGGACATGTTGAACCAACTAAACTGAAAGAGGGTAATACCTAAACTCCATGCCAGCCTGAAATTTAAGGGCTATTGTGTGACTTGTGTGCCTTCAAACTTGAACTACTTGCACATTCTTGTTATCTGACAACGTGAGTTCCTTGCAGGTTTTGTTTACAGTCCTTATCCAATAATTTGGATTTATTGCAGGGTTTACTTATAACACCTCACAGTTTTGCTTAAACGCATAGCATACACATCATAACATCATGCCTTAACATTTCCTTAACCATTTCGAGGATCTCGAAGGTTTGTGATGCAGGTTATGGTAAATAAGACGTCAAGTAAGGGGCAAAGAGGATTTATTTTCCTCTAGCCAAGGTCGTATATAAATCAAAACATGATCACTTGAGTCAGTGGCTATGACCCACTCGATATGGTGAGTTTGACTATTGAAGAAGGACTCTTAACGACACGAAGTTTCTTCAATTAAGCTGCAATCAAATTCTAACATTTTCTTGTTTAACCCGTGAGATCCTTGAAAACATTGCATACATATATCATACATATCATTGCATAACAGGTCTCCCAGTACAGGTCTCTCATGTTCTCGCTGTTTATTTCAGCAATGGCTTTCAAACAAGACAATAGAGATCTTCAGACCCAAGAAGCACAGTTCAGGGAAATATTCCAAAACCTATCCAAGGGGGAGGAAGAGTTGAAAACACTCCTCGTCGAGAACTTGGTCAAGAAAAGTCCTGAAGACAATAAGGACGAACGACTGGAACAATTGCAAGCTGAGGTAGATGCAATGAGAACCCAGATGCTGGGGCAGATGGCTTTTATCCAAAGCTTAGCTCGGGAACAAGAAGAGCTGAGAAGCATTATCAGCCAGCTTCTTCAAAACAGATACAACAGTATAAAGCAAACAGTCGAGGCCAGAGACCAAGTCATTGATCAGCCTCCAAGAAGACAAGGGTTTGGTTTGGTGAAGAATGGACCTCTCCAAATTGCTACTACCTCACGGGTCCAACAACAACCTTGCCATAAACAACGGGTTAATCAGAGGCAGTTTACCAAGCTCAACATGCCGCTGTCCCAAGCTTTGCAACACCTATTGAGATTGAATTTGATGACGTTGGTAGGACCTCATCCGAATCCTAAGACTTCTTCACCCAACTACAATCCTGATGCAAGGTGTGCATACCATTCTAACAACCCAGGGCATGATACTGACGACTGTTGGAAGTTGAAGTACAAAATTCAAAACCTGATTAATGAAGGAGCATTGGAATTCACACAAGATGGTCAGGTTGAGTTCTTCTACCATCCCTCCAAGGCTCACCATTTGAAGTGACAAGTCCTGAGACGAGAAGATTTTTTGTTCATTAGAATTTTCAATTTGTAATTTTCTTTTGATTGTTCAAACATTTATTCATGTCAAACTTTGTTACTTTATCAATGCATCGCATATGTCTGTTTTGAATAAATCCATTCGTATTCACTATATTCAAATTGCTTTCATTTTTTGTGATGATCAACTCCCGATTAAAAAATTCTAAGCCTTTAAAGGGAGGATGACGAAAATGATATCAAAATCTCTACACTATGCTTTTAAACAGACTCCGCTGACGAGGTACAAGCATTGTTTCAAATCCTAAACAGTGGAGTTATAAGGAAGATAATCCCTATTCAACCCCTTTGAGCCAAAGAAGTTGGAGTTTTTCTTTTCACAAATTAAAACCCTTAATTATAACCTGGGGAAGGGTAGTTTTCTCAGTTGATCCAGGTGCACAATGTATGGCATCAAAGAAGTGCTTCTGAAACAAAAGACGGTGATGGTTCCGTATAATCGTAAGGACATGCAGTCATTATCTCTCAAAAATAAAAGCCCATTAAGTCAAAACCTGTGAAGGAGACTTAAGAAAAACTGGGGCATCCCGCTGACTGTAGTCACAAAAATAAATAGTTAAGGCAAAAGACAGAGATAATAAAATCAAAAAGAAAGAGGTCCTACAAACTCTCAACAAAAATGACTGCATGTTCAAAAGAATCTGTCAGTATCCGAACCATCACTGGAATATCAGAGCAAAGACTCAAACGAGATCTAATGCACGATTAGCTGAGTTTAGGATCGAAGAACATCACGAAGAACGGGTGGGTACAAATAAAATTTGAGCCTTTATCCTTTGTTTCTTGAACCGTGAGCCAGACCACGTTATAACCCTTAAAAGTCTTAGCTGAAGCATGGGTTAGTTCGAAAGCATACTGTTACAAAAGGTATCCTGACACCTGTAGGGCTTGTTGTAAATCCTGAGTTGACATCACATTTTACAAAAATTCGCTTGTTTTATTGAAAACTGCATTTTCAAAGAACTTCAAAACAGATATAAGCTTTGCATTCTTAAAATAACATTGTTTGCATATAACTATTTGCTCAACAGCAGAGAAATTCGCATGACTAATATCTAGTGAACAAAAACCTTTTCAATAAAAAGGGTCACCTCAAGTGGAAAAAAGAACTTCCAACCAAGGGGAAGACATAATCATTGTCCATCATCTGGGGCAGTTAAGTCAAGATTCAAGGAATCTCTCAAAGATGCCAAATGGCCAGGGGCAAATCTCCATCTGTATCGCTTAGGGTTCTAGACATGAATTCCAGCAATGAATCTTGCACGATCAGACAAACATCTTCTAGTATCGTGACAACACAATGCTACTGACAGTGACACCTCCCTACATCCTGAGATCGTGGACATAGTCAAAAAAGTACTACACATAATCAAAGACATGCTAGGTCGACTAGCCTAGGCAAAAGTAAGGGCTTCCCGGTGAACCAAAAGTGTTCGGGCAAAAATAAGGGATGGAAATGAAAAAATCTGTACACCCGGCAAGTCGTAAACTTGAAAAGGCGGCTTGGGAAAAAAAGGGTATTCCAGTGGGCTGAAAACCCGAAAGGGCGGTCCAGGAAAAAGTTAGGGATTAAAGCGTGCGACTATGTCCCGTCATCTCGTCACTTGCCTACCAGAAGAAGGATTGTCATTTCGATCGAAAGATACCAAGAACCTCATAGGTTGGGATAATACCTGATCCACAAGGCCTCTGCAGGCACCTTCTCCCGCAGATACAGGGGCAGAAAAGTCTCGATGCAAAGCCATCGTCATATCCTCGGCACGCGTCCCAGTAACATTCATTCCCCGTAGAGTAAGAGAAGGACAGTAATGTCAACCCTCCCCAACTGAGACTTGAAGCTGTGAATGAATTAGTAATATTCTCCCCAAGCAGAGTTTATCTACCATCAGCACTGAAAAGTCTTATCATCCCCGGCAGAGTATAAAATATCCCCGGTGGAGTTTGAAAATTTCCCCAGCGCAGTCTGAAAAAGCTTCCCCAGTGGAGTGTGGAGAATCATCCCCAGTAGACTTTGGAAGATTGTCCCCAGTAGAGCCTAAAAGGTTATCCCTAGTGAAGTCGCAACTGAAGATCATCCCCAACGAAGTTCTTTCCTTTCACAAACCGGAATTCAATCCCCCAACAGGATTCAGTATCACCAGTAACGATAATTCATCCCCAGCCGAATTTATCAGTGGAATCCTCAGCAGAACATCTCTTCCCCACAGAGTAATCTCCACATCAGTTTATTCCCCAACGGAGTTATCCTCTCTTGTAGGTTTATTCTCATAATCATCTCCATTCGCTACCCCCGACGGACACGAATAATTCAACTCTTTTCTCCAGCAGCTATCTGGGATTTATTTTCCCCAGCTAAAACATTACATTTCCATACATCATGACACATGCATATACGCATCATACAACACAATCTCATTTATTTTGAGAAGATCATTTCCTGATACATATCATGCATTACATACAGCTAACCTTTACCTTTCAGGAAGGATGCGGTTAAATTCTCAGCTATGAAGCTTTTACCTCAGTCGAATTACTGACAAGTTCTTAAATCTCAACAGAGTTTTTCTTAGTTGAATTACAGACAAGGTCCTAAATCTCGACAAAGTTCCTCCGTTGAATTACAGACGGGTTCCTAAATCTCAGCAGAGAAGTTTTCTCAGTTGAATTACAAGCGAGTTCTTAAATCACGATGAAGATGTTTCCCTCCAGTCGAATTACTGACAAGTTCTTAAATCTCAACAGAGTTTTCCTCAGTTGAATTACAAACAAGGTCCTAAATCTCGACAAAGTTCCTTCGTCGAATTACAGACGGGTTCCTAAATCTCAGCAGAGAAGTTTTCTCAGTTGAATTATGGGCGAGTTCTTAAATCTCGATGAAGATGTTTCCCTTCAGTTGAATTACTAACAAGTTCTTAAATCTCAACAAAGTTTTCGTCAGTTGAATTACAGACAAGGTCCTAAATCTCGACAAAGTTCCTCCGTCGAATTACAGACGAGTTCCTAAATCTCAACAGAGTTTTCTCAGTGGAATTACGGGCGAGTTCTTAAATCTCGATGAAGATGTTTCCCTCCAGTCGAATTACTGACGAGTTCTTAAATCTCAACAAAGTTTTTCTCAGTTGAATTACAGACAAGGTCCTAAATCTCGACAAAGTTCCCCCGTCGAATTACAGACAAGTTCCTAAATCTTAGCAGAGTTTTCTCAGTTGAATTATGGGAAAGTTCTTAAATCTCGATGAACATGTTTCCCCAAGTCTAATTACTGACAAGTTCTTAAATCTCAACAGAGTTTTCTCAGTTGAATTACAGACAAGGTCCTAAATCTCGACAAAATTCCTCCGTCGAATTACAGACAAGTTCCTAAATCTCAGCAGAGAAGTTTTCTCAGTTGAATTACGGGCAAGTTCTTAAATCTCGATGAAGATGTTTCCCTCCAGTCGAATTACTGACAAGTTCTTAAATCTCAGCAAAGATGTTTTTCTCAGTTGAATTATAGACAAGGTCCTAAATCTCGACAAAGTTCCTCCGTTGAATTACAGACAGGTTCCTAAATCTCAGTAGAGAAGTTTTCTCAGTTGAATTACGGGCGAGTTCTTAAATCTCGATGAAGATGTTTCCCCAAGTCGAATTACTGACAAGTTCTTAAATTTCAACAAAAAATTTCTCAGTTGAATTACAGACAAGGTCCTAAATCTCGACAAAGTTCCTCCGTCGAATTACAGACAAGTTCCTAAATCTCAGCAGAGTTTTCTCAGTTGAATTACGGGCGAGTTCTTAAATCTCAATGAAGATTTTTCCCTCCAGTCGAATTACTGACAAGTTCTTAAATCTCAGCAGAGATGTTTTTCTCAGTTGAATTACAGACAAGGTCCTAAATCTCGACAAAGTTCCTCCGTCGAATTACAGTCGAGTTCCTAAATCTTAGCAGAGTTTTCTCAGTTGAATTACGGGCAAGTTCTTAAATCTCGACGAAGATGTTTCCCCTCAGTTGAATTACGGGCAAGTTCCTAAATCTCAACAAGATCAAACTTCCCCAGCGGAATCTCCCTCAAACAACAGGCATACAAGCTCTCGCTAAGGAATCTCTTATGCGATCGACACTCCTTCAGATGGCATCTTTAAGCCCATCCCCTTGTCAGCAATCTCCAAATGGCATATGTAAGCTCATTCCCGACATCACAAGGCAGTCACCATTTCATGCGAGTGCAAATTTCTGGGCACTCTAGTGTTCAATCCTCTTCCGCCTTCGGATCACGAAAGGCACGGAAGTCAATCTACATCCTCAGGTTTAAGAATATTTAACAAGGGAAGTTGTTGTACCCCAAAATTTTCCCTCCCATATTTCTTAAAACATTTCAAGAAAGATCCTCAAGTTGCTCAAGGTAGTCCAAGGGTTGGCCAAACAAGCTCTCTTCTTAGGCAGTCTACCCCAAACTAGGGTTTCATGTTGCATCAAGATACTTGATTCCAAGTGATCCCAAATGCTCACCAATGTACTAATATGGTCTCAAGATCATCCATGTCAAGTTTCAAGCCTTGCGGAAGAAGTTTGCTCAGTCAATTGCTCAAAGGTCCAAAAATCGACTGTGCTAGGGCAAAAGTCAACTGTGACCTACATACAGTCAAACTTCAAGTTTTTTTGTCAACATTCTCATTTTGAAGGATATTTCATCATTTGATTAAGGTTTTATCATGATTCATCAAGGATTGCTCATAATTCATCAAGACTCAAAAGTTGTTAAATTAGGGTTTTGTAGGAAAAGTCAACTCAAATTTGACCAAGCATAACTTTCTCATACTTTATGAGAAATGACCCATCCAAATCTCATTTTGAAGAGGATGAAATTCCCTACAATCCATATTCAGCTCCCAAGTTCAAAATACGCACTCACAAGAAGTTATGAATTTGGACATTATAGGTCATTTTGAAAAGTCAACAAAAACACCTTTTTTGTCAAAGCTTAATACATGAGCATGGAGTATCAAAATTAGATGAGACCAAACGGGTTGCTTAGAGGACTTCTCAAGCTTTTTAAAAAGTCAAAGAACACCTCCAAATAGTCAAAATTTAGGGAGTTATGCATTGTCAAAGTTGGACAATTTTTGAAAAAAATGCATGAAGCAAATATTGACCAAACTTGGATTTTTTCCAAATGGGCCTATATTTTCAAGTTTGAAACTCATTCCTAACATGGTCCACGACCTCTAAGCACACCCAACATTTTTCTACTATTTATGCTATTTATTTTGATATTTTATTCATTAAAATTCAGAATTAAATAAATAAATAATAGAAATAATGTAAATTTTGATGTGAATCCATTTTGGGAAAGATTTATGCTGGTTTATGTCAATTGATTTCGTGAAATAACTTTTCAAATATGTCCAGGTTCATTCACATGTGAAAATGGCATAAAATAATCAAATATGGCATTTTTTTCAAATCTTGATCATGGTCTTAAAACACAACATTATGAGGGAGATTCTTTCCATGCTTTCTTGTCTCCTCATTCTCCTCTATAAATATAGAACCATACAAGCTTGAAAGGGACGAAAATCCTCTCTAAAAAGCTCTCAAAAATCTCTTTAAAAAGCTCTTTAAAAGCTCTTCAAAAAGTGCTCCAGAAATCAAAGAATTGGTGCAAGTCATATCTCGAGGTTCCGGTCTCTCTCAATTGACATAAAGCCTCAAATCATCCTCTTGAAGTCCTCAAGAGTCTTACAAGGCCCAAGAGTAATCCATCACACGCCTAGCACGCCCCCATTTGACGACACCGGTTTGGTAAAATTTTGAATTTCGAATCTCTAATTTTAATCACATTTTATGGTATGCTAACGTTTGCTTGAGTTTATATAGAAAAGTTATGGATGTTTGAATCATAGGTTCCACGCAAGAATAAAAAAAACACCATAGTTAGAGCATGAAGCTTTCGAAGATTCGGGCCTAGAGATTTCTGATGATTGCACCCCCACATTGCAGGCCCAGTTTGCTTTTCTCTAATTCTTTTATATTTATATTATTTCATTTATTTATTTTACTAACCCATCAAATTATTTTATTTTTTATCAAAAAATCACAAAACATTTTTCTATCCAATTAAATTCAAGATTTTTTTTAAAAAGTAATTAATTTAATTAGGTTATTAATTATTAGACAACTTTAATTTCTTTTTTACATAATTAAAATTAATTAGAATAAATAGGTTTTATTACTAACTTAATTATTTTATTTCTTTCATAAAATAACAAAAACCCAAAAATATGTCATTTAATTATTTTCATTAATTAATTTAATAACCAATCAATTTTGCATTTAATTTAAAAATCTAATTTATTTTCTTAAAAAAATATTAAAAAACAACAAAAAAACATTTTCTTTTTTTAATTAGGATAGAAGGGTCAAAACCCTAATTTCTCTTCGATCTAATTTTTAATCGCGCGCTTTATTATTATTTTGCCCAATTATTGTATCTGCTCACAGTTTGTAATAATTTAATTAGGACGTTTATTTACCTTTACCGCTTTTTTTTTACGATATTTAATGTAACTGCTCTTGGGATGTAATAGTTTAATTAGGACGTTTATTCTACATTTATCGCTTTTATTTTCAAAGGGTTGCTTTTGGCGAATTAAATACCCGACGCCTTGTAATAGTTAGTTAAATTTCCGAATTTTAATTCCGCAAATTATATAACTGCTAGATGTTTGATAATAGGGTTTGCATGACAAGAATGAATGTCAAATCTTAAAATCGAATTAGATCACCCTTAACATGTGAAAAGATAAAAATAACTAAAAACGACACACTCGCACATGCGCACTCTTAGGGTACACCCCACTTGGTTGCCTCCGTACACGGTCATTGAGTATAAGTCGTTTTAGAGGTCGTCCTCTTGTCTAAAAGATCATAGTTTCCTCGAAACGGTTGCCTCAGATATTGTTGCCTCAAACAAATGATCTAAGACATTAGGGTTACCACTAAGGCGTCCTAACATTGCTTTAGTGACCATATGTCCCTCATTAGAATTGACCCCCAAACTCCAACGATTGTGCTACCTACTCACTAATAGTGGGATAGCATTATCTAAAGGAAATTAGCATAGAACGATTCCTTTTTCGAGTAGGTAGATAGTTCTTAGATACTTGCTCATCCAAATCAAAACAAAATTTTCACACTTACACTCCTTTTCAAACAAAGTTTTCAAAAACACTTCATTACACTCTTGAGGACAGAAGCAAGAGTTAAATCGAAGTTAAAACAAAAACTTTTTCAAACCCACAAACACAAAGAAAACAATTTTGAAAATGATGAGCAAGTACCTAAGAGCCCGTAGATAACTACGGATAGAAAGGGTGTTAATACCTTCCCTTTCTATAATCTACCCCCCGTACTCAGAAATATCTCAAAAAAGGAATTTTTCTGTGCTTTTTTCCTTTCGTTGTTGGATAAAATAAAAGTCAGTGGCGAATCTTGCTTACCGCGACATTTTGCAAACAAAAAACACAAAACGCAAACCAGCATTCCAAAAAAACAGTCAATTCTTCCCACCGTATCACACTATCATGTCGTCGACGTAGACTTCTATCTCGTGATGAATCATGTAACACCCTGATTCTACTCGACAATTATTATGAAAATCAGAGTTATAAGAATTCAACAACTAAATCAGGATGCTACAATTTCAACGTAAAACAATGACATTCATTACAGATACATAACACATTAACATTGGATGAACCAACAAAAAAATAAATTAATCTTTTAAAACCAACAACTTTCATAACTACGCAGCGAAATCATAATATTCGACTATAAAGAATATAGCATCTTTATCCAACTGAAACAACTCCAAATAACAATTACTTAACAAAATTCAACTTAAAGTCCAACAATTGAATTAATGACAATAATAAAACAACAAGCGTTCATCCCCCTGAGTGTTATGTATTAGAAAAATGGCACTGGCTTGAACTACTAAAGGTAAACCACCTTCACTCTAGATTACCTGCACGTTACCAACATATGGGTAAATTCAAACAGAAGGGGTAAGATATCTAACAATATAATTGAACATATGATAATAATTATATTAGAATCAGTTCATGCAAAATCACCGGTTCACAACTTGTAAACAACAACAATCACTACAAAATATCAATAAAATATAACTATTAATTCATCAACGCAACAACTCAAATATGCAACTTGGAATGCGACTTATTACTATGTACATGCATGTGGTACCAATGGAGCATAACTCCCTGCTGTACCCCTAAATTTTCCCTCTCATTTTACTCAATACATACTCCTAGAGATCCTCAATTTGCTCAAGTTTGCCCAAGAGTTGACCAAACAAACTCTCTCCTAAGGCAGTGTGTCTCAAATTAGGGTTTCCATTTTCATCAAGATAGGTGGACTCCAAAGACCTCATATGCTCTCCATGGTCCTAATATGTTCTCAAGACCCTTCATGTCAAATTTCAAGCACTGCACAAGAAGTTTGCTCAGTCAACTGCTCAAATGCTTGAGAATCGACTATATTAGGTCAAAAGTCAATTGTGGCCCACATACAGACAAACTTCAAGATTTTTGGTCAACATCAAATTTTGAAGTGATATCCATAATTTGAGCAAGGGTTGATCATGATTCTTCAAGGAATGCCCTAAATTCATCAAAACCTAAAAGTTGCTAAATTAGGGTTTTCATAGGAAAAGTCAACCAAACTTTGACCAAGCATAACTTCCACATACTTTATCACAAATTTTCCATCCAAGGATAATTTTGAAGAGGATGAAATTACCTACAATTTATCTTCAGCCCACAAGTTCAAAATATGCACTCATCAAAATATATGAATTTCTACATTATAGGTCTTTTTGAAAAGTCAACAAAAACACCTTTTGGGTCAAAGCTTCTTACATGAACATGGAAGACCCAATTGAAATGAGACCAAAAGGGTTGCTTAGGGGACATCCTAAGATTTCTATAAAGTCCAAGAACACCTATCTAGGGTTAAAATTGGAGGCGATATGCCTTGTCAAAGTTGACCATTTTTGCAAAATTGCCATAAGCCAAATGGGCTCAAAATTACATTTTTTTTCCAAATGGACTTAACTTTTTATGCTTGCACCTCACTTGTAGCATGGTCCACGAACCAAATGTTCACTCACATGTGATTTGCTTCATTATTTATTTTATTTTGATTTTTTATTTATTAAAAATTGAATAAAATCAAATAATTGGTAAATAATGTCAAAGATATGTTTTGATATGATTTTTTAACAGGATCTCAATCATATTATGCTGAGATATCAAGACCAAATCGAATCAAGCATGATTGGTACAAAAATAGGATAATTTGGCTCAATGTGGAAGGTTTGCATATGGATGAAAAATCAAATCAAATCTTCCAAAATTCCAAAGATTCAATCTGTTTTGCAACCCTAATTCACTCAAGGGTATATAATGAACAAGAACAAAGCATAAAAGAATTGTTGGCAGTCGTGAATGAGCAAGAACAAACTCAAAAATCTTGACAAAAAGTGTGAATCGGTTTCAGTCATGCATGCCATCTCAAGCCATCCTAGCATTGCCAATCGATTGCTAGACGTCTCAGGAAGCTATCCCGATCGTTTGCAAGCCATAACACGCGCAGAAACCTAAGCTACAGCTCTCACGAGGCTATGGCTACGAACATGTGACTGTAGGTAAAAGGTATATAGCTAAGACGATAGATCCTTGGAGAAGAAGAATATGTGGCAGCCAATCAGTGGACCATTTAAAATCTCGCGCGCGTCTCCCACTAACTCATTTATTTTGTTATATTATATTTTGTTTTCATTCTATGCACAACAAAGCATATTGGTCTAGTGGCGAAGCGCGTTGGTGGGAAGCATAAGGACCTGGGTTCGATCCCAGGTCCAAGAAATTTACATTATTTTCTCAATTTCTATTCACAGATCTAGTGCATCAATCCCTCAAGCGTCTATCATGTGCTATCAACATTCAGCCATTAAATCATTATAGCATCAGATCCAACGCTTCCAGCCAGGTAAGAACATGATGGACCCTCAAGAGATGATCCCACTGGATCAGACGCTGGTAGGCTGGGCCAACAACCTTTGGCCCATCAATTTCAGAATCATACCCCCAAATTGCTAACAACATACATGCAAATTTTCAATTCTTTCTTATTTTTATTTCCTTTATTTAATTATTTTGTTTAATTTTTATTCCACAAAAATTAATTACTTTTTTTATTAATCATAAAATCAACAAATCACAAAATCACAAAAAGGTCATTTTTTCATAAAATATGTACTTTAATTTAATTAGAAAATTAGGTTAATTTAATTTACTTTTTTTTCATAATTAAAAACAATTAGAAATTAGGGTTTAATTAATGTGCAATTAAATTCTTTTCTCAAATAAAAAATGTACAAAAATATTTTTTCTCAATTAGGGTTTTAGGTTATTTTTTAAGCGTCCTCGTACTTAATTCGCCGCGCGTTTAATTAATTCTTTTCGTATTTTTTGTAACTGCCAATGGTTTGTAATAGTTAAACTAGGGTTTTTATTTATCGCTTTGTCCCCGATTTTTGGTTATGTATTTGACCCCTCCCCGAAGTCTTGTAATAGCTAAGGTTTATTTTCTCGCACTTTAAATTCCTGCAATTCTTTAACTGTCTAGATGCATGGCTAATAGGATTGTATGGAAAGATTGTTTGAAAATTAAAATGGTAGATCACCTAATGTGCAAAGACTAAATTAACTGAAAAAATTCACATGCAAATATTGACTCCTAGGGTTTGCCTCACTTCGGTTGCCTTCGGTAAAATAGTCATTTAAGCATAGGAGATTTTAGTGGTTGCCCTTCTATCTAAAAGATCAAATGTCCCATTCGAATGTCGCCTCGGAAAGATCTTAAGACTCTAGGGTTACTACTAAGGTTTCCTAACTCTTACTTTGGTGACTGTACTTGTCCCTTTTGAACGTCCCTTACAAACTCCAACGATGGGGCTACCTACTCCTTAATAGTAGGATAGTGCTGTCTAAAGGAAACGAGAACGAACAATCTTTTTTCAAGTAGGTAGAATCTTAAGTACTTGCACAACAAAACTTTTCACACAAACACCTTGCAAAACAGTTTTTGAAAACAACTTCGTTACACCCTTGAGGACTGATACAAGGGTTATCACGAAGTAAAACTTTTCAAAACAAGCACACACAAGCAATTTTAAAAAGATGAACAAGTACCTAAGAGCCCATGGAAAACCATGGATAGAAAGGGTGCTAACACCTTCCCTTTCTATAATGTACCCCTCGTACTCAGAAATCTCGAAAAAAGGTTTTTTCTGTTCTTTTTCCTTTTCCATGATTGGATAAAATAAAAGTCGGTGGTGACTCTTGCTTACGGAAAATTTGTGAATACAAAACGCGAACTAGTATCAACGGTCAGTTCTGCCACCGTATCACAGAACTGGCGACTCTGCTGGGGAAAATATATAGTGGGGTTTACCTTAGGATCTAGGTCATTTCAAAAAATTTCTTTCTTTTTTGTTTGCTTTATTCTTAAAGGGTTATTGCTTGGGTTACTATAGATCCTACACCCAGATCTGGGGAACTTATTAAGTAAACATCAATAGATTGTGGATACTGTACGACGTAGACCGATATGGTTTAAGAGGTGGTTGTGTTAGTGTGGCACTTTGGTTGGTACCAATATCCTTCGTGGGGAAACGAGGAGAATACGGGGCCGTCGCATGGTGTCGTGAAGCACTAACGGACCTTAGAACCTTAGTTGAAAAAACTTGGCCATTAGAAAGTAGTGAGATAGCCAGCCTCAGTGTAGAGCTGAGGATTGGTTGATACTCGATGCTACACTCATTGAGATCAGAATTTCAGGATATTTCGGCCGCAAGAAAAGATTGCTTGAGCTGAGACAATGCCAAATAAAGGATGGTCAGTGATATTGAGATCCCTTAGAACCCGATTACTTTTTAAGACAGGTTTGAAACCAACTAAACTTCAAGAGGGTATGAACTTTAACCTCATGCAGGCCTTAAACCTAAGGACTTTGTGTGATTTGACTGTGTTTGCTATACCTATGGTTTAGCATGACATCATGCATCATAACATAGCATCGATTCTTATTGCACTAACCATTTCAAATACCAAGGGAATTTATCTTTGTTCTGTTTTGCAGATCATGGATTCCGTTCATAGAAACACTATCTGAATCAGCTTTGTGAAGATACCTTCCCAACTCAAAGAGCTAGTATCAAGGGTTTCTGAAAATTTTGCGTTCACTAAGAGACATGGTCAACTTCTCAACCTTTTTACTTCAAACTTTGATGAAAAGATGATGAGTTTACTCTTTCAGTTCTTTGATCCCAAGCACCACTGCTTCACCTTTCCAGACTATCAGTTGGTTCCTACCTTGGAAGAATTCTCTCAGCTGTTGGATATACCCATTCTTAAACAGTTGCCTTTCACGGGTCTAGAAGAAGTTCCTAAGCCAGAAGTCATATCCTCAACTTTGCATCTGAAACGGGTTGACATGGTATCTAATTGGGAAACAAGAAGCAGAGTCAGGGGTTTTCTAGCTAAGTTTCTGATAGACAAGGCCCAGCTGTTTTGGGATGATATGGATTTTCAGGCTTTTGAGGAGGTTTTGGCTCTTCTAATCTATGGGTTAGTCCTATTCCCTAATCCGGACTCATTCATAGATGTGAATGCTATCAAGATCTTCCTCTCCCGCAACCCTGTGCCTACCTTGCTCGGAGATATTTTGCACGGTCTCCATACTCGTACCATGAAGAGAAGAGGGGTTCTTATGTGTTGCATGCCATTGATGTTGAGGTGGTTTGTTTCTCACCTCCCTAAGTTTATATTAAAGAATGAAGAAGGTTTGGGTTGGTCGCAAAGGATAATGTCACTCGCTCACATGGATATTCTCTAGTGTTCCCGAGCTATAGAAAAAACTTCTATTATTGACCGCTGCGGGGAGTACCCTAATGTCCCATTACTTGGTACCAGAGGGGGTATAACCTACAATCCTTGTTTAGCTCTGTGACAATTTGGTTACGCTTGAAGAGATGGTCCCCATGAGTTACTTATCGAGGGCATTGTATTCAACCATGAGGATGATGTTCAAGAGTATCGTCGGAGGTTCATACGAGCTTGGGGCATGGTAAACAGATCTAGCGCCAAGGCTTTGGGGACAAAGGCTTCCATTCCTATGGAAGCTTACCTCCAATGGGTACGAGCTCGCGCCCAGAAGCTTATGATGCCCTATGTGGCTGTTTTATCAGTGATTATGGAACCCACTACTGAAGGGGGTATTCCTTACACGGTTCTATATCCTTATATGCCCACTGATCTTGGGGAATTACAGAGTCTTGGATTCAGTTGATAAAGGAGCGGGATACTTACAGAGATCAGTTCCATGCTCAGGAGAGGAAGGTTTCAGAGCTTACAAAGCAGCGCCACGAGGAAAAAGGACTCAATGATTATCTCGGCACAAAAAGGAAGCATCCATGGGAAATTTTATTTCTTTTCTAGTTTTAGATTTATTTTTAATTGTAACGCCTAAAATGCATTTGAACTTTTAATTCAACTAATAAATTCTTTGTTTTATTTTGGTTTGCAAATTTAAATTTCCCAAAGTCTTTGAAATCATTGCATGTGCATCCCATTCATAACATTGCATGTACAGGTACAATTACACGTCTCTCATCTTCTTCGCTGTTTATTTCAGCAGAAATGTCTTCCGAACAAAGAATCAAGGACCTTCAGGCACAAAACGCCCAGTTCCAACATATGTTCATAAGTCTGGCAAAAGCGAAGGAGGATCTGAAAGCCCTCATCCTGAAAGAGAAAAAGAAAAAGAAGAAGGTTGTCGATATTCTGAATATGGGTAGAAGATTTGGAGAGCGGTTGAAGCGACAAGTCGATCTGACCTCTTCATCTAAGGAAGGGGAGAATCAAGAAGAAGAGACAGGGGAGAAGGACCCCAGTCCTGCAGTTTCTGACAATGATACCGACTATAATGATGAGAAATATCCTCCTATTGAGGATAGATACAAGCAGTTGAAAGATTGTTTGAGTGTCATGGAAGTACAGAGGATACCTAGACTAGATTTCGAAGAATTGGGATTGGTGTTGGGAGTGGTCATCCTGCAAAAGTTCAAAGCTCCAGTTTTTTCTAAGTATGATGGGTTGTCCTGCCCAAAACTCCATCTTCGTTCTTATGTCAGAAAGATCCAGCCCCACACCGCTGATAGAAATCTGTGGGTTTATTTCTTTCAAGATAGTATGTCAGGGACTCAGCTTGAATGGTTCTACCAGCTGGAGGGAGCCAATGTCCAAAATTGGGAAGATCTGGCTGCTTCTTTCTACAAGCAGTATCAATACAACACCGACCTTGCTCCTACTTGTACTCAACTCCAGAGTATGTCCATGGGTGAAAGTGAAGGCTTTAAAGACTATGCACAGAAATGGAGAGACTTGGATGGAAGAGTTCAACCCCCATTGTCTGATAGGGAGTTGGTTGATATGTTTCTGGGGACGCTATCTGGTTCATTGTTCAATCATTTGATCGGCAACTCGTGAGCTGGTTTCATCGAGCTGATTCTAACTGGAGAAAGAGTAGAAGCTGGAATTTGGAGCAGCAAGATACAAAATGATACCTCTTCGAGCTCAGTAAAGAAGCCTTTTGCTGGTAAGAAGGAAGCGAGTGCCATCTATAGCTCAAGGGGCCAAAACAGGGTTGAACACCATCAGACAGTAAGTGTTGTAATGATACTTAGGCCTGCAGTTACTCCACAACGCAACAATCAACAAAGAGTGGAAAGACCACAACGGAAGTTTACCCGAGTCAACATGACATTGGCTGAAGTTCTACCTCATCTGCTGAGATCCAACTTGGCAACCTTGAAAGAGGCTCCCAAGATCCAAATACTACATCTCCCCAATATAATCCAAATGCTCGATGTTCCTATCATTCTGAGAGTCTTGGCCACGATACCAATGACTGATGGGCTCTAAGAAATAAGGTACAAGATCTGATTGAAGCCAAGGAAATTGAGTTCGATGCTCCGGAGAAGCCCAATGTCATAATTGCTCCCATGCCTAAGCACGGTCGTGGAATTAATGTTGTTGATACCGACTTGTTTGTGACCTTGGTGGATGAAGTTTCTACTACTCTCATGACTGTGAAGAAGAATTTGTATTTGTCCGGTTTATTTCTGGGTTGTGGTGAAGGTTGCCACATGTGTTCATTTCTGTCTTCTGGTTGTCGTTTTCTGAAGTCAGGTGTTCAACGCCTGATGGACAGCAAATAAATTTTGTTTGAGAAAACTTTGGTTCTCGTTGTCCCATCTGAAGACATTGCCATTATAACTTTTTCTGCCAATCCTTCCAGGGTCTCCTAGAGAAGACCTGTTAGGATTACATCTACTCCAAGAATTGCTCCGCTGATAATCATTGTTCCTGGTTCTATCCCGTATGTCTCAGACAAAGCTATACCCTGGCATTATGGTGCCGATGTGTACTATCATGACATCAAACAAGATTTGAAAGATGAAGAAGTTGATCCTGATATTGGTAACATTGTCGGAACCAGCAAAGTTACCCGAAGTGGAAGGGTCTTATCTCCCGAGATTTCACCTAAGACTGTAAACAAGCCTATTGTCATTCAATCTGTTGTTCCTGCTAGTACATCAACTACTGCTCCTGTTCTTACTCCAATTATTACCCCTGTCGGTGAATCGTATGATACTCGCGGCAAAAAAAGTATAGGTGAGCCTTCCCGGAAGGAGGCGCCTAGGAAACTTGTTGTGGAAGCCTCTAAGCAAGAGATAGAGGAAATACTGAAAATAATTAAGAAGAGCGACTACAATATGGTCGAGCAGCTGGGGTAGACCCCACCAAAGATATCCATGTTTTCTTTGTTTTTGTGTTCTGAAGCCCATGCGAAGGCTTTGATTGCATTCCTCAAGACTGCACATGTGCCGCAGGAAACTTCAGCTGATCAGTTCAAAGATTGTGTGGCCAGCCTGACTGTTGATAATGTGCTGGGTTTTTCAGATGCATACTTAACACCGAAGGGAAGGAAGCATAATGATGCTCTGCATATCTCGATTGAATGCAGGGGCACCATTATGGCTCATGTGTTGGTAGATACTGGGTCTTCGATGAATGTTTTGCTGAAGAAGGCGTTGGACCGGTTGGATTGCGAGGGTTTGACTCTAAAGCCTAGTAACATTGTGGTAAGGGATTTTGACGGATCGAAGAGAATGGTGCACGGGGAGGTGGACATCCCTGTCAAAGTAGGTTCTCAGACTTTTGGGTCCACCTTCTATGTGATGGACATCAGGCCTTCGTACTCTTGTTTGTTGGGTCGTCCTTGGATCCATGAGGTTGTGGCAATTACTTCCACACTCCACCAAATGATGTAGTATCCGGTAAAAGGGAAGATTGTCACTGTGCGGGGTGAAGAGGAGTATATGGTGAGCCACCTCAATTCCTTCCGGTACGTAGAGATGGACGGGGAATTCATAGAAACTCCTTGTCAGAACTTCGAAGAGGTCCCTTAGATCTTGGCATCGACTGAAACTACTACCAACAACAAACCTCCTCTAAAGATGGCTTCCCTCAAGGACGCCAGGGCGGTGGTTGAAGAAGGTGGGTGTGCCAATTGGGGTCTACTCCCTGATTTCACTCACAAAACTGACAAATTTGGTTTAGGCTTTACTACAGGATCTCAAAGGGCCATTCGACGAACTCTGGCTGGAGGACCTCCCCTACACATCATTAATCGGGGTTAATTCCATTGAAGACAGCGAGGAAGAGTCAGACATTGACAGTTGGATCTACTCAACTACCAACGGTGGACCGAGTAAGTGGACGGCTAGGGAGTTTATACCAGTTTCTTTTATTCCGCAGTAATTGTCTTACTTGTTTTGAGATTTGTAATAAATAATTTAAAACTTTACGGCCTTGTGCCTTGCCCGAGGAACATTGGCTTTGCTTGTGAGGGCTGTTATTTGTCATTTCATATATCATTAATAAAGCATTGGACGTTTCTTGCATACAAATTTTGCGATCTCTGTTTTTTCTTTTCTTTTCTGTTGTCACTTTATCAAAACAGCTATTCTCTTACACATACTCACGTATCATACTGCAGATCCATATCCACTCTGGATCCCATTGATAAAAGCTCTACTATTTCCAGTTATGACTTCAAAAATCCAATCAACCAAACCGAGGACGGAGGTGAGGATGATTGTGAGGTGCCTGGAGAACTTGCTAGACTACTACAGCAGGAAAAAAGGGCCATACAGCCTCATGAAGAGCCGGTTGAGACAGTGAATTTGGGTACTGAGGAAGACAGAAAAGAGGTTAAAATAGGTGAAAATTTGGAGCTTAGCATCAAACAGAGGTTGATACAGATGTTGCACGACTATGTTGAGATCTTTGCCTGGTCCTATGAAGACATGCCTAGTTTGGACACTGATATTATGGTACACCGCCTGCCGACTAAAGAAGACTGTCCTCTGGTTAAACAGAAGGTTTGTCGTATGCGCCCTGAAATGTCAGAGAAGATCAAGGTAGAGGTCATGAAATAGTTTGACGCAGGATTCTTAGCTGTCACTTCTTATCCACAGTGGGTTTCTAATTTCATTCCGGTACCTAAGAAGGACGGTAAGGTACAAATGTGTATGGATTACAGAGATCTGAACAAGGCAAGTCCCAAGGATGATTTCCCACTTCCTCACATTGATGTTCTGGTCGACAACACCGTGCAACATAAAATATTCTCCTTCATGGATGGTTTCTCTGGCTACAACCAGATCAAGATTGCTCCTGAAGACATGGAGAAGACAACCTTCATTACACAATGGGGCACCTTCTGCTACAAGGTGATTCCTTTTGGATTGAAGAATGCTGGGGAAACTTATCAGCGCGCCATGATCGCTTTGTTCCACGATATGATTCACCATGAGATCGAAGTCTATGTTGATGACATGATAGCCAGGTCTCAGACTGAGGAAGAGCACCTGGACCATCTCCAAAAGTTGTTCGACAGGCTAAAGATGTATAGGCTGAGGTTGAATCCTAACAAGTGCAACTTCGGGGTAAGGTCTGGTAAACTTCTGGGTTTCATTGTCAGCAACAAAGGCATCCAAGTAGATCCTACAAAGGTAAAAGCTATACAAGAAATTCCAGCTCCCCGTACAGAGAAGGAAGTTAGGGGTTTCTTGGGACGCCTAAATTATATCGCCAGGTTCATTTCACATCTGACTGCTACTTATGAGCCAATCTTCAAGCTTCTGAAGAAAGATCAAGTGGTAAAGTGGAATGATGAATGCCAGACCGCTTTTGAAAGAATCAAGGAATACCTTCAAGAACCACCAATTTTGATGCCTCCAGTTGAAGGAAGACCTTTGATATTATACTTAACAGTGCTAGACAATTCAATGGGGTGTGTGATGGGGTAGCATGACGAGTCTGGTCGAAAATAGCATGCAATATACTGCCTTAGCAAAAAGTTTACCGACTGTGAGACACGATACTCATTGCTCAAGAAAACTTGCTGCTCTTTGGCATGGGCTACCCACCTACTGAGACAGTATATGCTGACTCACACTACCTTGTTGATATCAAAGATGGATCCGATCAAGTACATTTTCGAGAAGCCCGCACTCTCTGGAAGGATAGCAAGGTGGCAAATGATATTAACTGAGTACGACATACAATATACAACCCAAAAAGCAATAAAGGGGAGTGTATTGGCTGATCATTTGGCTCATCAGGCCGTGGATGACTACCAGTCCATGAATTTTGAGTTCCCGGATGAGAATATTATGTTGGTTACTGACTACGAAGAACCTAGACCGGATGAAGGACTTGAGGAGGGATTTCGATGGTCTATGTATTTTGATGGAGCCTCAAACGCACTGGGTAACAACATTTGCGCTGTAATCATATCTCCCGAGGGCTGACATACTCCGTTCACTGCCCGATTATGTTTCAATTGCACCAACAACATGGCGGAGTATGAAGCATGCATCATGGGCCTTCGAGCTGTTATTGACCTAAGGATCAAGTTCTTGAATGTATTCGGGGATTCCGCTTTGGTGATAAGTCATATCAAAGGAGAGTGGGATACGAAACACCCGAATCTCATTCCTTACAAAGAGTATGTACTGACATTGCTCCCACACTTTGAGGAGGTAACCTTCGAACATTTCCCACGAGAGGAGAGCCATTTAGCGGATGCACTAGCTACCATGTCTTCTATGTTCAAGGTTAGGTGGGACAATGAAGCTCCCCAAATTACCATTGAGAGGTTGGATGAACTAGCACACTGCTATGAAATTAATACCGAAGAAGTGGTAGACAAACCGTGGTTTCACGAAGTCAAAAGGTATCTCGAGGCTCAAGAGTATCCCGAAGGGGCTTCTGTCAATGATAAGAAGTTTCTAAGAAGGTTCGCTGCAAAGTTCTTCCTCAGTAATGGAATCCTCTATAAACGCAACCATGACTCCACACTAATATGGTGTGTAGACAAGAGTGAAGTAGAGAGGATCATGATAGATCTACATGAAGGCACCTTAGGAACCCATTATAGTGGACATACCATGGCTAAGAAGATCCTACGGGCAGGATACTACTGGTCCACTATGGAAGCCGATTGTTATCAGCACTCTCGAACTTGTCATAAATGTCAAATCTATGCTGATAAGATGCATGTGCCTCTGGTCCCCTTAAACATCTTGACAGCTCCGTGGCCCTTTGCAATGTGGGGCATCAACCTGATCGGAGAGATCAGGCCCATCGCTTCCAACAGACATCGCTTCATCCTAGTAGCCATTGATTACTTCACAAAGTGGCTTGAGGCAGCTTCCTTTGCTACAGTAACCAAGAACATCGTGGCACGGTTTATCCGACACAATTTGATTTGTCGATATGGTGTGCCAGAGAGAATTATTACTGACAATGGTATGAATCTCAACAACACAATGATCACCGAGCTCTATAAACAGTTCAAGATACAGCATCATAATTCTTCCCCCTACCGGCCGAAGATGAATGGAGTTGTTGAAGCAGCTAACAAGAACATCAAGAAGATTGTACAGAAGATGACGGTGACATATAAAGACTAGCATGAGATGTTACCATTTGCTCTTCACGGGTACCGTACCTCAGCATGAACGTCGACAAGGGAAACGCCCTACTCTCTGGAATATGGCATGGAGGCAGTCCTACCCATCAAAGTCCAGATACCTTCTCTCAGGATTATGAAGGATGCGGGTTTGAACAAAGATTACTGGATCCGAACCCGACTTGATCAGTTAAATCTAATCGATGAAAAGATACTTACTGCTATCTGCCATGGTCAGACGTATCAAAAGCGAATGATCAAGGCTTTTAACAAGAAAGTCAGGCGTCAAGAATATCAAGTCATGGATCTAGTGATCAAACGCATCATACTGCCACAAGGTGATCCCAGGGGAAAATGGACCCCCACGTACGAAGGGCCATTTGTGGTTAAGAACATTTTCTCGGGAGGAGCTATGATTCTAACCACCATGGATGGTGACGACCTTCCTCACCCTGTCAATGCATACATAGTGAAAAATTACTACGCCTAATCAAAGACCCGCTAGGTTGACTGTCCTAGGCAAAAATAAGGGCTTCCCAGTGAACCAAAAGGGTTCGGGAAAAAGTAAGGGATGAAAATGAAAAAAATTTGTACACCCGGCAAGTCGAAAACCCGAAAGGGCGGCTTGGGCAAAAAAGGGTATCCCGATGGACTGAAAACCCGAAAGGGAGGTCCAGGCAAAATTTAGGGATATGAAGCGTATCACTATGTCTCATTTGATCATCTTGCGACCAGACTTCGGTATCGACTATCAAGCTCAGACGACACCAATCAATTTGATCAACTTTCGGCCAAGAAGCAAAGTGATGAGACACTTGAAGATATAAAGGCAATAGCAGAGTTGGAGCCCAATGGGGTTATTTCACATAGTTGTTTTTATTTTTTTTCATAAATTTGTATAGCTTTTATTTTTTTTTCGGCGGCATTTTCTTACTAGAGCATCAGCCTCCTTGTACAAAAACGCCTATTACAGGCAGACTTCAAAAATCAATACAAAATTATTTTCACTTCGAGTTTATTTTTGTTTTTTGTTTTGTTTTGCAGGAACGTCCAATGCCTTATTTTTTATATATGCATTTGAAAATGATTGCTGCTCATAAATATTTACATAAGAAACAAAAGACAATTACTCGTAATTCCAGAAACAGGGGCAAAACCAAGAAGTTTCAAACCCTACAGTTACTCTGCCCAGCAGGTACCGGGATAGAGCCAACTTGGGAACATAATTATTGGTACATACACTCCCCATAGATTAAAAGTATCTAAAGGCATTGATGTCAGCTTTCCCGAAACAGGAAGTAACCACCCCAGTTGAGGTTCATAATCGCGGGCGAGTCAATAAATTTCATCCCCCAATCAGAGTTTATTTCTCTGGGCACAGAGGCTCAACCCCCGACAGAGTTCATCACTTCAGCTATAAAAATACATTTTCTAAGGTAATTCCCCGCAGAGTTCATTCTCAAACAGCACCTCCTCCTGACAGAATATTTATAAATCTCCAGCAACAGTCAGGGATTTAGTTTCCCATGACGCAGGCATACTCCGATAGCATTTCGTGAACATACATCATGACATACGCATACATATCATATACAACATAATATCATTTATTTTGAGAACATCATCTCACCATGCATTTCATGCATCACACATAATTAACCATGTTATCTTTTCAGGAAAGACGATTAACTTCAACAAATCCAGCAGTTATAAAAATCACATCTACAGACGACTAACGGAAACTCAGTTCCCGAAACCAAACGGGTCAACTAGTCTACACTATCTCTTCGAAGTAACCCTACTATCCAGGTTCCTTCTCACAGCCCTATTATTCAGGCTTTCATTTCGAAGTAACCCTACTATCCAGGTTCCTTCTCACAACCCTACTATTCAGGCTTTCATATCAAAGTAACCCTACTATCCAGGTTCCTTCTCACAACCCTACTATCCAGGCTTTCATTTCGAAGTAACCCTACTATCCAAGCTCCTTCTCACAGCCCTACTATCTAGGCTTTCATTTCGAAGTAACCCTTCTATCCAGGCTTTCACTTTGAAGTAACCCTACTATCCATGTTCCTTATCATAACCTTACCATCTAAGTTGCTTTTCTCTTACCTTCAAACGACAGTTTACAACACGGTAAAACCTGGACCTGACCAGTTTCAGTCAATTTCACCTTTCCCCAGTAAGTCGCGATGCAGCCTGTACACTGACCAGATATGCAGTTCACCTCCACAGTTAATTCCCCAGTAGAGTAACTGACAACTGAAGCTCCTAAAATTCTATTTCTCCCAAGACATATACCAACATTCCTCAGCAGATTCCTCCTCAACGACAGGAGTAGGGACTCTCATCAAAGGAATATCTCAGGAAATCAACATACCTAGATGGCATCTTTAAGCCCATCTTCGACGGTACTCCGTCACATCTTGGATGGCATCTTTAAGCCCATCTCCGACAATTCTCTATCAACTTCCAAATTACATCTATAAGCCCATTCCCGATATCACAAATCAAGTATCACTTCATGCGAGTGCAAATTTCTGGGCACTCTAGTGTTCAATCATCTTCCACCTTCAGATCACGAAAGGCATACGAGCCAATCTACATCCTCATGTTTATGAAGATTGAACAGGGGCAGATGTTGTACCCCAAAATTTTCCCTCTCATTTTACTCAATACATACTCCTAGAGATCCTCAATTTGCTCAAGTTTGCCCAAGAGTTGACCAGACAAAATCTCTCTTAAGGCAGTGTGTCTCAAATTAGGGTTTCCATTTTCATCAAGATAGGTGGACTCCAAAGACCTCATATGCTCTCCATGGTCCTAATATGTTCTCAAGACCCACCATGACAAATTTCAAGTACTACACAAGAAGTTTGCTCAGTCAACTACTCAGATGCTTGAGAATCGACTGTATTAGGTCAAAAGTCAATTGTGGCCCACATACAGATAAACTTTAAGATTTTTGGTCAACATCAACATTTTGAAGTTATATCCATCATTTGAGCAAGGGTTGATCATGATTCTTCAAGGAATGCCCTAAATTTATCAAAACCCAAAAGTTGCTAAATTAGGGTTTTCTTAGGAAAAGTTAACCAAACTTTGACAAAGTATAACTTCCACATACTTTATCACAAATTTTCCATTCAAGGCTCATTTTGAAGAGGATGCAATTACATATAATTCATCTTCATCCAACAAGTTCAAAATATGCACTCATCAAAAGATATGAATTTCTACATTATAGGTCTTTTTGAAAAGTCAACAAAAACACCTTTTGGGTCAAAGCTTCTTGCATGAACATGGAAGACCCAATTGAAATGAGACCAAAAGGGTTGCTTAGGGGACATGCTAAGATTTCTAAAAAGTTCAAGAACACCTCTCTAGGGTTAAAATTGGAGGCGATATGCCTTGTCAAAGTTGACCATTTTTGCAAAATTGCCAAAAGTCAAATGGGCTCAAAATTACATTTTTTGCCAAATGGGCCTAACTTTTTATGCTTGCACCTCTCTTGTAGCATGGTCCACGACCCAAATGTTCACTCACATATGATTTGCTTCATTATTTATTTTATTTTGATTTTTTATTTATTAAAAATTGAATAAAATCAAATAATTGGTAAATAATGTCAAAGATATGTTTTGATATGATTTTTGGACAGGATCTCAATCAAGTTATGCTGAGATATCAAGACCAAATCGAATCAAGCATGATTGGTACAAAAATGGGATAATTTGGCTCAATATGGAAGGTTTGCATATGGATGAAAAATCAAATCAAATCTTCCAAAATTCCAAAGATTCAATCTGTTTTGCAACTATAATTCACTCAAGGGTATATAATGAATAAGAACAAAGCATAAAAGAAGGGTTGGCAGTCGTGAATGAGCAAGAACAAACTCAAAAATCTTGATAAAAAGTGTGAATCAGTTTTAGTCATACAGGCCATCTCAAGCCATCCTAGCATTGCCAATCGATTGTTAGACGTCTCAAGACGCTATCCCGATCATTTGCAAGCCATAACACGCACAGAACCCCAAGCTACAACTCTCACGGGGCTATGGCTACGAACATGTGACTGTAGGTAAAAGGTATATAGCTAAGACAACGGAGCCTTGGAGAAGAAGAATAGGTGGCAGCCAATCAGTGGACCATTTGAAATCTCGCGCGCGTCTCCCACTAACTCATTTATTTTTTTATATTATATTCTGTTTTCATTCTATGCACAACAAAGAAGATTGGTCCAGTGGCGAAGCGCATTGGTGGGAAACATAAGGACCTGGGTTTGATCCCAGGTCTAAACAATTTTCATTATTTTCTCAATTTCTATTCACAGATCTAGTGCATCAATCCCTCAAGCGTCTATCATGTGCTATCAACATTCAGCCATTGGATCATTATAGCATCAGATCCAACGCTTCCAGCCAGGAAATAACATGATGGACCCTCAAGAGATGATCCCACTAGATCAGGTGCTGGTAGGCTAGGCCAACAACCTTGGGCCCAACAATTCAGAATCATACCCCCAGATTGCTAACAACATACAGGCCCATTTTCAATTCTTTCTTATTTTTATTTCCTTTATTTAATTATTTTGTTTTGTTTTTATTCCACAAAAATTAATTACTTTTTTTATTAATCATAAAATCAACAAATCACAAAAAGATCATTTTTTCATAAAATATTTACTTTAATTTAATTAGAAAATTAGGTTAATTTAATTTACTTTATTTTCATAATTAAAAACAATTAGAAATTAGGGTTTAATTAATGTGCAATTAAATTCTTTTCTCAAATAAAAAATGTACAAAATTTTTTTTTCTCAATTAGGGTTTTAGGTTATTTTTTAAGCGTCCTCGTACTTAATTCTCCGCACGTTTAATTAATTCTTTTTGTATTTTTTGTAACTGCCAATGGTTGGTAATAGTTAAACTAGGGTTTTTATTTATCGCTTTGTCCCCGATTTTTGGTTATGTAATTGATCCCCCTCCCCGAAGCCTTGTAATAACTAAGGTTTATTTTCTCGCACTTTAAATTCCTGCAAATCTTTAACTGCCTAGATGCATGGCTAATAGGATTGTATGGAAATATTGTTTGAAAATTAAAATGGTAGATCACCTAATGTGCAAAGACTAAATTAACTGAAAAATTCACATTCAAATATTCACTCCTAAGGTTTGCCTCACTTCGGTTACCTTCGGTAAAATAGTCATTTAAGCATAGGAGATTTTAGTGGTTTCCCTCCTATCTAAAAGATCAAAAGTCCCATTCGAAAGTCGCCTCGGAAATGTTGCCTCAGAAAGATCTTAAGACTCTAGGGTTACTACTAAGGTTTCCTAACTGTTGCTTTGGTGACTGTACTTGTCCCTTTCGAACGTCCCTTACAAACTCCAACGACGGGGCTACCTACTCCTTAATAGTAGGATAGCGATGTCTAAAGGAAACGAGAACGAACAATCTTTTTTCAAGTAGGTAGAATCTTAAGTACTTGCTCAACAAAACTTTTCAGACAAACACCTTGCAAAACAATTTCCGAAAACAACTTCGTCACACCCTTGGGGACTGATACAAGGGTTATCACGAAGTAAAACTTTTCAAAACAAGCACACACATGCAATTTTAAAAAGATGAGCAAGTACCTAAGAGCCCATGGAAAACCATGGATAGAAAGGGTGCTAACACCTTCCCTTTCTATAATCTACCCCCCGTACTCAAAAATCTCGAAAAAAGGTTATTTCTGTTCTTTTTCCTTTTCCATGATTGGATAAAATAAAAGTAGGTGGTGACTCTTGCTTACCGCACATTTGCGAATACAAAACGCAAACCAATATTAACCGTCGGTTCTACCACCGTATCACACTCCCAACTTAATATCTTGCCAGTTAATAGAGGCATCAACAAGGCATAAGCCTTCAACTTAATATTTTCCAATCCAGGCCAACTTACCGATCATGAATGTGCTATGTATGCGACCATTTTATGAAACATAACAAAAACAAAAGTAATATATAACAACATTGGCATAAGCCTACAACTTAATAATTGCCAATCAATAGAGGCAACACAATAAAATTCATCACCTGAAACTTCAACAATTAATGACACCAACATCACAACAACTTATATATATATACCAATTACCTCTACTATTACTATAATTCTTGTCAAGACTAACTCTGTAACCTAATAATTATCCTTGCTAAATATCTACTACTATTACTTTCATAAATTACTTCTACCATGATTTATCATTATGCTGTCTTCTATTACTAACTTTCTGCTAACATTTACTAACTCTGTTACTTATTAATCTTACTTGCTATATTTATGCTAATCTATAATTATTGACTTCTATTACTAATAAACAACCTCTGTTGTTATTCATTCTTTTCTAACTCTGCTACATTCATTTTTGTAACTAAATACTAAAGTACAAGACACACAGGAAAGACACAGGAAACAATTAAAAGGAGATAGTGGCTTATGAGTTATTCCCCTCAGCGAGCATAGTCGTGCCCCTCGGCATGTATAGTCATGCCCCTCAAAAAGTATAGTCGTGCACCTCTACACAGAACATGGTGTCGATCGACACCCTTCACCACTATATGTGTGCCGCTCGGCATGCAGTCCATCTTCCTCCTGGTCGTTCTGCAATTTCGTCTAGATTTTTCCTGCGATTAATAGTTCCTTCCCCTACCAATGATCTCATACAACACTACACATATTCACAACAACATAATAACTATACCCACATCAATATAGGATAATTTTCAATGCTCGATTCATCGATTGAATCACTGCAGTGTTAGCACAAATACCACAGATACCAAACAACAATTCATTCAGACAACAATCACACACATCAACAATTTTACATAACCCAATTCCTACATAACATTCATCATAATTCCCATTATAGAGTCAGAACCCCACCCTTACCTTGGATTGAAGGTTTCTCTATAGCTCTACTGTGAACCCTATTATTTTCCTCTTCTCCTTTTTCTGTTCTCTATAACTTCTCACGTACTGCTCTAAGACTCCTTGATCTTTCTAATTAACCTAATTTCTTATTATTATAACTCAATTATAATAATGTTATTCCTAATGGGCTCAACTTACACACCCCCATATTACTACTTCTAACCAGTAACATAAGCCCAACACAATTATTCCATTAATTCCAATATTATTATTATTATTAATCAACTAATTAATTAATTAATAATCTAACAACTTATACCAACAATTATCAATATCTCACATATTCAACAAATAATCCAAAAATAATTTAATTAAATAATTAATTAAATTAACAGGCGTTACAACTCTCCTCCACTTAGAATATTTTCGTCCTAAAAAATTTACCTTATTCAAACAACTCAGGATAGGAGTCCCCTATCTTTCTTTCTAAATCCTATGTCATACTTTCTCCAGCAGCTCCTAACTAGACTAATTTCACCAAAGCAATCTCTTTATGCTTGAACTCATATATAGCATGTCCAGTCTTGCCACAACAGAAACACCTCTTCACCTCAGCAGTACACACATTGTTCTTATGCCCAGGTTTTCAACATTTGAAACAATCCACACCATCATGAGAATCTCCCCCACTAGCTCTCTGACCCTGAGCAACTTTCTGTTTACTTTTACTAGACAGGGCATCATAAGGCTTACCACGGTTCTGTTGGTGCTTATGCCTCTTCTCATTGATAACCTTATAGTGAGCATTATTATCCTCTTCATAGATCCTGCAACTGTCAATCAAATTAGCAAAGACACAAATCTTCTAGTATCCAATTTCCTTCTTGATCTCTGGGTGCAACCCATTCTCAAACTTGATGCACTTTGAAAACTTAGCATTTTTCTCGCTATAGTGTGGGTAAAACTTAGCCAACTCAACAAACTTTGCAGCATACTCAACAACCAACATACCCCCTCGCTTCAGCTCAAGGAACTCTATTTCCTTCTTACAACAAACATCTTCGGGGAAATACTTCCTCATAAACTCTCTACGAAATACATCCCAAGTGACATTTTCACTTGCAGCTTCCAACTTCTGACACGTCTGTAGCCACCAGTCATCAGCTTCAACTGCTAGCATATGATTGCCATATCAAACCTTATGCGCTGGAGTGTAGTCCATCACATGGAAGATTCTCAATCTCCTTCAACCAATCTAACGCTCCGTCAGGATCGTATTTACCCTTGAAGGTAGGCAAATTCTCCCTCTAGAAGGTCACCAAACTATGAGATCCAGCATTCCCGTCAGTGTTCAGGTGATTCTCAATAGCATACGCCATTTCTTCCAAAGTTGCAGCAAGTGCAACATCATTCCTTCCAGCCATCTCAACTTAACACTACATAAATAACGGTTAGAACTCAACTTAACAATACTCGATTATTAGACAACACTACGACTGGACAACTTGGTCGGACGGGCCAACTTGCTCTGATACTAACTTGTAACACCTTGATTCTACCCGACAATTATTATGAAAATCAAACTTATAAAAATTCAACAACTAACTCAGGATGATACAATTTCAACTTAAAACAACAGTGAAATTCTGGCAACAGATACTTAATGTCACAGTGAATGTTATGACACCGTATCTGACACACTTCAAGATAGTAATTTAAAAACAGTAAAGAACACAATCAATTGTTAACCCAGTTCAGTGTGTAACAACACCTACTCTGGGGGCTACCAAGCCAGGGAGGAAATTCACTATAAGAGATATTAATTCAGGAATAAACCAACCAGTTTATCTCCTTCACTTAAGACCTACCCAATGCAACTTCAATCTAAGTTCAACTTAAACCTGAGTTCCTACTCACTCCCCCTCAATCACAGCAATGATACTAAACTATTGATTAATGAGATTATGAAGACACTCTTCAATACACACACTTGATTTTGCTTTAAAGCTTTAATCAAGAGACAGAATCACTCGTGCTTCAAAGCTTTGAGTTATAAACAACCCTAACTTGATTTTGCTTTAAAGCTTTAATCAAGAGACATAAACACTCGTGCTTCAAAGCTTTGAGTGATACACAACCCTTACAATCAAATCCTACTCCAAGTCACTTATCACAATGATAATTGCTTGGCTCACAGTAGTTACAACTATACAATCCCTTATTGATCTTCTGTCAAAAAGTATCCTTAACCATTAATCTTCATGAGGAATATATAGGCAAACTATTCTTCAGTTAGGGCTTCCATGAAAATAGCTAGGGTTAACTAAAGTTAACCTAAAGACTTGGTCTTAGGCTTTCATCATACAAGATTAGGGTTAAGCAAGGTTAACCTAATGTCCACGTGAGCATCTGATCTGGACTGTGTTGTACCCCAATTTTTGCCCCTAAGATTCCTCTATCATATCATATCAACTCGATCATAACAAGATCACATTAGGGTTGGTTCTTCCTCTTTGTTCCTATCTTTAAGTTTGCTCTTGAGGAATCTCCAAGCACCTTGGTTGTGTATTTTGTATATGTGTTGTTGACTAACTTCTAATCAAAATACAAAAAAATATTTGTCTTTGTCTTTGTATATTTTTGTTTTGTAGGTACCAAGTCGAAGCATCTTACAAATAAGGATTTCTGGTATTATTTTCCTAAAATCTCTATTTGCAAAGAAAAAGAATTAAAAATTTTCATTTTTTTCACTGATGTAATCGATTGCTCTTAGAGTGCAATCGATTGCACATAGTGCATTTTGCGCCATTTTTGAAAAAATACACTGTGCAAATCGATTTGCACTATAGTGCAATCGATTGCACAACATGAAAATTTGAAAAAAAATTCAGCAATTTTAAACTTGTCAAATTTTGGCTCCAATTTTCCTTCACTTTTGAAAGATGTATCATTAATTCAAATTTTAGTGCCAATCTTTCATTTTTAAAAAGAATTATCATTAATTCAAATTTTGGCTCTAATTTTTGAAAGAGTTATCATTAATTCAAATTTTGGCTCCAAGAATCAATTACCAAATTACCACTAATCCCAATCCTAAAACTATATAAATAGAGCTCTCATTTCATTCAAATTTCAAGCTTTTGATAGCCAAATCCACCTTGCCAAAAAATCTCTCAATTCTCTCCATCTACCAAATTCACTCAAAGCTCCATTTTCAAAAAGTTAGTAAGCTTCGCATTGAAGCTTACTAGTCTTTGAGCTAAACCTTCATCCAAACACTTTTTCTCCATCAATTCTCTACATCCAAGCTTGGTCAATTGATTCTTGTGGTTGAATTGAAGCAAATTCTTGAAGTTGTTTTGATAATTCTCTAGATCTACCTTTGGTAAGTTGGATAATTCATTTTTCACAATGTGATCTCTTGGTGATCTTTGGGATTGATTCTTTGAGCATTATTTTGTGATTTCAATGGTGTTATTTTCTCATAATTTAATGGAATTTTCGTGCTCAAGTGGATCCATGATCATAAGGTGTTTGATGGAAAGTTTGAGCAAGAAATTGCCCTTTTAAAATGTTGTTTTTGCTACTGTAATTGTGTGCAATCGATTTGCACTATAGTGCAATCGATTGCACAGAAGCAATTTTGCACAATTTTTAGAAAACTGTACTGTGTAAATCGATTTACACAATAGTGCAATCGATTTACACAGGGACATAATGCACTTTTTGCCTTGTTTTGGGGCAGCTTTGATCCAAAATGCTTTTTCTACTCACTCCTTTTGATTGTTGGTTTGGATTGCAATTTTAAATGTCCAATTTGTCTTTAAACTCAATGGACTTTGTGATGTAGATGAAGTTGGATAAATGTTCATCAATTCAAATCTACCTAAGAGTGAATTATTTAATTCATTTTTGGTGCTTTGGATTAATGATATGTTTAGTGCTTTAATCCATCTAGAGGAGTGGTTGAATTTAAAGATGAAAGAATTTTGAAATGGTGATCCAAATTAGCTTATCATTTCCCTCCCTCTTCATCTTATCCCTTTCTTTTTTAATTGTGCTAAATGTTAAGGGATGGTGATCTCCATATCATTTATCCAAACATGAAGTACATAGATTACTATTGACCGACCTCAAAATAGGTGTGACTTCTACATAAGTCCACTTACGATTGCTTAACATAACGCTAAATTTTTTCCCGATTTGAATAAATGATCATTCGTGGCCCAAACTTATGATTGCAAGCCCAAGTATGTTAATTTGATCTCTTTGATCCAATAACCTTGAGATTCATTGTGTAGAGGCTTTGGTTCTACCAATCCTCTAATGGATCTACAACACCTTTGGTCAATGCGGATCACTTAAACATCGTTGATCATTACATGTTGCCTTGTGAGAATTCCAAAATGGATGATATACTTGACAAAAAGCAAATGCAACTTGTTCTGTGGAGGCTTTGGTTCTACCAATCCTCTAATGAGTTCCAAATGAAAGTTTCAAGATGGTCATCCAACTAACCACTAATTACTAACAATCAAGTTTACTTTACGCTTTTATTTCCATGCTTTATGTACCATTTACTTTTAGCATTTTACATTTCATGCAATTTTCATCTTTGCTCACTTGAGCATTTACTTTTATGTCATTTTTATTTTGCTCACTTGAGCTTTTCTTTCTTTTTAAAGAAACCTAATAATCAACATGAACCATAAAAATCATTAATGATACTTGGACTTCATGGTTACTATCCTTTGCATTATGGAGTGATGGACTTCTTGGACTTAGGATTAGAGACCTTGGCCTATCATGGAGACTTTGTGACTTTATTTGATATTTTGTCTGGAGTTCTTGAGGTTTACCTCAAGACATTGGTGTGATACGGTGGGAGAACTGACTTGAGGTTTTGCGTTTGTGTTCGCAAATGTTTCGGTTTAACAAGAGTCGCCACCGACTTTTTATTTTATCCTAAGGAAAGGTCAAAAAACACAGGAAAGACCTTTGAGATGTTTTCTTAGGTTCGGGGAGTAGATTATAGAAAGGGAAGGTATTAGCACCCTTTCTATCCATGGTTATCCATGGGCTCTTAGTTACTTGCTTAGATCACTTGCCTTTGTTTTTTAAATTGTTTGAAATGGTGCTTTGTGTATGGTTTTGAAAATGTTTTGAAAAAGATGCCTTATCTAGGCAACCTTTGTAACAATTCGTTTGAATGTTTTACAAAGGTGTTTGTATTTTTGAAAAGATAATTCAATGTTTTTGAAAGTTGTTTGTGTTGTGGTGTATGTTTGAAAATGGCAAGTGTGTTTTGCAAATTTGATCAAGTAACTAAGAGCTATCTACCCTAATTTTACTCAAAGATCTTTCTCATGTTTTAACCCTTTTAACATTGTTGTTTCACCATTGTGTTTGGTGAACAACCTTGTGTTAAGATGTTAAACGGGACGGGCGCGGGTCATCGTATAGACCATGAAAGCAATAGCGTCAAGTATCTTTGGCAATTTTCCTTAAGGGACTTGATCATTTTCTAGGCAACCATGATAGCGTCATCGAGGGACTATGATCATTTTGTTTGTTTTTGTTTTGCCAAAGACACTCAACATGCAACCAAGGCCCATTTTTGAAGGCAACAAGTGGATGTAACCCTAGGGGTGTGAGTGTGCATTGTGTTTGTTTTTCATGCATGTTTATCTTGAGTTAGGTCAAGCTATTTGTTGATTGATTTTGCATACAAACCCTAAGTCTATCATGGCATAATTTGGAAACTTTTAAATGTGCGAGAATTTAAAGTCCTAAATTATTACAACATGATTATGGGGATGGGGATACAAGTTTGAATTTGGGGGATATTTGACAAGGAAATAAAATCTAAATTATTACAACCATATCGAATATACAAATATTTAACATTTAAATAAATACAATTTAAATAAATATCAAAATGCAATGTATTACGCAAAAAAGGATTTTTTATGTATGTAAAAAAGTTTTTCATGTTTGAAGTATAAAATAAAAAAAGTTAATTTTTGATTATTTTTGTTGTTTAGGGCAAAACCCTAATTTTTGAATAAATAGTATTTATTTATTAATTATGTACAAGATATATTAATTTATACACTAATAATAAAAAAAAAGGAGTATATTGTAGAAAAAAGTATTTTTGGTGTCAAATATTAAATAAAAATAAAAGGTATTATCTTTTGTGTTTTTGCCCTAATTAATAAAATATGTACATGTATATATTAAATGTATTAAATATGCTAAGTATATACAAAAATAAAATATTAATTATTTACAAAAAAAATGTATATTCAAGAAAATGTTTTCAAAATGTAAACAAAAAAATAATAACTGAAAAATAAATATTTTTGTATTATTTTTTAGGGTTTTAAATAAAAAGGTTTTATATTATTTACATAGATATGTTTAAAAAGTAAATATATGCCAAAAAAATGTAAAAAAAATGTGGAAAAATATTTTTGGTGTTTTTTATATTTGAGCAAAAAATATAAAGTCAGAATCAAAAAGAAAGATGCAAAAATATCAAATATTTCACATAATGGGTCAGGGGGGTGCAAATGGGAAAAAAAAGGGTGCAAAAAGCAAGCTGACTCAGGCCCAGCCCAAGTCAACTCTGTCTTCAACCTTCAGCACTGTCAAACGCGCTCCTCTCCTTTCAAAATACAAACTCCTAATTCCTTGATTTTTAGCCAAAACTCATAATACAAACATTATAGAGCATCAAAAGACGAATTCAAACATGTAAAAAACTTGGATTAACTCTCAAAGGCCAGAGAGAATTTCTCTGGCCCTAAATTTTAACCTAATTTTTTCCTCATGTTCATGGCTAAAATTCTCACAGCACGCTTAACATAAATGAAAAGTGATCACATGTATGGCTTCAGGGCTATGAGTAGGACATGTTTCATTCATAAACCTAAGCTTAACTCTTCCTAGATTGAGAGATAGAAGTCCATGGATTACCTGTTTTAGCTTGGATCGTGTAGAGCAATGTGGCCACCTTCAATGGAGTTTGAGCTTCTGTATAGCTTGCCTGAGATCCAAGGAAGCTTCTCCAACACCTGGCTTGCTTTGAAACAACCTGTATCGTGCTATAGAAGTTCACCTGCAAAGCTGAAAAATGAAAATGGCAGATGAGGTTAGGGGTGTTACAACTGGTGTTTAGGGCTTGGAATAGTTTCAGTGGATGGTATGGAATGTGTTTGAACTTATTTTGGCAAAAACGCACGAGTGAACTGAGTTGTGCAACTCAATCTGCAGGGATACCCTGTTTTTTGCAGCAAAATAGTGCTTTGGGGTATTAGGGGGTATGAGGGATGGTTGAGTCGTGTTTTAGGCTTGGTTTGATGTATGGAAAATATTCACAAGGTTTGCTTAAGCTCTGGTTTGCAGGAAGTGAAAGTTGGTTTAGTTTTTGCAATGTTTCTTGTTTTTGAACCCAAGAGGTTCAATTTCTTATGCAGGCATGTGACCTCTATCCCTCTATGTTGCAGCATTTGTTCTTGATAAATGAGATATGTGTACAAAGTTTTTCCTCAAACATCTGCCCTTTGTCTCAAAGATTTGGAACTTGACATAAAGTGTTACTTTTCAAATATGGCAATTTTACTTTTTCCAATTAAGGATTAGTTTAGCATGTATTGTCCAAATGAATGAAATACCACCTTAACACAATGGTTAGGCATTAAATTAAGGAGTGTAAACTTGGTCTTGAGGCCTGCAAGCTAGCATTACACAAACTGATTTGAAAAATGCAATTGTTATGAACAAGCCTTGGCCATGAACAAAAGTGAGTTTTGGCCAACTTTGTGAATTCGATTCTCTCTAACCACAAGGGTGTTTGAGAAGTTCTTGGACAATTTGGAAAGCTTGGAACATGTACTACAATCCATATTTGTAATAAAAATTGAAACTCCAAGTGGAACCATGTGAAAAATGGCCAAGAAGATGGGCCAAAATCCTGCCTAGAATAGGGCAAATTTCTTCTAAGATAAAAGTGTTTTGTACCCTTGTTCCAAAAATCATAACTTGAGATACAAGCTTATGTTGAGAAAACTTTGTGAATAAAAGTTGTAGATTTTGCAATGGACTACAACTTTCATGTTTCAAGTTTTGTTTGAATTCATTTGCATCTTGGTGAAAAAATGGGACAAAGTTAGGAAAAAATAAGAAAATATCATAACTTAGAAAATTTCTAAGTTATGAAATTTTTTCATTTTAAACCCTAATTTGCAATTTTGGGTTTCTTGAAGAACAAGTTTCATAATTTGACATGTCTTGATGAAAAATGAATCTTGGCACTTGATTTTGACCAAAAAGTCAAAGTTTGACTTTTCAGTATATAGTCAAATTTTGATCAGTTGACTGAAAAAAATTCATCTGTCAATCCTATGCATTTGAGATCTTTTGAACTTGTTGAATGAGTCAAGACAATGCCATTGAGTCCTTGAGTCCCTATGTGAGCTTGGTTTGCCATTGGTTAGGCCAAACAGTCAAAAATTACCTTTGTGCAGTCAAAACCCTAAAAATGACCATTTTGCCCTTTTGGTGATCTGATCCAATTTCTTGTGGAATTGTGATCCAAAATTGACCAAATGGTTCATATGAGTTCATTATGTTGATGTGGGTCAAATTTCATGAGGTTTGACTGTCAATTGACCACAATTGACTTTTTCCCCAATACAGCTGATTTCTAGGTCAACTGTCCAATTGACTAGGCAAGGATATGAATCAAGGCTTGAAACTTGGTATGGATAAACTTGTGAGTCCAACATGAAGCATGAAAGTGATTTTTGGAATTTTAGGTCAAAACATCTCTGTGCAAACTCAAACCCTAATTTGGGTCAACAGTGCAAGGAGGGGTCTTGAGCAGAGCAAACCCTAACTTGATCTTGAGTTTCAAGAGTCTTGTGATAAGAAAGTGTTGATAAAATGAGAGGGAAAATTTGGGGTACAACAGTTGCCCCTGTTCAATCTTCTTGAACCTGAAGAGTTAGATTGGCAAGTTTGCCTTTCGCGACTCGAAGGTAAAAGAGGATTGGACACTAGAGTGCCCGTAAATGTGCACTCGTCAAAACATAGGTGCGGGAATAGGCTTAAAGATGCCATTTGGAGATGGTGGAATCTTGCTGGAGATGGGCTTAGAGATGCCATCTGGAGATATGACAGAATCTTGTCGGGGATGGGCTTAAAGATGCCATATGGATTGTATGTTGAACTGTTATGTTGTTGCTGAGTATCAGAAAGTTATCCATGTTTGGAACATCTCTGAGCTGGGGGTCTGAATAAGCAATAGATTCACATCCGTATTAGGAAGCATCCGTAAACTGTTTTCAGAAGTCTTGAATTTGAACAAGCGATAGGTTAACATCCGTATCTGGCGAACCCGTGAACTGTTTTCAGAAGTCTTGAATCTGAACAAGCGATAGGTTAACATCCGTATCTGAAGAACCCGTGAACTGTTTTCAGAAGTCTTGAAGTTGAATAAGCAATAGATCAAAATCCATGTTGGGAAGCGTTCGTAAACTGTTTTCAGAAGTTTTGAATCTGAACAAGCGATAGGTTAACATCCGTATCTGGAGAACCCGCGAACTGTTTTCAGAAGTCTTGAAGTAGAATAAGCAATAGATCAGCATCCATGTTGGGAAGCGTCCGTAAACTGTTTTCAAAAGTTTTAAATCTGAACAAGCGATAGATTAACATCCATATCTGGAGAACCCGTGAACTGTTTTCAGAAGTCTGGAATCTGAACAAGGGATAGATTAACATCCATATCTGGAGAACCCGTAAATTGTTTTCAGAGGTCTTGGAATCTGAACAATCGATAGATTAACATCCATATCTGGAGAACCCGTAAACTGTTTTCAGAAGTATTGAATCTGAACAAGCGATAGATTAACATCCATATCTGGAGAACCCGTAAACTGTTTTCAGAAGTCTGGAATCTGAACAAGCGATAGATTAACATCCATATCTGGAGAACCCGTAAACTGTTTTCAGAAGTCTTGAATCTGAACAAGCGATAGATTAACATCCATATCTGGAGAACTCAAAAACTTTTTTCAGAAGTCTTGGATCTGAACAAGTGATAGATTAACATCCATATCTGGAGAACCCGTAAACTGTTTTCAGAAGTTTAAATCTGAACAAGCGATATATTAACATCCATATCTGGAGAACCCGTAAACTATTTTCAGAGGTCTTGAATCTGAACAAGCGATAGATTAACATCCATATCTGGAGAACCCGTAAACTATTTTCAGAGGTCTTGAATCTGAACAAGCGATAGATTAACATCCATATCTGGAGAACCCGTAAACTGTTTTCAGAAGTCTTGAATCTGAACAAGCGATAGATTAACATCCATATCTGGAGAACCCGTAAACTGTTTTCAGAGGTCTTGAATCTGAACAAGTGATAGATTAACATCCATATCTGGAGAACCCGTAAACTGTTTTCAGAAGTCTTGAATCTGAACAAGCGATAGATTAACATCCATATCTGGAGAACCCGTAAACTGTTTTCAGAAGTCTTGGATCTGAACAAGCGATAGATTAACATCCATATCTGGAGAACCCGTAAACTGTTTTCAGAAGTTTGAATCTGAACAAGCGATAGATTAACATCCATATCTGGAGAACCCGTAAACTGTTTTCATAGGTCTTGAATCTGAACAAGCGATAGATTAACATCCATATCTGGAGAACCCGTAAACTGTTTTCAGAGGTCTTGAATCTGAACAAGCGATAGATTAACATCCATATCTGGAGAACCCGTAAACTGTTTTCAGAGGTCTTGAATATGAACAAGCGATAGATTAACATCCATATCTGGAGAACCTGTAAACTATTTTCAGAAGTCTTGAATCTGAACAAGCGATATATTAACATCCATATCTGGAGAACCCGTAAACTATTTTCAGAAGTTTTGAATCCGAACAAGCGATAGATTAACATCCATATCTGGAGAACCCGTAAACTGTTTTCAGAAGTTTGAAGCTTATTAATCTTATCCTGAAAAGGGTAAAATATTAGCTGAAACACAAAGTTATGTTGCATGAAATGTATGATGCGATATATATGTTATATCAATGTTTATGATATATGAATGTAATGAATGCGCATGTAAGCTGAGTAGCTGTCTTGCTGAGGATGGATGAATCCTGGATAGCCGGAGATAATAGAATCTTTGACTGCTGCCGGGGAAAGTGAATCCTTGACTGCTACAAGGGATTGCAGGAATCTTTGATTACTGAAGATGAGAAATCCTTGTTGACTGCTGACGGCTTGGGGAACAAGGAAAGCTTTGAAAACCTCTACTGGGAAGTTTAACACCTGGGAGACTTATGCAGGAAAAATGGGACTGAGAATCTTCAATCTGTTGGGAAGTATCTCTGTGGGGAGAATGTTCATTATCCTGGTTCCGTTGGGGATAGGATATTTAGGGTTTCTGGGCTCCACTGGGGATCTTGAAACTTGACTCTGAGGGGAATTAAGTTCTGGAATGCCCTTTAGCTGGGGAATCCAACTTTTAGAAAGCTTTTGCTCTGCTGAGGATCCTGAAGTTTAACTCTGTTGGGGATCTTGAAGTTTAATTTCGCTGGGGATTTCTTCTGAAAGGGCATCAAGATATCTACCTATACCTTCAACCTATCAGCAATCATCTTTTCTTGATTTGTAAGCAAATGATTATGTTCAAATGCATATGCCTATTTAACAAAACATTGGACGTTTCTCAAATAAAACATAAGTGTAAAAAGAAAAGGAAGGCAAAGCAAATTTCTGCACTTGGAAGTGTATTTGTATTAACTTTTTATGAGTATCTTTGTATAAAAGAAACATACATCCTAGTAAGAGAATGTTGTCGTAAAAAATTGAAAAAAATTATAAAAGAAGGATGGCTATGTGTAATAATTCCATGGGATTCCCATTCTGCTATAGCCTTCATAACTCTGAATATTTGCCCATTCGCTGCTTCGTCTGCCGATGACTGGATTGATCAGAAGCTTGGAGCTTGTCTGGTGAAGAGATTGTCCTTTAAGTGATCTGACGAGACATAATCATACGCTTGAATTCCCTAACTTTTTCCTGAATCTCCCTTTCGGGTTTTCGATCCACCGGGAAACCCTTTTTTGCCCAAGCTGCCCTTTCGGGTTTTCAACTTGCCGGGTGTACAGATTTTTTTTGTTTTATCCCTAATTTTTGCCTGAACCGCCCTTTCGGGTTTTCGGTTCACCGGGATGCCCATTTTTGCCCAAGTCGCCCTTTCGGGTTTTCAACTTGTCGGGTCCTTTTATGCGTAGTATCTTTTGATTATGTATGCGTTCGCAGGGTGTGGAAAATCGTCACCGTCCATGGTGGTCAGAATCATTGCACCACCAGAAAATATGCTCTTGATCACAAATGGTCCTTCATAAGTAGGAGTCCATTTGCCCCTGGGATCACTTTGCGACAAGATAATCTGCTTGATTACAAGATCTCCGACTTGATTTACCTGACGTCTTACTTTCTTGTTGAAAGCCTTGATCATCCTTTTTTGGTAAGTCTGACCATGGCAAACAGCAGTAAGTCGTTTCTCGTCGATCAAATTAAGTTGATCAAGTCGGGTCTGAATCCAATCGTCTTCACTCAAACCAGCGTCTTTCATAATCCTTAAGGAAGGAATCTGAACCTCCATGGGTAGAACAACTTCCATGCCGTATACCAAAGAAAATGGGGTTGCCCCTGTTGAAGTACGTGTCGTGGTACGATATCCATGCAGAGCAAATGGCAACATCTCATGCCAGTCCTTGTAGGTAACTGTCATTTTCTGAATGATCTTCTTGATGTTTTTGTTCGCGGCTTCAACAGCACCGTTCATCTTTGGCCGATAGGGAGATGAATTGTGATGATAAATCTTGAACTGTTCGCATAGAGCGGTGATCATGGTATTGTTCAGATTTGTACCGTTGTCTGTGATGATCCTGTCGGGGACACCATACCGGCATATGAGGTTCTGCTTGATGAAGCGGGAAACCACATTGTTTGTGACAGAGGCAAAGGAAGCTGCTTCAACCTACTTGGTGAAATAGTCAATAGCGACCAGGATGAAGCGATGTCCATTGGACGCTGTGGGCTTGATCTCTCCAATCATGTCAATTCCCCACATTGCGAATGGCCAAGGAGCTATCAGAACGTTGAGAGGAACAGGAGGAATATGAATCTTGTCGGCGTAGACTTGACATTTGTGGCAAGTACGGGAATGTTGATGGCAATCAGCTTCCATGGTAGACCAGTAATAGCCTGCCCTTAGAATCTTCTTAGCCATCGTATGTCCGCTCAAGTGGGTGCCAAATGTGCCGCTGTGTATCTCAGTCATGATCAACTCTGCTTCAGCTTTATCCACACAACAAAGTAAAACACAATCATGGTTACGTTTATAAAGGATGTCATTGCTTAGGAAGAACTTGGCCACAAATCTCCTTAAGAACTTCTTGTCATTTACGGAAGCTTCTTCAGGATATTCTCTAGTCTGGAGATACCTTTTGATTTCATGGAACCAGGGTTGTTCCACTAGTTCTTCGGTATTAATCTCATGACAATGCGCAGGTTCACCCATTCGCTCGATGGTGATTTGGGGAGCTTCGTTATCCCAGTTGAGTTTAAACATGGAAGACATTGTAGCCAGAGCATCTGCTAGCTGATTTTCTTCTCGCGGGAAATGCTCGAAAGTAATCTGCTCGAAATGAGGCAGCAATGTCAAGACATGTTCTTTGTATGGGATAAGATTAGGATGTTTGGTGTCCCATTCTCCTTTGATTTGACTGATAACCAAAGCCGAGTCCCCAAATACGATCAAATATTTGATCCCCAAATCTAGCAGCCTTGAGACCAAAGATGCAAGCTTCATATTCGGCCATGTTGTTGGTACAACTGAAACAAAGTCGGGCAGTGAAAGGTGTATGGCAACCTTCTGGGGAAATGAGTACCGCACCGATACCGTTTCCAAGTGCATTTGAAGCACCATCAAAGTACAGGGTCCATCGGGATCCATTTTTAGGTTCGTCATACGGTTCGTTACCTTCAATGTTGTCCAATGTCATGATGTCCTCATCCGGGAAGTCGAATCTCATGGATTGATAATCTTCGATAGCTTGATAAGCTAGATGGTCAACTAGTACACTCCCTTTTATAGCTTTTTGGGTAGTATACTGGATGTCATACTCAGTCAGGATCATTTGCCATCTAGTGATTTTTCCAGATAAAGCAGGCTTCTCGAAGATATACTTGATAGGATCCATTTTGGAGATCAGCAAAGTGGTATGAGTCAACATATACTGCCTTAGTCAGCGAGCAGCCCATACCAAAGCGCAACAAGTTTTCTCGAGCAGTGAGTAGCGAGTCTCACAGTCGGTAAACTTTTTTCTAAGGTAATAAATGGCATGGTCTTTTCGACCAGACTCGTCATGTTGGCCCAGTACGAACCCCATTGAGTTGTCCAAAACAGTCAGATACATGATCAGCGGCCTTCCTTCGACGGGTGGCATCAGAATAGGAGGTTCTAGCAAATACTCCTTGATCTTATCAAAAGCAATTTGACAATCATCGTTCCATTCGACTATCTGATCTTTCTTTAATAGTTTGAAAATTGGCTCACAGGTAGACGTCAGGTGAGAGATGAACCTGGCGATATAGTTCAAGCGTCCCAAGAATCCTCTAACCTCCTTTTCAGTACGGGGGGCAGGCATTTCTTGTATAGCCTTTACTTTTGCTGGATCGACCTCAATGCCTTTGTTGCTGACAATAAATCCCAGAAGTTTACCAGACCTAACTCCAAAAGTGCACTTGCTTGGATTCAGTCTGAGTTTGTATTCCTTCAACCTAGCAAACAGCTTCTGCAAATGTTCAAGGTGCTCTTCTTCTGTTTGTGATCGAGCTATCATATCGTCTACGTAAACTTCGATCTCATGATGTATCGTATCATGAAACAAACCTACCATGGTGCGTTGATAAGTTTCCCCTGCATTCTTTAGTCCGAACGGCATCACCTTGTAACAGAAGGTACCCCATTGTGTAACAAAGGTTGTTTTCTCCATGTCCTCGGGGGCCATTTTAATCTGGTTGTAGCCCGAGAATCCGTCCATGAAAGAAAATACTTTGTGCTGAGCTGTGTTGTCAATCAAAATGTCGATATGTGGTAGCAGAAAATCATCTTTAGGGCTGGCCCTGTTCAAATCCCGGTACTCCACACACATTCTGACTTTGCCGTCTTTTTTGGGAACGGGCACAATGTTAGCAACCCATTATGGATTGGATGTAACATCCAGAAAGCCAGCGTTGAATTGCTTCATTACTTCAGCTTTAATCTTCTCAGACATGTCAGGCCTCATTCGGCGGACTTTTTGCTTAATCGGTGGACAGTCTTCTCTTGTAGGGAGACGGTGAACCACGATGTCTGTGTCTAACCCTGGCATGTCTTCATAAGACCAGGAGAAGATTTCAACATTTTCATTCAACAACTGTATTAGGCGTTCTTTGACACTTGGTTCCAAGTTGGCACCCACTTGTACTTCTTTCCTGTCTTCCTCTGTCCCTAAGTTGATGGTTTCCAACAACTCTTCATGAGGCAATATGGCCCTCTCTTCTTGTTGTAGAAGTCTGGCTAGCTCTCCCGGTACTTCACAATCTTCGTCATCTTCGTACTCAGCCTGATTGACCAAATCTTCAGAGTTATTGAAGGATACAACAGAATAGTCACCCATGGAATCCGGAGTGGATGGGTACCTGCATTTGTGAGTGTGGGAGTGTGTAAGGGATAGCCATCCTTAAACAAACAAAAATGCAAAAGGAAAGAAAATTAACACAGCAGTTTATAAATGAAAAACGTCCAGTGATTCATTAAACATGGCATATGATTATGAAGAGAATCAAGCCCTTACAAATGGACCTACATGCCCCGGGCAAGGCATGAGGTGAAAAATAGTATGCGGATTGTTTAAGTAATTATTACAGACCAACAGGAAATGTTCGAAAGATAAATTACTGATTGATGAAAGTAACGGGAACGAAGTCTTTCTCCTCCCAGTTGTTCAGCCCTCCTTCAATGGTTGGAAAGATCCAATCTTCAAAGTTGCCCTCTTCATCACTGTCTTCCAAAGCATTGATTCCATGAGGAGAAATCTTGATGGGTGTCCTTTCAATTTTGGAGCGACGCATAGCCTTTTGCCCCGCAGCGGTAAACCCCAACCCAAACTTGTCTGTCTTGTGGGGAAAGTCAGGCAACTGTCCCCAAACCGAGCTCTTTCCCTCCTTAATTGCAGCCTTTGCGTCTTTCAGAGATGCCATCCTGGCCACCTGCTTGGGTACCTCAGCTACTGCCTTTGCTACTGCCACCTCGGGAGAAACTTCCTCGAAGTGTTGAAAGGGTGTTTCGATGAAATCGCCATCCACTTCCACATACCGAAAGGAAATCAGATGACTGGTCATGTACTCCTCCTCACCGTGTACAATTATGATTTTACCCTTAACAGGGTACTTCAGCATCTGATGTAGAGAGGAAGTGACTGCCCCAGCATTATGAATCCACGGTCTTCCTAGCAAGCAAGAGTATGATGGACGGATGTCCATCACATAGAAGGTTGAGTGGAACACTTCAGTCACTACCTTGATGGGAATGTCGACCTCCCCATGCACCATCCTTTTAGACCCGTCAAAGGCCCTGACAATGATATTACTCAGTTTCAGCTCCAAGCCTTCACAATCCAACCGGTCTAAAGCTTTTTTAGGCAGCACGTTTAGGGAAGAACCAGTATCGACCAAGACATGGGCGAGAGTGGTTCCTCGACATTCAACCTACACATGGAGTGCGTCATTATGCTTTCTTCCCTTGGGAGTCAGGTCAGCATCGGAGAAACCCAGACCATTGTCGACGGTGAGACTGGCTACACAATCCTGAAATTGGTCGGCTGAGGTTTCTTGGGGCACATGGGCCGTCTTCAGAAATCTTATCAAAGCTTTGGCATGAGCCTCTGAACAAAGCAACAAGGCCAACATGGAGATTGTTAGAACAAAGTTTGAATCTACTACCCTATATTTAAGTTTTGATGATAACAAAGTGAAAAGATATATTATTTATAAGATTCATGTATGAACTATCTGCTGCCTAAAATTATTATGTTCTGACTTGCAGATACTCTGATTGATATAAGCAAGATCACATCTAATCAGCATCAGAATTTGGTTCTTGACACCAGCATCAGAAGTTGCCATATCAGAATGTCAGAATCAGATGATCAACTCACGTACATGCTGAAACCTGATGAACAAGACCGCGCTCAACACTCTGATATAGAAACACAACAGTTCATCAGCAGCTAAGCAGAGTCAGAATGAGCCAAGCCAGAACTTGCATTAAGTAAGCAACGGTACTGTGCATTGAAAGCAAATTAATTCCAACGGCCTCATTCCAGACAAGATCTGCTCGATAAGGAAAGTTTGTAAATAGCATTGAATCAAGAATATTGCATCCAACGTTCAACATCTCAGTGCTATATAAACAAGACTTTGAAGATTGAAATGGCTAATGCTCTCCAAATCTCTACACGCATAAAAGCTGATCAAAATCTTCTTTCTCTCAGTTTTGCTAAACACCACACATTCTGATATTCTATCATTGTTTAGCAATCTAGTTCCTAAGCTTTAATTTGTGTATACATCAAAGTTGTGATACAGTTTTGTAGAAAACATTCACACACTTAGATTTGATTTCTCTGTAAGAAAGTGTTTCCTTGACAAACCGGGCTGTGGTTTGGATCAAGAAGGCTTTAGCAGTTGTTAAAGCAGTCTGTAATATTCAGTTGAATATAGTGGATTAAGACCTCATTGGAGAGAGGCGAAATCACCTTGACGGGTGGACTGGAGTAGTTTGAGATTAAACGAACCAGGATAAAAATATCTTGTTCATTGCATTAGATTTCAGTTTTACAATTCAACCCCCCCCCCCCCCCCTTCTTGTGTTTTTTACCCCTTCAATTGGCATCAGAGCTCCTGGTTCTGAGCTAAAACACTTAACCGTGTCAGTACAAGATCCAGCGTCAGAAAAACACAATGGCAGGAAACAATTCTCACATCAGCAATGACAACAATGAGGACAGAGACAGATTCAGCGGCAAACCTCCAGTCTTTGATGGAGAAAACTTTGATTATTGGAAAGACAGAATTGAAAGCTTCTTTCTGGCACATGATGCTGATCTGTGGGATATGGTGACAGATGGATACACGCACCCTGTGAATGCAAGCGGTCAGAAGATTGATAGAAAAACAATGTCTGATCAACAAAAGCGTGACTTCAAGAATCACCACAAGGCCAGAACCATCCTCCTCAGCGCCATCTCCTATACTGAGTACGACAAGATCTCCAACAGAGACACAGCAAAGAATATTTTTGACTTACTCATAATGACGCATGAGGGCAACGTTCAGGTCAAAGAAACAAAAGCTCTGGCCCTCATTCAGAAGTATGAGGCGTTCAAAATGGAAGAATCTGAATCCATTGAAACCATGTTCTCTAGATTCCAGATCCTGGTAGCTGGTCTCAAAGTTCTGGACAAAGGATACTCTACTGCTGACCATGTCAAGAAAATCATCAGAAGTTTACCCAAGCAGTGGAGACCAATGGTTACAGCTCTAAAGCTAGCTAAAGATCTCAACAAAATCACTCTGCAAGAACTTATCAGCTCCCTCAGAAGTCATGAGATAGAGCTAGAAGCTGATGAGCCTCAGAAGCAAGGTAAGCCTTTAGCATTAAAATCTAACAAAAAATTTGAGTCTAAAGTTTTGCAGGCAGTTGAAGAAACATCTGATGGATCCTCATCAGAAGAAGACGAACTCTCTCTCCTTTCCAGAAGAGTAAATCAACTGTGGAAGCAAAGACAAAGGAAGTTCAGGAATCCCAGAAGATCTGATCAAAACGAGTCTTCTTCCAGATACAGAAGGACAGATTCTTCCTCTGGATACAGAAGATCTGAAGGCTCCTCCAGTAGCAAAAAGCCAAACACCAAGGACATCATCTGCTATGAGTGCAATGAGCAAGGACACTATAAGAGTGACTGCCCAAAGCTTCAGAGGGAAAAGCCTAAAAAGAAGTTTGGAAGAGAGAAGAAGAAAAGTCTCATGGCTACATGGGATTACTCTGACTCGTCTGAAGCTGACTCAGAATCAGATGATGAGAGGGCAAACATAGCTCTCATGGCTAACATCTCAGAAGATAGTGAAGCTTCTGAATCAGACTCAGAATCAGATACTGAAGAGGTATTTCCTAACTTTGCTGTTAATTTTACAAAGGCTGAGCTTGCTGAAAGCCTTAATGAGATTCTGGAACGTTATCAGCAAATTAGAGCTAAATTCAGAGACCTGAAAAGGAATCTTGAATCTGACTCTAATAAGACTGAGAGTCTCAAATTGGAAAATTCTGAGCTGAGAAATAAGATTTCAAAATTAGAAAACACTTTACAAAACTCTCAGAAGGAACCAATTTCTGAAACTCCCAGCAAAGCTGATGAGATCATCAAGGAGTATGATCACAGTTTCCAGAAGTTCCTAGCTAAAAGCATAAATAGAAGTAAAATGGCTTCAATGATCTATGGAGTTAGCAGAAACGGAAGGAAAGGAATAGGATACCAAGGTAAGGTTCCTACACCAAAGAATGTCATGGACTTAACCATTAAACACACTCCTCTGAATTCACATTTTGTATATGGTCACACACATGATATTAAATACACTAGCAGTAAGCACTCTGTGAAACCAAAATTCAACCAGAGTTTTGGTAAAACTAACAAATCAGGACCCAAGAAAATCTGGGTACCTAAGGATAAAATAATACATGTTGCAGATATCTTTAGCAGCAAGTCAGAAACACCAGTCATGGTACCTGGACTCTGGCTGCTCACGACACATGACGGGAAGAAGGCATATGTTCCAAAGCCTGGAACTTAAGCCTGGAGGCCACGTTGGCTTTGGAGGCAATCAAAGGGGAAAGATAATTGGCTCTGGAACTGTAGGTAATGGAAATCTTCCCTCTATTAATAATGTTCTGCTAGTAGATGGATTGATGCATAATCTGTTATCCATAAGTCAATTAAGTGATAACGGTTATGATCTAATCTTTAATCAAAAATCATGTAAAGCTGTTAGTCAGAAAGATGGGACTATCCTGTTTAATGGTAAGAGGAAAAACAACATTTACAAAATCAAACTTTCTGAACTAAAGAGTCAGAATGTAAAATGTATTCTGTCTGTTAACAATGAGCAGTGGATCTGGCACAGAAGATTGGGGCATGTTAGTATGAGAAGAATATCTCAGATTAACAAACTCAATCTGGTCAGAGGACTTCCTAATTTGAAGTTCAATTCAGATGCTCTGTGTGAAGCATGTCAGAAAGGCAAATTTTCAAAACCTTCTTTTAAATCCAAAAATGTTGTTTCTACCTCTAAGCCATTAGAACTTCTGCACATTGACTTATTTGGACCAGTTAAAACTGCTTCAGTCAGTGGTAAGAAGTATGGGTTAGTAATCGTAGATGACTATAGCAGATGGACATGGGTAAAGTTCTTAAGACACAAGGACGAGTCACACTCTGTGTTTGTTACCTTCTGTAACCAAGTTCAGAATGAAAAGGATCTTAGAATCGTTAAAGTCAGAAGTGATCATGGTGGAGAATTTGAAAACAAAGATTTTGAGTCATTCTTTAATGACAGAGGCATTCTGCATGATTTCTCTTGTCCTAGAACTCCCCAACAAAATGGAGTTGTAGAACGAAAGAACAGAACATTGCAAGAAATGGCCAGAACCATGATCAATGAGACAAACGTTGCTAAGACCTTCTGGGCAGAAGCAATAAACACAGCGTGCTACATTCAGAATAGAATCTCAATAAGACCTATTCTGGAAAAGACTCCATATGAATTGTGGAAGAACAGAAAGCCCAACATTTCATATTTTCATCCATTTGGATGTACTTGTTTTATATTAAATACAAAGAATTATTTGAACAAGTTTGACTCTAAAGCACAGAAGTGTATTATGTTAGGATACTCTGAACGCTCAAGAGGGTACAGAGTATACAATACAGAAACACAGATTGTGGAAGAATCAATCAGTGTTCGTTTTGATGATAAGCTTGACTCTGAAAAGTCAAAGCAGAATGAAGTTTTTGCAGGTATAGAAATTGAATTTACAGGTTCTGAAGACAAGTCATCAGAAGCTCTCAACACAGACATTCCTTCAACGTCTGAAAGGAGCACTGCTAGCAATCCTACAACAGCTGTTGATCAACCTCAGAAGAGATTACCCAGAAGCAGCTTGGATCACCCAGAAGAGACTATCTTAGGAAGAAAGGAAGATCCAATCAGAACAAGAGCAAGCTTCAGAAACTCTGAAGAAACCCTTATGGGACTTGTGTCTCTGATTGAACCTTCTTCTATTGATGAAGCACTTCTGGCTAATGACTGGATTCTGGCAATGCAAGAAGAGCTGAATCAATTCACCAGAAACAACGTATGGGATCTCGTTCCCAGACCAAAAGGATTCAACATCATTGGAACAAGATGGGTGTTCAGAAACAAGCTAAATGAACAAGGTGAAGTCATCAGAAACAAGGCACGACTGGTTGCACAAGGTTATAGTCAGTAAGAGGGGATAGACTATACAGAAACCTTTGCCCCAATCGCCAGGTTAGAATCTATCAGACTTTTAATTTCATTTGCTGTTAATAGAGGCATCACTCTGTATCAGATGGATGTCAAAAGTGCATTCTTAAATGGTTATATAGAAGAAGAAGTTTATGTACACCAACCTCCTGGTTTTGAAAATACAAAACATCCAGAACATGTTTTCAAACTAAAGAAATCACTGTATGGTCTGAAACAAGCTCCCAGAGCTTGGTATGAAAGGCTAAGTAACTTTCTGTTAGAAAATGAATTCACTAGAGGGAAAGTGGACACTACTCTATTCTGTAAATCAGTTAAGAATGACATCTTAGTCTGTCAAATTTATGTTGATGATATTATTTTTGGTTCTACTAATCCTTCTCTTGGAAGAAAATTTGCTAAGTGTATGCAGGCAGAATTTGAGATGAGCCTCATGGGGGAACTGAAATTCTTTCTAGGAATTCAGATCAATCAAACTCCAGAGGGAACTTACATTCATCAGAGCAAATACATCAGAGATCTTCTGAAGAAATTTGACCTCTCAGAATGTAAGCCATCAAGGATTCCAATGCATCCCACATGCATTCTGGAAAGAGAAGAGGTAAGCAAAAATGTAGAACAGAAAGTCTACAGAGGTATGATTGGTTCTCTCCTCTATCTGACTGCTTCAAGACCTGACATATTATTCAGTGTTTGTATCTGTGCTAGATTCCAATCAGATCCTAGAGAATCTCACTTAACAGCTGTTAAGCGAATTTTCAAGTATCTGAAAGGTACTACTAATCTGGGTTTGTTTTATAGAAAATCTAGTGATTACAGCTTAGTAGGCTACTGCGATGCTGATTTTGCTGGAGACAGAGTGGAACGTAAAAGTACTTCTGGAAGCTGCCAGTTTCTGGGAGAAAATCTGATTTCTTGGTCCAGCAAAAGGCAATCAACAATTGCACTGTCAACAGCAGAAGCTGAGTACATAGCAGCAGCAGGATGTAGCACACAAATGCTCTGGATGAAAAGTCAGCTTGAAGACTTCCAGATTTTTGAGAGTAACATTCCTATACTTTGTGATAATACTTCTGCTATTTGCTTAAGTAAGAATCCCATTTTACATTCTAGAGCTAAGCATATAGAAATAAAACATCACTTCATTAGGGACTATATTCAGAAAGGTATTTTGAACTTAAAATTTATAGATACAGACCATCAATGGGCTGATATCTTTACTAAACCCCTTTCAGAAGATAGGTTTAATTTCATTCTGAAACATCTCAGCATGAAAATCTGTCCAGAGTGAAAATGTTTTAATTCCATATATTTACCTTCAGAATGTAATTGTTTTACTGTGAACCTCTGATCAATCTTCTTTCAGTAAGATAGAACATGCAGATTGTATCAGATGCAAGTCTAAAGATCTGATAGTCTAAGCTCAAAGACAGACGTGCTGATCACTACATCAAACAAGTGTCATCCAATCATCAGCATATCTCTGAAGCAGAACGCGTGCACGCTTCTGAGAAGGCAAAGCGCTGATTGGGTGCCTTGAGACACTTGTCTGGTAACCGTTTTTAAGTATCTTTCTCAAATCCCCCAAAATCAGCAAGCATTTAATGAAAAGTAATCATGCCTTTAAAATGCAATCATGACGTTTCTCTCTCTTAAAAACGTTTATTTTTTCAAAATATTTTGAAACTCTATTTAAACACATTAATCTCTCATTCTCATTCTTTACGCTTTCTCACTAATACTCAAGCATTTTCTGCATATTTCTGTGTTCATCTCTTGCAAAACCTTTTTTCTCAGTTCTTCTCAAAACCTTTTTAGTGTGAACATGGCAACCTCCAGCAGTGCTTCTGCAGGTCCTCAGAAGAAAGCATCATCTGAGCAATATCAAGTGCCATTCAGAACTCTCCTCACTCCTGTGAAGAATCTTGAAGTGCTTTCTGAATTAATCATTGATTTTGGAAGCTTGAAGGAGAACGGTTTTGACCTAACTGAAGAAGTTAGGGCACAAAAGTGGGAAAGGTATTTTGACAGGTTGGTTGGACCAACATTCCCAATGCTAGTCAAGGAATTCTAGATTCACGCCAAGGCTTCAACACATCTAGTCACCTCCTTTGTTATGGGGAAGAAGATTGTGATCACTGAGGATCACATTGCAAGGCTAATAGGTTACAGTGGCGGTGGCGTCCGTTGTGTGGACATGGCTGAAAGATGTGCTGATGTGGGTGTGATAGCTGCAAGGATTTTCACTCATGGGGTGCCCAGCAGCAAGATTAAAGATCTGAAGGATCATTACAGAGTTTGGGCTAAGATTATTCTGGGGTGCTTCAATCACAGGAAACCAACCAGTTCACCTGATTACATAAATGTGGATCAGCAGTTTCTGATCTACTTTATTGATCAGAAGGTAAAGATCAATCTGACTCATTTCCTGTTCAACCACCTCAGAACAAGTGTGAAGGAAACAAGAGAAGAAGAAAGAACCAAGAGGGATTGGATACCCTTTGGAAGGTTGATATCAGATATTCTGACAGAGAATAGGCTGATAGAGCATCTGATAGAAGCTCAAGAGCTAAGCACTATTGAACCAACAGTTGGGAAACCTCTGAACGCAAAGAACTTGAAGAAGATGAAGTTGATAGAAAATATTCAGAAGGAACCCAGAGCTACTCCCATTGCTGATATCACCAGCAGAAGAGTTCCTCTGAGTGACTTTCCTCTATTTTCTGAAATAGAATCTAAACCAGAGGTGGTTCTCAGGTACTTGGATGCGTGCAAGGCAGATGGTTCAGATCCAAATCTGATTATCAAAGCTCTGCATCAACCTCAGCAAGAAGTGGCTCTGAAGAAGACAAAGAAGAGGAAGGCACCTTCAGAAGGATCATCCCAGCAGACACCCAGGAAAAGAGGTAATTCATCTGCTGCTTCTGTTTTAAATTCTTCTACTATTCCAGCATCTATTCCTCCTCAAACCTCTCATAGAATCTCAATTCCCATTCCTACCATAGATGAAACTGTACCAGAAGAGGACCCTTCTGAGGCATTAAAACTCAGAAGACCCAGAACCAAACATCCCAAACCAACAATCTCAACAACATCAGCAATTGACAAAGTGCTGTCTGATATTGATCAACACACTTCTGCTCAATCAAACTCTGAACCACAAATTATCCCTCCTCCACAACCAGAACAACATCAATCTGCTGAAGAACCAGAACAACAACAACAACCACTCTCACCAATTCCTGAAGAACCCATTATCCCTGAACAACCAGAAATTCCAACAACTTCTCCTCAACCAGCAATTCCGTCTCCCTCTCCTCAACCAGAAATTAATCCACCATCACCTCAACCAGAGTTTCATCACTCTGAAACTCCTTCTCCTTAACCATCTGAACCTCATTCACCTCAACCATCACCTTTGGCAATCCAGCTGCCAGGTGGAACAACTATCACCTTAGCACAATTGCCATCCTCATCAGAATCTACACCACCAAATACTCCCAAAACACCACCAAGTCCAATCATAATTTCTGATTCTGAAACTCCCTCTCCAAAACAAACAGCTGCCAAGAAAACCTCCGAAAACCCCAGCAGGACTTTCATAGACTTAACCAGTCTTGACCGTCTTGCTGATCTGAAACATAAAATAGCCATCCCAAAACCTAAACAACCAGATGTTGGCTCTGATATTATGAATTTTGAATCAGGTGTGTTGCAATGGATTGCTTCTTTGAAGTAAGTATGTCCTGGAATGATTGACCCAGCTGCTTCTGATCAGCTCTGGTCACAATTCAGACTTTGGGTACGTGCTGAAGCCCTCAAGTTGCAGGATATCAACTATGAGCAGGCACAACAGAATTTCAGCAAGCTTCTGAATGAAGTTGGAAGTCAGCTTCTGAAAGAAGATGTGCTCCCTCTGGATAGTGAACCTTGGTCTGAGAAACAGCAAGCTGCAAAGGTGCAATCAGAAGAAGACAAGACCATTCAAGCTGAAGAAAGTCAAGCAGAAGATGTTGCTGAAAGCTCTCAGAAGCTTCCTGCTTCTGATGCTTCTTAAGCTGCCTTGGACAGGCAGACTCTGGAAGAACTACAGCTGAATGACATGCGTCTGCAGCAACGGATGGATGAAAACGACCAGAAGATGAAAGAAAGAATGGATGTACTGTTTGAAAGAAAGAAAGAATGAATATGTTTTGTACTATTTTCTTGTTTTGATTCTGAACTTTTTTAATATAACTAGTTTTTCTGATCTTAACTGTTTTAGCACATCACTTACACTTTTTGATTGCTGACAAAAAGGGGGAGAACAAGAATGATATTTTAAACAATAACGGCTAACTAGACAGAAATTCTCAAACATTCTAACTCTATTACTTGAAAATATTTTTTTTGTTTTGCTTAAAGTCTACAGGTACAAGGAAGCTCCTGGACACTCTGAAGACTAGAAGCTCTGATCACTATGAAGCTCTGATCCGCTCCGATACTCTGATCCAAAGCAAAGCTCTGACAAGAAAATCTCTGAAGCTCTGCTCTGACATAAAGCTTCTGATAGTCAAAGACTCTGATACTCTGATGTTTAAAGAAAGGCAAAAAGATCTGATCCTGAAGAACACGTGTAATCAAAGGGAAGTAATAAACTCAGGGGGAGTACCTCTCAACTCTGATATCCTTTTACTTCTTACTCTGATGCATATCTCTGATACCTTTTCATGTTATTTTCATTTAAAAATATCTAGTTTTTGTCATCATCAAAAAGGGGGAGATTGTTAGAACAAAGTTTGAATCTACTACCCTATATTTAAGTTTTGATGATAACAAAGTGAAAAGATATATTATTTATAAGATTCATGTATGAACTATCTTCTGCCTAAAATTATTATGTTCTGACTTGCAGATACTCTGATTGATATAAGCAAGATCACATCTAATCAGCATCAGAATTTGGTTCTTGACACCAGCATCAGAAGTTGCCATATCAGAATGTCAGAATCAGATGATCAACTCACGTACATGCTGAAACCTGATGAACAAGACTGCGCTTAACACTCTGATATAGAAACACAACAGTTCATCAGCAGCTAAGCAGAGTCAGAATGAGCCAAGCCAGAACTTGCATTAAGTAAGCAACGGTACTGTGCATTGAAAGCAAATTAATTCCAACGGCCTCATTCCAGACAAGATCTGCTCGATAAGGAAAGTTTGTAAATAGCATTGAATCAAGAATATTGCATCCAAAGTTCAACATCTCAGTGCTATATAAACAAGACTTTGAAGATTGAAATGGCTAATGCTCTCCAAATCTCTACACGCATAAAAGCTGATCAAAATCTTCTTTCTCTCAGTTTTGCTAAACACCACACATTCTGATATTCTATCATTGTTTAGCAATCTAGTTCCTAAGCTTTAATTTGTGTATACATCACAGTTGTGATACAGTTTTGTAGAAAACATTCACACACTTAGATTTGATTTCTCTGTAAGAAAGTGTTTCCTTGACAAACCGGGCTGTGGTTTGGATCAAGAAGGCTTTAGCAGTTGTTAAAGCAGTCTGTAATATTCAGTTGAATATAATGGATTAAGACCTCGTTGGAGAGAGGCGAAATCACCTTGACGGGTGGACTGGAGTAGTTTGAGATCAAACGAACCAGGATAAAAATATCTTGTTCATTGCATTAGATTTCAGTTTTACAATTCAACCCCCCCTTCTTGTGTTTTTCACCCCTTCAGAGATCTTTGAGGGGGTTTGCCCCAGTTGCTCTACCACATCATAATCACTCTTTCTGATTATTCTCAGAATCTCCTCCATTTCTTTTTTAGAGGTTTCGGGGATAACCAATGGCTGAGCCCTCGTCCTGACGAGCTCTTCTTGGATCCCTTTCCCTTTATCATTAACAACAGCAGAAGGGACAACCACAGGAGTTTCTACTTCTTCAATCATTGGCGTTCTTGCAGACATTTTTATCGGTGCAGGGGTAACCTTGGGAGAAGATGAGGGTCCAAAGATTGCCTTTGGAGGGGCAATCTCTGGAGAGAAAATTCTTCCACTTCGGGTGATTTTGCTCGTTTCGGCAATGTTTCCAATGTCAGAAGTCTCTTCGTCAGAGCTCTCTTCAGTCAATTCAATTTGTTTAACAACGTGGTAGTAGATTTCTCCACCATAATTCCACGGTATTGATTTGTCAGATTTGTATGGGACGGGCCCGGGCATGGTTATCTTCAAAGGTACAATCTTCGGAGCGGATGTAATCTTAACATGCCTTTTGGGAACCTTGGAAAGATTGGCGGATATGGTTATTATTGAAACTTCATTGATAGGAGTTGGAGTAACAGGAGTCTTTTCGAAAAGAATTTCTTGGTTGTCCATTAGGCGTTGGATGCCTAACTTCAACAGTGGACAGTCGGTTGGTAAGGAGGAACAAAAGTAGAAATTTTCTTCACAACCTGGGAAAACCCCAGCCTTCAGCAAGTTCAATTTGATTGTCAGTAGTGGAGTTATCAAATCATCAACGGCAGCAACAAACAGATCCTCTTCAACAGCATGGACGTTGTGACCATGCTTTGGCATTGGAGCAGAAATTACATTCGGTTTCTCAGGGGCGTCGAACTCAACCTCTTTAGCGTCTATCAAATCCTGAATTTTATTCTTAAGCGCCCAGTAATCGTTGGTGTCATGTCCGGCGCTGTCAGAATGATAGGCACATTTTGCGTTGGGATGATAATGTGGGGAAGTGGTATTCACATTCTTTGGCGCCTCTTTAATATTGGTGAGATTCAGCTTCAACAAATAGGGAAGAACTTGTGCAGGCGTCATGTTGATGCGGGTGAACCGCCGTTGTGGCCGTTCTACCCGTTGCTGATTAGGTCTAGACTGATTGTTACGAGGCTGATCATTTGACGAGTTTTGAATCATCACGACCCCTACAGTTGGCCGCCGCTCAGTTCTTCCCAATCCTTTCTGAGAGTATATAACAGCTGCTTCCTTCTTGGCCGGGAATGGTTTTTTAACAGTTGTGGAGGAAGAGGCATCCCTTTGAATCTTCCCACTCTTAATACCAGCTTCCACCCTTTCGCCAGTCAGAATCAGTTCAGTAAACCCTGCAGAAGAGCTCCTGATCAAATGGTTGAAGAAAGGGCCAGATAGAGTCCCCAAGAAAATATCAACTAGTTCCCTATCTGAAAGCGGTGGTTGCACCCTTCCGGCCAAGTCGCTCAATTTCTGGGCGTATTCTTTGAACCCTTCATTTGAGGCCATCCCCATACTTTGTAGCTGAGTACGGGTAGGCGCTAAGTCGGCATTGTATTGATACTGGCGATAGAAGGCAGCTACCAAGTCTTCCCAATTATGCACTTCTGACCTCTCAAGCTGGTAAAACCAATCTAGCTGAGTACCTGACAAGCTGTCCTGGAAGAAGTGTACCCAAAGATTTTTATCGGATGAATGAGGTTGAATTTTTTTGACATACGACCTCAGGTGCATCTTTGGGCAAGACAGACCATCATATTTGGCGAAAGTTGGCACCTTGAACTTGGGAGGGATAAAAATCCCAGCAATCAATCCCAATTCTTCGAAATCTAGTCCGGGAACCCTTTGCAGCTCCATAGCTGCCAGTCTATCCTCCAGATTTTTGTATTTGTCGTCCGCTGGTGGGTATTGCTGCTCTGAATAATCTTCATCTTCCTCAACCTCTTCCTATTCAGCCTCAGACTCAGAAAGTAATGCAGCTCCTTTTCCTTTTCCGGTCCCCTCGTCAGATGTGGAGGGGAATTCCAGAACTCTCCTAGCTTCATTCTCAAATCTTCTTCCCAGTGTAGCTACCCCAACTCTTTTCTTTTTCTTTTTTCCTTTTTCTTGCTCTTTATTCCCTAACAGTGCTTTAAGATCCTCCTGACCCTTTGCCAAGGTCATAAGGAGTTGTTGAAACTGTGAGTTTTGTGCCTACAGATCTTTGATCGTCTGCTCAATATCCATCTTACTGAAATAAACAGTAGGAAGATAAGGAAACCTGGTGTGAAGACCTGTTTATGCATATGATGAATGATATGTTTATTCATGTAATGCATTCAAGGATTTAGAAATTCAAAATTGTTGCAGACAAAAAGAACACACGTCATATTAATAAGAAGAAATTTTGTCAGTACATAAAAGCCCCACGGGCCAAATATTACAAAAACTTCTTAAGGTAAAAAGACGATGCACATCCTCTTTGGTGCGATGTAAGTGTTGAGGGTCTCCTCCTCGTGAAGTCAGCGGGTAAGCTCCAAAACCTTCTTCTCACTGGCGTAGAAGCTGGCTTCAAAAGTATCCCTTTCTTCCTTGAGTTGGATCCAACTCTTCTGCATTTCCTCCCATGATGTTGGCATGTCAGGATGTAGGATGGTGTATGGAACCTCTCCTTCCTTAACAGGCTCTTTGATCAAAGGGAGAATGTGAGGGTAAGGCATCATAAGAATCTGGGCGCGGGTTCGTACCCACTTAAGGTAAGGCTCAAGAGGGATGGAGTTCTTGTGTCCCAGTGTCTTGCTATCTACCTTGTTAGGCATCCTCCAAGCTCTGATGAATCTTTGTCGAAGTCCTTGCGCATCATTGTCGAAGTCAAAAACTAGGTCAGGAATCAGCATGTCATGAGGGCCATCCCTCCGAGCGTATCCAAATTGTCTCAAAGCTAGACAGGGGTTGTAGGTAATGCCTCCCCTAATGCCAAGTAATGGAACATTAGGGAACTCACCACAACGATTGATGATGATGACATTTTCTCTGGACCTAGAACACCAATGTACATCAGAATGTGTGAGGGTCATCAGTCGTTGTGACCACCTTGAACCCTGCTCGTTCTTCAAAACTGATTGTGGAAGGTGAGAAATAAAGCACCTTGCCAGGAGAGGAGTACAACACATGAGAACACCTCTTTTCCTCATTGTTCGTGTGTAAAATGAGTGGAGGATGTCCCCAAGAAATGTAGGTATGGGATTCCTGGATAGGAAAATCTTGACAGCATTCACGTCTATAAGTTGGTCAGGATTTGGGAACAAGACCAACCCATAAATAAGGAGTGCCACAATCTCTTCAAAGGCTTGCAGATCCAAGGAATTCCAACACTCTTGTTCCTTCTCAAACAAGAACTTTGCCAAGAAGCCCTTGACACCACTTCTGGTTTCCCAATGCCCCTTGATGTCAGATGGTTGAAAGTGTAGTGCTTGAGCAACATCTTCAGGTTTTGGTTCTTTTTCCGTACCGTTGTAGGGTAGTTGATTAAGAATAGGAATTCTCAGGAGTTGAGAAAATTCCTCCAAAGTAGGCACCAATTGATAGTCGGGAAAGGTGAAACAGTGGTGAAGGGGGTCAAAGAACTGGAACAACACTTTCACCATGTCTTCTTCAATGCTGGTGTTGACTAGGTTAAGAAGTCTACCATTTCTTTCACTGAAGAGAGAACTTTCTGGAATTCTGGACGTAAGCTCCTTGAGTTGAGGAGGGATTCTCACAAGGTTGACTTGAATGGTTTTCCTACGAAGAGATTCCATGACCTACAAAACAAGAACAAAGATGAAGATCCAAACCCTTGAAATGGTTAGTGGATGCATATGATGCTTTATGATGTTCATGATGTATGCACAAACACATGTACAAGCAATTCACACAAAACCCTAGTTTCAGGCTTGCATGAGGTTTCATAGGTAAGTACCCTCTTGAGTGTAGTTGGCTTAAAAACCTTTCCTATAAATAGTAACCGGGTTCTATGGAGCTCAATATCATTGGATTATTTTCCATGTTCATTGTTTTGGTTTAGCCACTTAACTAGCGACCAAAATATTCCAAGAAAACAACCCTCAATGAGTGTAGTATCGAGTATCTACCAACTTCGGACTACACCAAAGTCGGTCATCTCACTACCCCTAATAAAAGGCCAAGATGGTCAAGTAAGGTTCTAGGTCATTAGTGCTTAGTGACATCACTCAACGGCCCCGTACTCTCCTTGATTGAACTCAAGGGTTACCGGTACTCACAAATATGTCACACTAATATAGCTATTGCTACAATCGTGTCGGTATACCCCACACAATTTCCACAACGTATTGCTATCTATGAATGTTTCCCAAATCCGGGTGTAGGATTTCAAGCCCAAACAAGAGAACCGAAATGTAAAGAAATCAAAGCAAACAATTAATCATGCAAAAGGTGATCTAAGCCCTAAGGTTACTCCACTTTTAAAGTTATCCCCAGCAGAGTCGCAAGTTCTGTGATACGGTGGGAGAACTGACTTGAGGTTTTGCGTTTGTGTTCACAAATGTTTCGGTTTATCAAGAGTCGCCACTGACTTTTTATTTTATCCTAAGGAAAGGTAAAAAAGCACAGGAAATACCTTTGAGATGTTTTCTTGGGTTCGGGGAGTAGATTATAGAAAGGGAAGGTATTAGCACCCTTTCTATCCATGGTTATCCATGGGCTCTTAGTTACTTGCTTAGATCACTTGCCTTTGTTTTTTCAATTGTTTGAAATTGTGCTTTGTGTATGGTTTTGAAAATGTTTTGAAAAAGATGCCTTATCTAGGCAACCTTTGTAACAATTCGTTTGAATGTTTTACAAAGGTGTTTGTCTTTTTGAAAAGATAATTCAATGTTTTTGAAAGTTGTTTGTGTTGTGGTGTATGTTTGAAAATGGCAAGTGTGTTTTGAAAATTTCATCAAGTAACTAAGAGCTATCTACCCTAATTTTACTCAAAGATCTTTCTCATGTTTTAACCCTTTTAACAGTGTTGTTTCACCATTGTGTTTGGTGAACAACCTTGTGTTAGGATGTTAAACGGGACGGGCGCGGGTCATCGTATAGACCATGAAAGCAATAGTGTCAAGTATCTTTTACAATTTTCCTTAAGGGACTTGATCATTTTCTAGGCAGCCATGATAGCGTCATCGAGGGACTATGATCATTTTGTTTGTTTTTGTTTTGCCAAAGACACTCAACATGCAACCATGGCCCATTTTTGAAGGCAACAAGTGGATGTAACCCTAGGGGTGTGAGTGTGCATTGTGTTTGTTTTTCATGCATGTTTATCTTGAGTTAGGTCAAGCTATTTGTTGATTGATTTTGCATACAAACCATAAGTCTATCATGGCATAATTTGGAAACTTTTAAATGTGCGAGAATTTAAAGTCCTAAATTATTACAACATGATTATGGGGATGGGGATACAAGTTTGAATTTGGGGGATATTTGACAAGGAAATAAAATCTAAATTATTACAACCATATCGAATATACAAATATTTAACATTTAATTAAATACAATTTAAATAAATATCAAAATGCAATGTATTATGCAAAAAAGGATTTTTTATGTATGTAAAAAAGGTTTTCATGTTTGAAGTATAAAATAAAAAAAAGTTTATTTTTGATTATTTATGTTGTTTAGGGCAAAACCCTAATTTTTGAATAAATAGTATTTATTTATTAATTATGTACAAGATATATTAATTTATACACTAATAATAAAAAAAGGAGTATATTGTAGAAAAAAGTATTTTTGGTGTCAAATATTAAATAAAAATAAAAGGTATTATCTTTTGTGTTTTTGCCCTAATTAATAAAATATGTACATGTATATATTAAATGTATTAAATATGCTAAGTATATACAAAAATAAAATATTAATTATTTACAAAAAAATGTATATTCAAGAAAATGTTTTTAAAATGTAAACAAAAAAATAATAACTGAAAAATAAATATTTTTGTATTATTTTTTAGGGGTTTAAATAAAAAGGTTTTATATTATTTACATAGATATGTTTAAAAAGTAAATAAATGCCAAATAAATGTTAAAAAAATGTGGAAAAATATTTTTGGTGTTTTTTATATTTGAGAAAAAAAATATAAAGTCAGAATCAAAAAGAAAGATGCAAAAATATCAAATATTTCACATAATGGGTCAGGGGGGTGCAAATGGGAAAAAAGGGGTGCAAAAAGCAAGCTGACTCAGGCCCAGCCCAAGTCAACTCTGTCTTCAACCTTCAGCACTGTCAAACGCGCGCCTCTCCTTTCAAAATACAAACTCCTGATTCCTTGATTTTTAGCCAAAACTCATAACACAAACATTATAGAGCATCAAAAGACGAATTCAAACATGTAAAAAACTTGGATTAACTCTCAAAGGCCAGAGAGAATTTCTCTGGCCCTAAATTTTAACCTAATTTTTTCCTCATGTTCATGGCTAAAATTCTCACAGCACGCTTAACATAAATGAAAAGTGATCACATGTATGGCTTCAGGGCTATGAGTAGGACATGTTTCATTCATAAACCTAAGCTTAACTCTTCCTAGATTGAGAGATAGAAGTCCATGGATTACCTGTTTTAGCTTGGATCGTGTAGAGCAATGTGGCCACCTTCAATGGAGTTTGAGCTTCTGAATAGCTTGCCTAAGGTCCAAGGAAGCTTCTCCAACACCTCGCTTGCTTTGAAATAACCTGTATCGTGCTGTAGAAGTTCACCTGCAAAGATGAAAAATGAAAATGGCAGATGAGGTTAGGGGTGTTACAGTTGGTGTTTAGGGCTTTGAATAGTTTCAGTGGATGGTATGGAATGTGTTTGAACTTGTTTTGGCAAAAACGCACGAGTGAACTGAGTTGTGCAACTCAATCTGCAGGGATACCCTGTTTTTTCCAGCAAAACAGTGCTTTGGGGTATTAGGGGGTATGAGGGATGGTTGAGTCGTGTTTCAGGCTTGGTTTGATGTATGGAAAATATTCACAAGGTTTGCTTAAGCTCTGGTTTGCAGGAAGTGAAAGTTGGTTTAGTTTTTGCAATGTTTCTTGTTTTTGAAACCAAGAGGTTCAAGTTCTTATGCAGGCCTGTGACCTCTATCCCTCTATGCTGCAGCATTTGTTCTTGATATATGGGATATGTGTACAAAGTTTTGCCTCAAACATCTTGCCTTTGTCTCAAAGATTTGGAACTTGACATAAAGTGTTACTTTTCAAAAATGGCAATTTTGCTTTTTCCAATTAAGGATTAGTTTAGCATGTATTGTCCAAATGAATGAAATAACACCTTAACACAATGGTTAGGCATTAAATTAAGGAGTGTAAACTTGGTCTTGAGGCCTGCAAGCTAGCATTACACAAACTGATTTGAAAAATGCAATTGTTATGAACAAGCCTTGGCCATGAACAAAAGTGAGTTTTGGCCAAATTTGTGAATTCGATTCTCTCTAACCACAAGGGTGTTTGAGAAGTTCTTGGACAATTTGTAAAGCTTGGAACATGTACTACAATCCATCTTTGTAATAAAAATTGAAACTCCAAGTGGAACCATGTGAAAAATGGCCAAGAAGATGGGCCAAAATCCTGCCTAGAATAGGACAAATTTCTTCTAAGTTAAAAGTGTTTTGCACCCTTATTCCAAAAATCATAACTTGAGATACAAGCTTCCTTTGAGAAAACTTTGTGAATAAAAGTTGTAGATTTTTCAATGGAATACAACTTTCATGTTTCAAGTTTTGTTTGAATCCATTTGCATCTTGGTGAAAAAATGGGACAAAGTTAGGAAAAAATAAGAAAATTTTATAACTTAGAAAATTTCTAAGTTATGAAATTTTTTCATTTTAAACCCTAATTTGCAATTTTTGGTTTCTTGATGAACAAGTTTCATAATTTGACATGTCTTGATGAAAAATGAATCTTGGCACTTGATTTTGACCAAACTGTCAAAGTTTGACTTTTCAGTATATAGTCAAATTTTGATCAGTTGACTGAAAAAAATTCATTTGTCAATCCTATGCATTTGAGATATTTTGAACTTGTTGAATGAGTCAAGACAATGCCATTGAGTCCTTGAGTCCCTATTTGAGCTTGGTTTGCCATTGGTTAGGTCAAACAGTCAAAAATTGCCTTTGTGCAGTCAAAACCCTAAAAATGACCATTTTGCCCTTTTGGTGATCTGATCCAATTTCTTGTGGAATTGTGATCCAAACTTGACCAAATGGTTCATATGAGTTCATTATGTTGATGTGGGTCAAATTTCATGAGGTTTGACTTTCAATTGACCACAGTTGACTTTTCCCCCAATACAGCTCATTTCTAGGTCAACTGTCCAATTGACCGGGGAAGGATATGAATCAAGGCTTGAAACTTGGTATGGATAAACTTGTGAGTCCAACATGAAGCATGAAAGTAATTTTGGGCATTTTAGGTCAAAACATCTCTGTGCAAACTCAAACCCTAATTTGGGTCAACAGTGCAAGGAGGGGTCTTGAGCAGAGCAAACCCTAACTTGATCTTGAGTTTCAAGAGTCTAGTGATGAGAAAGTGTTGATAAAATGAGAGGGCAAATTTTGAGGTACAACAATTGGGTTGTTTGTTTGTTTTGTGTGCAGGTTATTGAGATTACGATCTTTGTTTGTAATCTGGAATTCACCCGTATACAACCGTTACTCTGCCCAATTTTTGCGAAGACTTAAAACACTTGAAGTTTGGTTCTTTCAAGAGGTCTAGTACCTTTGCTTGCTTGGTTTCAATCCGAAGAATGGGAATTCTATATTGAGTCATAATGTCAAGTATTGGCTTCTTGTTGGTTAGATGGTTCTTATCTCTAGCTTTTACCTTATACTTTAGGATAGCCTCTTATTCTCCTCCCATCTTCTTTAATTTCAAAAATATTCTCCCTCCTTTAAAAAAAACTCTTCTTGTTTTGAAACTTGAAACATTTTCATAATAAACTTGGAATTAGGTCCATGCATCTTCGAAACATTTTCATAAATAAATTTCAATCAATTTAATAATACCTTGACCTTTTTTTGTGAGAAGACTAAAAGTATATCAATCTCATTTCAAACCATTTTGCCACTTTGGCTTTTATCTTTAAACTTTTCTCAAAAGATTAGACTCTTGTCAATCCTTGTAGTGATGCAAACAACTATACTTCTGCAATATGTAGTGAAGTGAGATATTTTCCACTTGGGTGTTGAGTGAGGCATTGTTGATTTTAAAATCCAAGTCATATCCTCCACTTTGAGATGATGCAAATTCTCCTTTCTCATGATTGTGGGTAGTAAGTATGTTTTTTCACACGGACAATTGCGATGATGTCTTATCTCATAAAATCAACCAACACACTTGTGTTTCAAATTTTTAAAAGAGGAACTACGTGTACCCTGATCCCCTATTGCACGAAAGGTGGTACGTAGGAACTAAAGGTTCGCAACCGCGGCGGGTGCAAAAATCATCAAAATATTTCTTTTCTCACCTCCACCATCCATTTTATATACAACACATTTTTATAGCCAAAATATTCAGATTTTTCAAAGAGGTTCCTGCGGAGTACCGTAGATGTTTAGGGTGCTAATACCTTCCCTTTGCATAACCAACCCCCTTACCTTGAATCTTTCCCCCTCTTTTTGGGTTATTCGCTCTTTTCCCATTCCTTTGGAAACAATAAAGCGCGGTAGCAATTTTGATTTTGATTTGTATAAAGTCTAGTCAATCCAATGGCTTAGTCTTGCACATTTCTACCGCTACAGAAAAATGGAGACTTCACTGGGGAGAGATTGACCTCTTGCTGGTCCATCCCTAAGTTGGTTAAACCTATCTTTGTTTATATCTGTATATGTGCTATTGTTGTTTATGTGTTATATTTTGTATATATGTTTGTTTGGATTTTCCTGGTTTACAGGGTGCTTGGTGATTACTCATAAGTCCTATACCCGGACTTGGGAAAACTTTAAGATAGGACGGGCGGTATAGTCATGTTAACTTTGAGGGAGTAATCCCAAAAAAGGAGGCACGAGATCCCCCACTCAGTGGAGGCCCCTTTGACTGTATTATCGTTTACCGAGTAATCGGGAAGACGTACTGCTTTCGACCTGGGAGCCTGCCGAAGCTGAGGACCATAGATTACCTAACCCCTCTTGGCCTTTTAGGTGTAGTGCGGAAGCTATAACGGAGTAATCCGGAAGTAGTTGTCACGCGATACTACGCTCGGACGAGTCTTTCTTGAGAATATTACTAATTACCGAGTTAATCGGGAAGTTGGTAATATCCGAAGGAAGGATGTAGACTCTGAGAACCTCTAGAACCTTGTTCGGCAGGTGATAACTTTTTAGACCAATACCTTATGGGTAGTACCTTCGACCTCATGCTCGTGACGTTGAACCTATGAACCCTATATGTGTGATCTTGTGTGTGATTGTTGCATCATGCATCCATGCACTCATAAGCATCTTTTGAAAAAAACAATATTTCAAGGGATTTAAAGGTTGACTATTTGTGAATTCTCAGGTACTTTTAAACCATGGATTCTGGAAAGAGAAAGACCAGGAAATATAGTTTCAAGGATCCTAAGATAGATGATTTGATCAGTCTAATTCCTGAGATCGAGTGTTCTGCAGACTTTCGGAAGAAGTATGGATCCATTATTCCTCTCATGAAGCTGAAGATGAAGGATGGTTTTCTCTTAACTTTGGTCCAGTTCTATGATCCGGTGTATCACTGCTTTACTTTTCCCGATTATCAGTTGATGCCAACACTGGAAGAGTATTCCTATCTATTGGATTTACCTATTACCGATCGCGTTCCTTTTACTGGTTTGGAGGGTGAGCCAAAACCATATGAGATTGCTGCTTTGATTCATCTGGGGAAGTCTGAAGTGGAAGCTCATATGACTACCAAAGGAGGGATTAGAGGATTACCAGCTCAGTTCTTATTGGAGAAAGCTCGTTACTTTGCCAGGATAAAGAGTACGGTTGCTTTTGAGGCCATCTTTTCCTTACTCGCCTATGGATTATTCTTATTTCCTAATGTGGACAAGTTTGTCGACATTAACGATATCTAGATTTTCATGATTGGAAACCCGGTTCCTACATTGTTGGGTGATGCTTATTACTCTATTCATCTTCAGAATTCTTATCATGGGGGAATGATTATTTGTTGCACGCCTTTGTTGTACGGGTGGTTTACCTCTCATATGCCTCAGTCTGACGCTTTTTGTGATGTCAAGTAGGAACCCCGTTGGGCTCCTAAGATCATGGCACTTACTCACTCGGATATTGATTGGTATCATCGAGCTTACCAGGATGTGGAGATTATTGATAGTTGTGGTAGTTTCCCCAATGTGCCTCTTCTTGGTACAAAGGTAGGAATTAACTATAACCTTGTTCTTGCACGGCGACAGCTTGGTTATCCGATGAGGGATAAACCGAACAATATTCATCTGAGTAGTTTCTTTCTGAAGGAAGGAGAAGACCACAGGGAAGCTAGGGAGCAGATTGCGAAGGCCTGGAGTCACATTCATAAGAAGAGTAGGAAGGATTTGGGACCTAGGGGTGTTGTTTCTTTGGAGCCATATCTTTAGTGGGTCCGATCGAGAGCCATTCAGTTGAAGATGCCGTATACTCGGGAGACACCCATGCCTGATTTGTTTGTGAAGAACACTCCTCCCTTATTAGATGATCTAGAAGAGCTGCAGCTTGCTTTGCTTAGGATGCAACATGAAAGTGATGCTTGGAAGAACAAGTTCCAGACTTTAGAGAGTTCCTACAGAGCAGACCTGAAGGAGAGAGATGATTTGATCGAGATCCTTGAGAGTCGGTCAGTAGACTCTATGGAGAGGCAAGGAGATTTATTTTCTCCTAAGCCTCAAACAGGTGCTGTTTGTTCACTTCCTGATTTAGATGATTGGAAGGAGGTTGCCATCAGACATGGGGAAGAAAACCAGAGGTTGAGAGCTCAGATTGTCAGGCTCACAGAAAAGCGCATTCGTACAGATTGATCTCTATCAGTTCCTTTTCTCAGGATTTTAGATTGTATTTTCATCTTGTACTTGGGATCATTGAAACTTGTAACCCATTTGGAAGTTATTATAATAAAAGTTTTCAGTATTTCAAAAGCGTTGTTATTTTGATGTTTGCAATATGTCTGTAAATCTTAAATCCCTTGAAATATTAAATGATAAAATAATAATCATATACATTGCATATCATGCATCATATTGCACATGTTTTTGCATTTGTTATGCATATCCAGGTGTCTTACCCAGCTTCTTTGCTTCATTCAGCAAGCTGACTCATCACTACAACACTCGGGCTAATTTCAAAAAGAAGATGGACAACTTAGAACAGGAGAATCGCGAGCTGCGCGAAGAAGTTTCTGCTTTAAAGGCTGGATTGGCCAACTTGACTACTCTGATGGAAGCTCTGGTGGTTGCTCAGAATCAGCCACCGAGTGTTCAACCTCAGCCAACAAGGTCAAGTACTGATGTTCTGACTGTTCCTGTATCTGCTACTCCGGCTGTTGTTCAAAACCGTATGCCTCAGGGTTATCTGTGGGGAATGCCAGAGAATTTTACACCTGAAGGTTTCAATCTGGGTCCTCAATATGCTCTAGTGGTTCCAAATGTTGTTACTCATGCACCTCCTGTGGTGCATACTGTTCCTGCTGCACCTCCTTCGGTGAATTTGGTTCCGTTTGTTAATGAAGATGTGTGTCGTCCTTTCCCTCCGCCGAGTGAAGACTTGAGTCTTTATGACAGAATGGATGATTTCCAAGAGCAGTTTGATAGAATGCAAAGAGAGATGAAGGCTCTTAGGGGAAAAGAGTTGTTCGGGCAGAATGTGAATGAGTTGTGTTTGGTCCCGAATGTTAAAGTGCCTGCTAAGTTCAAGGTCCCGGAATTTGAGAAGTACAAGGGCAACACTTACCCTCGTGCTCATTTGGTGATGTATGTGAGAATGATGTCTACCCATACTGATGATCAGCGTCTGCTGATTCATTTTTTCCAGCATAGTCTGACCGGTGCTGCGTTGAAATGGTACATGAGTTTAGACAACGTCAACATCCATACTTTTAATGATTTGGGAGAAGCATTCATTAAACAATACAAGTACAACATGGACATGGCGCCTGACCGTGACCAGCTTAGGGCCATGGTTCAGAAAGACGGAGAATCGTTCAAAGAGTATGCACAGAGATGGCGCGAAGTGGCTGCACAAGTGATTCCGCCCATGGAAGAGAAAGAAATGACCAAGATTTTTCTAAAGACGCTAGGAGCTTTCTACTACAAAAGAATGGTAGCAAGTGCCCCAAGTGATTTTACAGAGATGGTAGGAATGGGTGTCCGCCTAGAAGAGGCAGTAAGAGAAGTTCGTTTGACAAAGGGTGAAGGATCTGGATGTGTGAAGAAGCCATCTTACGGGTTTACAAAGAAGAAAGAGGGGGATACAAATGATGTTATGCAAGAGAGAAAGGTAAACGCTCCTAGAAGGAATTATCAGCGTCATCAGCAAGTCGCCTCAGTTACTCCTGTTATGAATGTCGCTCCAACTACCGTTGCTTATCAGAGACCATCCCAGCAGGGGAATCAAGGGTATAATCAGAGAAGGGAGAACTATGATCCTATTCCCATGAGCTATGCAGAGCTATTACCAGCATTGGTTCAGAAGAAGTTGGTCCAGACACGACCACCTCCCACTGTACCATCACCATTGTCGTGGTATTACAAAGCAGACCAGACGTGTGCCTTTCATCAGGGAGCACCAGGGCATAGTGTTGAGAATTGTTATCCTTTGAGGACTGAAGTGCAAAGGTTGTTGAAGTCTGGAATTTTATCTTTCAAAGACGTGGGACCTAATGTGAAAGACAATCCTCTACCCAAGCACGGGGGAGTGAATGCTGCAAATATGGTGGCCGGTTGTCCAGGCGACTTTCGAATTTTTGACATTAATCTAGTTAGAGGGGATTTGGTGAAGATGCATGTAGATCTCTGTAAATTCAGTTATTATACGCATGACCACACCGGTTGTGCTGTTTACAGTACAAATATATAGGGTTGCGAGAAGATAAATGCTGATTTACAGGAGATGATGGATGAAGGTTTAATCCATATAATCAGGCCTAGGGCAGAACATGAAGAGGAAGTGAATATGGTTTCTGGATGTCCGAGTGAATTCAAAATTTTTTATGTGGATCATTTGAATGAGGATCTAGTGCAGTTACATGTTACCTTCTGCCATACTGCTGGTTAGGTGGAACACCAATATAGATCTTGCATAATTTGTTGTCGAAATCCCCGAGGATGTTCTGTTGTGAGGGAAGGTGTTCAGTTGCTGTTAGACAATGGAACCATCAAGATCACAGGTCAGAGAGATGATTATCATGAGATTGATATGGTTGAAGTTTGTTTGATGGAAGAGTCAGAGGAAGAGTATGCCTCCACAGATGAGTATTTCTCTTCAAACGAAGATTTGTTTGCCGGAAATGAATTTTTGATGGCTGATTGTGTTGAGGAAGGGGTGAATGTCATTGTACCTTGTTTTGGTCCACCCACTCATCTTGAGGTGGAGTACCATAGCAAACCAGTTGTTGCCCCATTGGTAATTAGTCTGCCAGGTCATGTTCCCTATGAATCAGATAAGGCTGTGCCTTACAAATACAACGCTATGATCTTAGAAGATGGGGTGGAGATTCCCATCCAGCCGATGCCAGATGTTGGAAATATAGCTAATGATAGCAGAGTGACCCGTAGTGGTCGTGTATTTGCGCCGGTCATTCGAAGAGATGTTGTTGCTGGAAAGAAGATTGCTGAGAATGATGAGTCTAAGAAGTCTGCAGGAGGGACTAGTGGAGCTACATTAGAGAAAGAAGTGGATGATATCTTGAAGATAATTAAGATGAGCGATTACAGAATTGTAGATCAGCTATTGCAGACTCCTTCAAAGATATCTATTCTAGCCTTATTGATGAATTCCTCTGCTCATAGAGAATCGCTGATGAGAGTACTAGACCAAGATTTTGTAGAGAATGACATGCCATTAGATCAATTCAGCAGCGTAATTGGAAACATTACGTCATGTAACATTTGAGCTTCTGTGATGATGAGTTACCAGATGAAGGGAGGAACCACAACCTGGCCCTCCACATATCCATGAACTGTAAGAATGATTCGCTGTCCAATGTGCTAATTGATAACGGATCCGCGCTGAATGTCATACTGAGAAGTACCCTCTTAAAGTTAAAGTATCAAGGAACATCTATGCGCCCGAGTGGCATCATTGTGAAGGCTTTTGATGGGTCAAGGAAATCTGTCATCGATGAAGTGGACCTGCCTATCCATATAGGACCATATTTGTTCTTGATAACCTTCCAGGTTATGGATATTATTCCCGCATATAGTTGTTTGCTTGGACGACCATGGATACACGAAGCAGGGGCTGTCACTTCAACTCTGCATCAGAAGCTAAAATTTGTGCGTGAAGGGAAGGTAGTGATCATAAATGGGGAGCAAGCGTTGTTGATATCCCATCTATCCTCTTTCAGTATTGTAGAAGCGGATGAGGCTGCTATTGGAACCCAGTTCCAAGCCCTATCCATTGACAACATAAGGAGGAATGAGAATTCGGTAGGTTCCCTGAAGGACGCACAACAGGTTGTGCGCAATGGTCATAATGCAGTTTGGGGACGACTGGTGGATCCACCCGTGAACAAGAACAGAACTGGTTTGGGTTTTTCTTCGAAGAATGGAAAAGGCGAAAGTTTGAAGTCAAAGTCTCCTGTGAACAATTATCATGATGTTTTCCGCAGCGGAGGCTATCTCCATCCAATTGGTTCTGGAATTAATGTTGTTGAAGAAGATGAAGCAGAGCAGGAAGTACCAAATTTTGTGACGCATGGAGTCCGAGTTCAGAACTGGGTCACCATTGATGTTCCTTCTTGCATACATATTTCAAAGTAATTTGTTTTGTTAATCTGTTTCTTTCTTTGAAAAGCTTTCACTCTGCCCAAGGTGAAAGTATTGTATGGGCTTATCTGTTTGCTTTGATTTTTAAGATCATTAATAAAAGTTGTCTTTGCTTCCAAAAATATGTCTTTATTTTCTGCTTTTTCTTGGGAAATGGTAATCAAATAAAAAACCCTTTCAAAATGAATGATAACTGAAAATTAATTTGCATGATCACTTGTTATATGTGTCAGTTTCTAAAAGCAATCATAAATCATATGTGCAGATTAATTAAAAAAATCGTTGAATACAATGATCCTGCACCCTCTCCCAACTTTGAATGTCATGTGTTTGGGGCTGAAGAAGAAGATTATGATGAGATTCCAGAAGAGGTCTCACGGTTGCTTGAGCATGAGGATAATACCATTCAGCCATATAAGGAGCCTTTGGAAGTGATTAATTTGGGTTCAGAAGAAGATCCGAAAGAGATTAAGATTGGAGCATCGTTGCATCTTGATGTGAAGAGCGGGTTGATTGAGCTGTTGAAAGAGTATGTGGATATTTTTGCTTGGTCTTATCAAGACATGCCTGTTAGAACATAGTTTGATTCTACAACCCTTAATTAGAGTTTTAATGATAACAAAATACAAAGAATAAAATAAATTCAAAGATATATATATATATAGAACAAATATGCTGCTTAAAGTTATGCTTTGTGTATACAGATGTTCTGATGGAATCAACATCAGAAGATCAATAACATATGCTACACACTGAAGCTACCAGATCATACATTGAAGCTTGATGAACAGAATCTGCGCATAAACATATACACTTTGACTCTAATCAAGATCTTTACCAAGTAATCAGCACTCAGAAGCGTCATCATAAGTTAAGGCAGAACATTCTGAAGCGATATCACTAGCAGAGGAGACTCTGAAGCGTTACTAAGTATTCAAGACAGAATTTAATGCTCACGGCTCTCTTCAAAGACAAGATCTTCTCAATAAGGAAAGTGCGTTATTATCATTGAAAGTGCTTTATGGACAATGTATCTTTGCCTTGGCTATATATACAAGTATGTGTGAGAAAAGACACACGCCTACGAAAATGCATGCACACATAATTTTCCAAGCCTCAACACCATGCTCATACAAACACTTTGGCAATTCAGTTTTATTCCAAGCTTAATATTGTGTAACTATCACAGTTGTGATATACTGTTTTATTAGAAAACATCAAACACATTCTTGTTCATTATTTGTAAGATATTTCCTTGAGATAAACCGGTTTGTTGTTATACTCAAGAAGGCTTTAACAGTTGTTAAAGTAGCAGTGTAATCCTTTGAATATAGTGGATTAAGACCTCGTTGGAGAGAGGCGAAATCACCTTGACGGGTGGACTGGAGTAGTTTGAGATCAAACGAACCAGGATAAAAATACAGTGTTGTCTAATCTTTTGATTTAAGTTTTATAATTCAACCCCCCTTCTTGTGTTTTTCACATCTTCAATTGGCATCAGAGCGCCTGGTTCTGAGCTTATAACACTTAACCGTGTCAGTACAAGATCCAGCGTCAGAAAAACACAATGGCAGGACCACATCAAAACATCAGCAATGACAACAATGAAGAAAGAGACAGATTCAGTGGCAAACCTCCAGTCTTTGATGGAGAGAACTTTGACTACTGGAAAGATAGAATTGAAAGTTTCTTTCTGGCCCATGATGTTGATCTGTGGGACATGGTGACTGATGGATACACGCACCCAGTGGATGGAAGTGGTCAGAAGATTGACAGAAAGACAATGTCTCATCAGCAAAAGCGTGAGTTCAGAAATCATCACAAGGCCAAAACAATTCTTCTCAGCGTTATCTCTTATTCAGAATATGAGATGATATCAAACAGAGACACTGCAAAGAATATGTTTGACTCTCTGAGAATGACGCATGAAGGCAGCATTCAAGTCAAAGAAACCAAAGCCCTTGCACTCATTCAGAAGTATGAGGCATTCAAGATGGAAGAGAGTGAATCAATAGAAACTATGTTTTCAAGATTTCAAATTCTTGTTGCTGGTCTAAAAGTTCTTGACAAAGGGTATTCTACTGCTGATCACGTTAAGAAGATCATCAGAAGCTTGCCAAAACAATGGAGGCCAATGGTCACAACGCTTAAGCTAGCCAAGGATCTCAACAAAATCTCTCTGGAGGAACTTGTCAGCTCCCTCAAAAGTCACGAGATAGAGCTAGAAGCAGATGAACCTCAAAAGCAAGGTAAGCCATTAGCTTTAAAATCTAACAGAAAGTCTGACTCCAAAGTTTTGCAGGATGTTGAAGAAACCTATGATGGGTCCTCATCAGAAGAAGATGAACTATCTCTCCTCTCCAGAAGGGTGAACCAATTATGGAAGCAGAGGAAAAGGAAGTTCAGGAATCCCAGAAGATCAGAAAATAAGAATGAATCTTTCTCCAGATACAGAAGGTCAGAATCCTCCTCTGGACACAGAAGATCTGAAGGTTCTTCAGGAAAGAGAAAGCCAAACAACAAAGACATCATCTGCTATGAATGTAACGAGCAAGGGCACTACAAAAGTGATTGCCCAAAGCTTCAGAAGGAAAAGCCCAAAAAGCAGTTTGGCAAGGAAAAGAAGAAAAGTCTCATGGCTACATGGGATGATTCTGACACATCTGAAGTTGGCTCAGAATCAGATGATTAAAGAGAAAACATAGCTCTCATAGCAAACATAACAGAAGACAGTGAAGCTTCTGAGTCAGAATCTGAATCAGATACAGAAGAGGTATTCCCTGACTTTACTATAAACTTTACTAAGGCTGAACTAGCTGAAAGCCTTAATGAAATTCTGGAAAGATATCAGCAGATCAGAGTCAAATTCAGAAACCTGAAAAGGAATCTTGCTTCTGACTCTGATAAGACTGAGAGTCTCAAATTGGAGAATTCTGAGTTAAAAGATAAAATTTCAAAATTAGAAAACCAATTGCAAAACTCTCAGAAGGAAACAATCCCTGAAACTCCCAACAATACTGATGAGATCATTAAGGAGTATGGTCACAGCTTTCAGAAGTTTCTAGCTAAAAACATAGACAAAAGCAAAATGGCTTCAATGATCTATGGAGTTAGCAGAAATGGCAGAAAAGGAATAGGATACCAAGGTAAGGTACCTACACCAAAAAATGTCATGGATTTAGTTATAAAACGTACTCCACTTGATTCACACTTTATATATGGGCACACACATGACATAAAATATACTAGTAGTGATTACTCTGTCAAACCAAAATTCAACCATAGTTTTGGTAAAACTAACAAATCAGGATCCAAGAAAATATGGGTACCTAAGATAAAATAATAAATGTGGCAGATATCTTTAGCAGCAAAGCAGAAACACCAATCATGGTACCTGGACTCTGGCTGCTCACGACACATGACGGGAATAAGGCATATGTTCCAAAGCCTGGAACTTAAGCCTGGAGGCCACATAGGTTTTGGAGGAAACCAGAGAGGAAAGATCATTGGCTCTGGAACAGTAGGTAATGGAAATATTCCCTCTATAAGTAATGTGTTATTAGTAGATGGATTAATGCATAATCTGTTACCCATAAGTCAATTAAGTGATAAAGGTTATGATATAATCTTCAATCAAAATTCATGCAAAGCTGTTAGTCAGAAAGATGAGACTATCCTATTTAATGGAAAGAGGAAAAACAACATTTATAAAATCAAACTTTCTGAACTGAAAAGTCAGAATATAAAGTGTCTTTTGTCTGTTAACAACGAGTAATGGATCTGGCACAGAAGATTGGGACATGTTAGTATGAGAAGAATATCTCAGATTAACAAACTCAATCTGGTCAGAGGACTTCCTAACCTGGAGTTCAATTCAGATGCTCTGTGTGAAGCATGTCAGAAAGGCAAGTTTGCAAAACCAGCTTTCAAATCTAAAAACGTTGTTTACACCTCCAAGCCATTAGAACTTCTGCACATTGACTTATTTGGACCAGTTAAAACTGCTTCAGTCGGTGGCAAGAAGTATGGGTTAGTAATCGTAGATGACTATAGCAGATGGACATGGGTAAAGTTATTAAGGCACAAGGACGAGTCACACTCTGTGTTTGTTACGTTCTACAACCAAGTTCAGAATGAAAAGGATCTTAGAATCGTCAAAGTCAGAAGTAATCATGGTGGAGAATTTGAAAACAAATATTTTGAGTTATTCTTTAATGACAAAGGCATTCTGCATGATTTCTCTTGTCCTAGAACTCCCCAGCAAAATGGAGTTGTAGAACGAAAGAACAGAACATTGCAAGAAATGGCCAGAACCATGATCAACGAGACTAACGTTGCTAAGATATTCTGGGCAGAGGCAATAAACACAGCGTGTTACATTCAGAATAGAATCTCCATAAGACCTATTCTGGAAAAGACTCCATATGAATTGTGGAAGAACAAAAAGCCCAACATTTCCTATTTTCATCCATTTGGATGTACATGTTTTATTCTGAATACAAAAAATTATTTGAACAAGTTTGACTCTAAAGCACAAAAGTGTATTATGTTAGGATACTCTGAACGCTCAAGAGGGTACAGAGTATACAATACAGAAACACAGATTGTGGAAGAGTCAATCAGTGTTTGTTTTGATGATAAGCTTGACTCTCAAAAGTCAAAGCAGAATGAATTCCTTGCAGGTATGGAAGTTGAACTCATAGGTACTGAAGACAAATCATCAGAAGCTCTCAACAGAGACACTCCCTCAACATCAGAAAGAGGCACTGCAAGCAATCCAGCACCTTCTGTTGATCAACTCCAGAAAAGACTATCCAGAAGCAGCATGGATCACCCAGAAGAAACAATTTTAGGAAGAAAGGAAGATCCAGTCAGAACAAGATCTAGCTTCAGAAACTCTGAAGAATCCCTCATGGGACTGGTTTCTCTAATTGAACCAACAACAATTGATGAAGCACTTCTAGACAATGACCGGATTCTAGCAATGCAAGAGGAGCTAAATTAATTCCCAAGAAATGACGTATGGGATTTAGTTCCTAAACCAAAAGGATTCAACGTTATTGGAATAAAATGGGTGTTCAGAAACAAACTGAACGAACAAGGTGAAGTCATCATAAACAAAGCACGAATGGTAGCACAAGGTTATAGTCAGCAAGAGGGGATAGACTATACAGAAACCTTTGCTCCAGTCGCCAGGTTAGAATCTATCAGACTCTTAATTTCATTTGCTGTTAATAAAGGCATCACTCTGTATCAGATGGATGTTAAGAGTGCATTCTTAAATGACTATATAGAAGAAGAGGTATATGTGCACCAACCCCCTGATTTTGAAAGTTCCAAAATTCCAGAATATGTTTTCAAACTAAAGAAGTCACTGTATGGTCTGAAACAAGCTCCCAGAGCTTGGTATGAAAGACTAAGTAACTTCCTGTTAGAAAAGGAATTCACCAGAGGGAAAATGGACACAACCTTGTTCTATAAGACAATTAAGAATGACATTTTAGTATGTCAGATTTATGTTGATGACATCATATTTGGATCTACTAAACCCTCTCTGGGAAGAAAGTTTGCTAAATGTATGCAGGCAGAATTTGAGATGAGCCTAATGGGGGAACTAAAATTCTTTCTGGGCATTCAGATTAATCAAATCCCAGAAGGAACTTACATTCATCAGAGCAAATATGTCAGAGAACTTCTGAAGAAATTTGATCTCTCAGAATGTAAGCCATCAAAGATTCCAATGCATCCCACGTGCATTCTGGAAAGAGAAGAGGTAAGTAAAAAGGTAGAACAGAAGGTCTACAGAGGTATGATTGGTTCTCTTCTCTATCTGACGGCTTCAAGGCCTGACATTCTATTCAGTGTTTGCATTTGTGCTAGATTCCAATCAGATCCTAGAGAATCTCACTTAACAGTTGTTAAGCAAATTTTCAAGTATCTGAAAGGTACTACTAATCTGGGTTTGCTTTATAGAAAATCAAGTGTTTACAGCTTAGTAGGATACTGTGATGCTGATTTCGCTAGAGACAGAGTAGAACGTAAAAGCACTTCTGGAAGCTGCCAGTTTCTGGGAGAAAATCTGATCTCATGGTCCAGCAAAAGACAATCCATAATTGCTCTATCTACAGTAGAAGCTGAATACATAGCAGCAGCTGGATGCAGCACACAAATGCTCTGGATGAAAAGTCAACTTGAGGACTTCCAGATATTTGAGAGTAACATTCCTATCCTCTGTGACAATACTTCTGCTATTTGTCTCAGCAAAAATCCTATTTTGCATTCTAGGGCAAAGCATATAGAAATAAAACATCACTTTATTAGGGACTATATTCAGAAAGGGATTTTAAATTTTAAATTTATTAACACAGACCATCAATGGGCTGATATTTTTACAAAACCTCTTTCTGAAGACAGGTTCAACTTCATTCTGAAGCATCTCAGCATGAAGCTCTGCCCAGAATAAAATTGTTTTGATTCCATATCTTAACCTTCAGAACTTTGTTTATTTTTCTGTGAACTACTGATCAATCTTTCTTCAGATCTTTAGAAATACAGATTGTATCAGAATCTATCCATGAAGATCTGAGCGCTTCATTTAAAGGATAGAAATGTGTTTTTCACTCAAGCAAACAAGTGTCATCCAATCATCAGCTACTTTCTGAGGCTGAACACGCGTTCACGTTCTGAAAAGGCAAAAGCGCTGATTAGATGCATTGAGACACATGTCATGGGTAACCGTTCCAATATCTTTCTGAATCCCCTAAAATCAGCTATCATTAAATGCTAATAATCATTACAATTAATTTCTCTCTCTTGCCGTTTATGTTTTCAAAATTGTTTAGAAATCTATTTAAACACACTTCACACCATTTACACTCTTTTATCTTCACTTTCATTTTCTCTCAAACTTACTGATTTCAGTTTGCATACTTTCTCAAAACCCTTTCAATCTTTTTTTTCACAAAACCTTCGTGTGAACATGGCTTCCTCCAACATTCCTACTTCTAGTTCTCAGAAATCAGTTTCATCTGAACAATACGAAGAACCCTACAGAACGCTTCTCACACCAATCAAAAATCTAGAGGTTCTGTCAGAATTGATCGTGGATTTCAACAGCCTTCAAGAGAATGGGTTTAATCTATCTGAAGAGGTCAAGGCTCAAGGCTGGGAAAAGTATTTTGACTGTTTGGTGGGTCCAAAATTCCCTATTCTGGTAAAGGAATTTTGGATTCATGCTTCTTCTTCCAACCATCAAGTCACTTCATACATCATGGGGAAGAAGATTGTTATTACTGAAGACCTCATTGCACGTTTAATATGATACAATGGTGGTGGTGTTCGTTGCATTGACATGGAAGAAAGATGCGCTGATGCTTCCCTAATTGCAAGGGAAATCTTCACTCTAGGGCTTTCCTCCAGCAAGATAAGGGATTTAAAAGACCAACACAGAATTTGGGCCAAGATCATTCTGGGATGCATAAACCACAGGAAGCCTACCAGCTCTCCTAATTACATCAATATTGATCAGCAGTTTCTGATCTATTTCATCTCTCAGAAGATCAAGGTAAATCTGGCTCATCTTCTGTTTAACCATCTGAAGACTAGTGTTAAGGAAACAAGAGAAGAGGAACGTACAAAAAGGGATTGGATACCCTTAGGAAGACTGATATCAGATATTCTAACAGAGAATAAGCTGATTGATCATCTGATAGAGGCTCAAGAAATCAGACCTCTGGAAGCTACTGTTGACAAACAGCTGAATGCCAAGAATCTGAAGAAAATGAAGTTGATTGAGAACATCAAGAAGGAACCCAGCGTCACTCCTTTTGCTGTAATCTCCAACAGAAGAGTTCCTCTGGATAACTTTCCTCTGTTCTCAGAGATTGATTCTAAACCAGATATTATTGTCAGATATCTGGATGCTTGCAAGGCTGATGGCACAACACCAAATTTGAACATCCAGGATCTGCAGCAGAAGGCTCCAGAAGTTGTTCTGAAGAAGACCAAGGAAAGGAAAGCTGTAGCAGAAGGATCATCTCAGCAGACTCTGAAAAAGAGAGGTAATCCTTCTTCTGTAACTGTTTTAGATTCAATTGTTGTATCAACATCTATCCCAATTCCCACTCCATCAGAAAACCCAACACCACAAACTTTCGATGACTTTGACATTGACTTTGACCCCTCTGAATCATTAACTCTTAGAAGATCTCGCTCCCAACCACAAAATCCAAATACTGAAGCAACCCAACAAGAACTTGCAAAAGTTCTTTATGATATAGACCAACATACTTCTGCTCCCATTCCAGAAAATCCAAATCCTAAAACCACCACATAACCACAACCAGAAATTCCCATCTCACCATAACCAGAAATTCCCATCTCTCCAGAACCAGAAATCCCACTACCTTCATCTCCTCAACCAGAAATTAATCCACCCTCTCTACAACCTAAGATTAAAACTTCTGAGGCTCAACCCTCTGAATCCCCTGAACCAGAACCTCGGAATCAAACTGTTGATTCTGATACAATTCCCATTCTTGGAATCACATAACCTCTAGCCATTCATATGCCCTTTGGCACCATTGTGAAATTTCCCCAACTTCCCTCTTCACCAGAATTAACTCCACCAAACTCCCCATTAAGTCCAATAATAATTCCTGACTCTCCTACTCCCTCACCAAAGAACAATTCAAATGACCACAGCAAGACTGTCATTGATTTAACAGTTTTTGAACGTCTTGCTGCCATAACAAACAAAATAGCTATCCCAAAACCAAAACATTCAGATGTTGGTACCAGCATATTGACATTTGAAACAGAAGTACAGAAGTGGATCACTTCTCTGAAACAAGCTAGTCTTGAACTGGCTGATCCTGCTGCATCAGACTACCATTGGACAAAGTTCAAAAGATGGGTATGCTCTGAAACCTTTAAGTTGCAAGAACAGAGCTACGGACAAGCTCAACAGAACTTCAGCAATCTGCTGAAAGAAATTGAAGGTCCAGTTCTGAGCAAGCTGCTTAAGGAAGAAGTTCTCCCTCTGGACAATGCTCCTTGGTCTGAACATCGTCCAGCATCCAAAGTTCAACCAGAGTCAGAAGAACAGATGATTCCTGCTGAAGCACTGGGTCAAGAAGAAGATATTGCAGAAAGCTCTGAGAAGCATCCTGTTTCTGAATATCCTCAAGCTTCCTCCCTTGACAGGCAGACTCTAGAAGACTTGAAAAGATCTGATATGCTGATGAAGGAAAGAATGGATAAGCAAGACACCAAAATTGATGCAATAGCAAACATGTTAACTCAGCAACAGGAAACCAACACCCAAATCAAGAGCATGTTGGAAGCTCTGTTCACACGTCTTCCACCTCCCTCTTAGAATTTCCTTGTTTTTTTTAACATGTTTGTCTGTAATATTTTTACATTGTTCTGGACTTATCATTGCTTCTGGTTTTAATATAAACGCATTTTGACTCTGATTATTTAATCTTTTTGATAACTGACAAAAAGGGGGAGAAAGAATGATATTTTTCAATAACGGATTACTGAGACATAAGTCTCAAACATTCTGATCTATTTAAATTTCTTCCTTCTGAAAAGCTTACAGGTACAAAACTCTGATGAACCTGATGAACTCTGATACAATGAAGTTCTGATGCTCAAAGTTTCTTGGAATTAAAGGGAAGTAATCAACTCAGGGGGAGTTTTCTCTTCTTAATTCTATACTTTTTATTCTTTATTTTTAATTGAAAAATCTGGTTTTTGTCATCATCAAAAAGGGGGAGATTGTTAGAACATAGTTTGATTCTACAACCCTTAATTAGAGTTTTGATGATAACAAAATACAAAGAATAAAATAAATTCAAAGATATATAAATATATAGAACAAATATGCTTCTTAAAGTTATGTTTTGTGTATACAGATGTTCTGATGGAATCAGCATCAGAAGATCAATAACATATGTTACACGCTGAAGCTACCAGATCATACGCTGAAGCTTGATGACCAGAATCTGCGCATAAACATATACACTCTGACTCTGATCATGATCTTTACCAAGTCATCAGCACTCAGAAGCGTCATCATAGGTTAAGGCAGAACATTCTGAAGCACTATCACTAGCAGAGAAGACTTTGAAGCGTTACTAAGTATTCAAGACATAATTTAATGCTAACGGCTCTCTTCAAAGACAAGATCTTCTCAATAAGGAAAGTGCGTTATTATCATTGAAAGTGCTTTATGGACAACGTATCTTTGCCTTGGCTATATATACAAGTCTGTGTGAGAAAAGACACACGCCTACGAAAATGCATGCACACATAATTTGCCAAGCCTCAACACCATGCTCATACAAACACTTTGGAAATTCAGTTTTATTCCAAGCTTAATATTGTGTAACTATCACAGTTGTGATATACTGTTTTATTAGAAAACATCAAACACATTCTTGTTCATTATTTGTAAGAGATTTCCTTGAGATAAATCGGTTTGTGGTTATACTCAAGAAGGCTTTAACAGTTGTTAAAGTAGCAGTATAATCCTTTGAATATAGTGGATTAAGACCTCGTTGGAGAGAGGCGAAATCACCTTGACGGGTGGACTGGAGTAGTTTGAGATCAAACGAACCAGGATAAAAATACAGTGTTGTCTAATCTTTTGATTTAAGTTTTACAATTCAACCCCCCTTCTTGTGTTTTTCACATCTTCAATGCCTGGTCTAGATACAGACATTGTTGAGCATCATTTGCCATTGAAGCCAGAGTGTCCGCCAGTTAAACAAAAGTTGAGAAGAACCCATCCAGATATGGAAGTAAAGATTAAAGAGGAGGTCCTAAAGCAGATTAATGTTGGTTTTCTTGTGACGTCAGTGTATCCTCAATGGATTGCCAATATTGTCCCAGTACCGAAAAAAGACGGAAAAGTCCGCATGTGCGTAGATTACAAAGATCTAAATAAAGCTAGTCCAAAATATGATTTTCCATTGCCTCACATTGATATGTTAGTGGATAGCACATCAAAATTCAAAGTATTCTCGTTCATGGACGGATTTTCCGGGTATAATCAAATAAGAATGGCTCCAGAGGACATGGAAAAAACAACGTTTATCACACCCTGGGGAACATTCTGTTACAGAGAGATGCCCTTCGGGTTGAAGAACGCTGGTGCAACGTACCAGAGGGCTATGACAACCCTATTCCATGATCTGATGCACAAGGAAATTGAAGTATATGTTGATGATATGATTGCCAAATCCCAAACTGAAGAAGGGAATATAAAAGATTTGTTGAAGTTGTTTCAGCGTTTGAGGAAGTTTCGTCTCCGCTTGAATCCAAATAAATGCACCTTCGGAGTTAGATCGGGGAAATTGTTGGGTTTTATTGTTAGCCAGAAAGGAATTGAAGTTGATCCTGATAAAGCCAGAGCAATTCAAGAAATGCAAAACCAAGAACTGAAAAGCAAGTCAGGGGTTTCCTCGGGCGTTTGAATTATATTTCCAGATTCATTTCCCACATGACTGCAAAGTGTGAATCGATCTTTAAGTTGTTAAAGAAAGATCAAGCTTGTGTGTGGACGGATGACTGCAAAAGGGCATTTGAGAGTATTAAATAGTATCTGTGTGAACCTCCTATCTTGCTCCCTCCCGTAGAAGGAAGACTGATGATTATGTATCTAACGGTGTTAGATAAATCCATGGGTTGTATTCTGGGACAACAGGATGAAACGGGAAAGAAAGAGTTTGCCATTTATTATCTCATCAAAAAGTTCACTGATTGTGAGTTGCAGTATTCCAGGCTAGAAAAGACATGTTGTGCTTTAGCCTGGGCAGCAAAGGGTTTGCGGCAGTATATGTTGAATCATACCACTTGGTTGATCTCCAAAATAGATCCAATCAAGTATATTTTTGAGAAGCCTGCTCTTACGGGGAGAATTGCCCGCTTACAGATGTTGTTGTCTGAATATGATATTGAGTACCGCACTCAAAAAGATATTAAAAGTAGTGTGTTGGCAGATTACCTTGCTCACCAACCGGTGGAAGATCATCAGTCTGCAGAATTTGAATTCCCTGATGAGGATGTGATGTTCTCGAAAGTGAAAGATTGTGATGAGCCATTGCCTGAGGAAGGCCCTGGCCCTGAATCTCATTGGAGTATGATTTTTGATGGAGAGGTGAATGCTTATGGTAAAGGAATTGGTGTTGTGATTGTCACTCCTCGTGGATCTCACATTCCTTTTACTGCGAGGCTAAAATTTGATTGCACTAATAATATGGCGAAATATGAGGCTTGCATCATGGGTCTTGAGGAAGCTATTGATCTTAGAATCAAAATTCTAGATGTGTATGGTGATTCAACTTTGGTAATAAATCAGATTAAAGGAGAATGGGATACTCGTCACCCTGGCTTGATCCCTTACAAAGATTATGCTAGAAGATTGCTACCCTTCTTCAATAAAGTTAAATTCCATCACATCCCTAGAGATGAAAATCAAATGGTGGATGCTCTGGCAACTCTGGCTTCCATGTATCAAGTGAATTCTTGGAATGATATACCTCGTATTACAGTTCGATGGCTGGATAGGCCCGCTCATGTGTTTGCGACAGAGGAGGTAGCAGATGAAAAACCTTGGTATTATGATATCAAGCATTTTCTTCAGACTCAGGAATACCCGATTGGTGCATCGAGGAAAGATAGAAAGACATTGAGAAGATTGGCAGACAGTTTCTTCCTCAGTGAAAATGTGCTATACAAGAGAAATTATGACATGGTCTTGCTCAGATGCGTGGATAGACACGAAGCAGACATGTTGATGCATGAGATTCATGAAGGTTCATTTGGCACTCATGCTAATGGATATTTGATGGCTAAAAAGATGCTAAGGGAAGGTTACTATTAGTTGACAATGGAATCTGATTGTTGCAAATTTGTAAAGAAGTGCCATAAATGCCAGATTTATGCAGATAAGATCCATGTGCCTCTGACACTTCTCAATGTAATTTCCTCCCCATGGCCTTTCTCTATGTGGGGTATTGACATGATCGGGATGATAGAACCCAAAGCTTCGAATGGACACTGTTTCATTTTGGTAGCGATTGACTACTTTACCAAATGGGTAGAGGCTGCTTCTTATGCCAATGTTACCAAACAAGTGGTTGTGCGTTTCATCAAAAATAATCTAATATGCCGGTATGGTGTGCCGAGTAGAATCATCACTGACAATGGCTCAAATTTGAACAACAAAATGATGACAGAACTGTGTGAAGAATTCAAGACTGTCCATCACAATTCGTCTCCATACAGGCCAAAGATGAATGGGGCTGTTGAGGCTGCTAATAAGAATATCAATAGAATTATCCAGAAAATGGTTATTACTTATAAGGATTGGCATGAAATGCTCCCTTTTGCTCTGCATGGATATCGAACATTTGTCCGCACTTCAACAGGAGCAACCCCGTTCTCTCTGGTATATGGAATGGAAGCTTTACTCCCTGTTGAGGTAGAGATTCCCTCGTTGCGTGTGATAATGGAAGCCAAGTTGACAGAGGCTGAATGGGTCCAGAACAGGTTTGACCAATTGAATTTGATTGAAGAGAAGAGGATGACAACTTTATGTCATGGGCAGTTATATCAGAAAATAATGAAGAAAGCATTTGATAAAAAGGTCAAACCTCGTGAATTCAGAGAAGGAGACCTCGTGCTCAGGAAGATCATGTCTTTTAACACTGATTCTAGGGGCAAGTGGACTCCCAATTTTGAAGGCCCTTATGTTTTCAAGAAATCCTTCTCTGGTGGTGCATTAATTCTTGAAACTATGGATGGCGAGGAGTTCCCACGTCCCATGAATGCTGACGCAGTCAAGAAATACTTCACCTAAAGAAATAAAAGAACAGCTCGCTAAGTTGAAAACTCGAAAGGGCGGCTTAGGCAAAAAGGAGCGTCTCGGTAGGCTGAAAACCCGAAAGGGCGGTCTAGGCAAAAATTAGAGACATAAACAGAATAAATTTCCTGCTAAGTTGAAAACCCGCAAGGGCATCTTAGGCAAAAGTTAGGGATTTTTCTTGGCAAGTAACTACGTCAGACAAGACTTGATCGTTGAAGCAACAAACTTCTCGGATCCTCACCATACTTTAACAAAAGTTGTTGCTCAGGACTTCAAAAGTTGTTAGGGGAATGGTGGTCATTGTATCTCAATGTATCTTTTCCATTATATATTACCATTTCCCAAACTTTGTAATCATCCATGGAGTCTCGCCATTCGCAGACTACCATTCTATTAATAAAATTCGAGCTTTTGCCCAATTCTTGGTGTTCTTATTTTTATTTAGCTTGCAAAGACTTCATTTATTACTTATAATAACTTTCAAAGCAAAAAGATTTAAAAAAACAAAATTGTCTTTTCAAAAAGAAAGACATCTTTACAATTCAATTTACTTTGGGATTTATGATGAAACAATGACAACAAAAATGGTGATCCCTGGAATGAACAAACTCCGGTTGTTTTAAGAATATTTACTTCCTTCGTGAAGGTTTTTCTCATGTCATCTTGTTGGTATATGCGCAATCTTTGTGTGTTTCTCAGATAATTAAATATGATACCAGTTGGCGTAAGGTACAATATTAGGTTTGTGATCCCATGATCCCCGACTAAGTCTTGGTTCGCTTTTGATTTTGGGTTTGCATGGTCAGAAGCCTCTTTCCCAGGTTCCCCAGTGAAGTTTTCCCTCATATGATGAAAGGTTTTATTCCCTTGGTGTGCTAAGATATCGCTCTTTTTGCAGTATTGGCATTAGTGTTGACTTCTTGATTTCCCAGGAAGACTACACCAAGGCATCTTTTGTTGGAATGGGTTTGGTTGATATGAAGACTCAATCCAGTATTTTCCAGTGAAGGCCTTGTTTATTTGATAGAAGTCCTTTTTCCCCCAGTGAAGAATGTATCTTGGTTTCCCCTCGATGATGTGTTGTCGACCTCCCCAATGAAGTCAGCATGAAGTCCCCGGTAGATGTCTCGATGATGAAGTATTGTCTCCCTTAGTGAAGTCCATATGTTTTTCTTCCTTCAAAGTGGGCCTGATTTCCCCAGTGAATGTTTTGACAATTTGGTTTCCATTTGCCTTATTCACAATCAGTATCGAAATCCCCAGTAGGAGTACGGACTGTGAAACATTTGTTTTCCCCATGGAAGTTTGTGTGTTATTCCCTGGGAAGGTTATCCCAGAGCATCTCTTGTTGGAATGAGTACTCATGATGAAAAGTTTTCAATCCTCAGTTTTTTTTTCTTCTACAAGGAAGTGGGTTTGAATTCCTCAGTGAGGTTTGGTTGTGTCGGCGTCAGTCTGCTTTATTTGAGACTAGTTTTGCAATCTTCAGTAGGCACGTTGTTTTTGTAAAACTGGTTTCTCTGATGAAAACATAAGAAAGATGTTCTATCCCAGTATATGTTTGATTTAGCTACATCCGGATTATGTTTCTCCTCAGTGAAGTTAGGACAAACAATAGGTTTGGTTTCCGCAGTTGCTTTTACCTTTCTTGGATTGATCTTTCTGGTTGAAGTTTAGACCAATGTTGTTAGTACCTGAGGCAGTTTTGTTCGATTATGTATCCTTTTACTAGCATATGCCCGATATCACTCATACATTCATACATGCATCATGCATTGTTACAAATCATTTTTTATTGACATTGTGTTCAAACCTTCCTGCAGCGCTCCTTGCTTAGTTGGATTTGGTTTTCCCTCTTGAGTTTATCTATCAAAGGATGTATCTTCTTTGGCGGTCTTTATCCAATTTGTTTCTAATTGGATTCGTGGTTGCATGACAATATTATTTACTCTGGATTTCTGAGGACTTTGAGCTTTGATTTGTGCATTTATTTTGCACGAGAAGACTTTATCTCTTCAGCAGGAATAATGTGGCATTTCCCCAGGAAGTCATATCTCATTTCCCCAGGAAGTCATATCTCATTTTCCCAGGAAGTCATATCTCATTTCCCCAGGAAGTCATATCTCATTTCCCCAGGAAGTCATATCTATTTCCCCAGGAAGCCACATTTCTATCCCCAGAAAGTCGTTTCTTTTTTTAAATCCTCCATGATAACAAGCAACAGGTATCTTTGTTTGAGCAACTCGTGCTTCCCTGTACAAGTCGACGTAACTTTTTTTGTTATTTCCTCTATGAGTGGTTAGCTTGAAGTCCGTCGTCAGTTTACACCAGTGGATGGCAAGACTTTCAAATTCACAGAAATTGCTCCTTGTGAAATCTTTGCAAGTGGAAGTCTCTTTATTTGAGACAGCTTACATATTACCCTTTCCAGGCGGAATTCCTTGGTTAAGGAAGAAGTTGAGACCCGTTCTAGGTGAAACACCAGAAGTTTGGGGAACATATGATATTTTCAAAATCTACCTTCAGTGAACGTTGGTAGTGCATCGGCAGTGAACGTCAGTGTTTCTTATCTTTTTGCTATCATCAGTGAACGGTGGTGGTTCCTCGTCAGTGAACGGTGATGGTATGATATTTTTAAAATCTACCTTCAGTGAACGTTGGTAGTGCATCGGCAGTGAACGTCGGTGTTTCTTATCTTTTTGCTATCATCAGTGAACGGTGGTGGTTCCTCGTCAGTGAATGGGATGGTATGATATTTTCAAAATCTACCTTCAGTGAATGTTGGTAGTGCATCGGCAGTGAACGTCGGTGTTTCTTATCTTTTTGCTATCATCAGTGAACGGTGGTAGTTCCTCGTCAGTGAACAAAGATGGTATGATATTTTTAAAATCTACCTTCAGTGAACGTTGGTAGTGCATCGGCAGTGAACGTCGGTGTTTCTTATCTTTTTGCTATCATCAGTGAACGGTGGTGGTTCCTCGTCAGTGAACAACGATGGTATGATATTTTCAAAATCTACCTTCAGTGAACGTTGGTAGTGCATCGGCAGTGAACGTCGGTATTTCTTATCTTTTTGCTATCATCAGTGAACGGTGGTGGTTCCTCGTCAGTGAACGGCGATGGTATGATATTTTCAAAATCTACCTTCAGTGAACGTTGGTAGTGCATCGGCAGTGAACGTCGGTGTTTCTTATATTTTTTCTATCATCAGTGAACGGTGGTGGTTCCTCGTCAGTGAACGGAGATGGTATGATATTTTCAAAATCTACCTTCAGTGAACGTTGGTAGTGCATCGGCAGTGAACGTCGGTGTTTCTTATCTTTTTGCTATCATCAGTGAACGGTGGTGGTTCCTCGTCAGTGAACGACGATGGTATGATATTTTCAAAATCTACCTTCAGTGAATGTTGGTAGTGCATCGGCAATGAACGTCCTTGTTTCTTATCTTTTTGCTATCATCAGTGAACTGTGATAGTTCCTCGTCAGTGAACGGCGATGGCATGATATATTTTCTCTTCTACCTTCAACTATTGAGTTGGTAGTTTACCGTCATCTGTGAGTCGGTATATCTTTTTCTCTCTACCTTCAGTTAACGTTGGTAGACATCGACAGTGAACATCGATGCTTCTTATCCTCCTCTCTGGTTATATTCTTTTGGTACACCAGTGATTTATTTTCCTGGTGGGGTTTCTCTTTTGTTTCTTCATTTTTGTGGCATCCTCAGTGTTACTTTGCGTCTCTTTTGTTTTGTTCATATGCATCCATAATCATAAGCATTGCATGGCATCTTAGAGACAAAAACAGGGCTTGTTTTATATTTAAGTATCATCAATCGCGTCGACACGAAGATTTGTAACCTTCGTATCTCCGGATAGAAGACACTTAAATAAGGGCAGATGTTGTACCCCAATTTTTGCCCCTAAGATTCCTCTATCATATCATATCAACTCGATCATAACAAGATCACATTAGGGTTGGTTCTTCCTCTTTGTTCCTATCTTTAAGTTTGCTCTTGAGGAATCTCCAAGCACCTTGGTTGTGTATTTTGTATATGTGTTGTTGACTAACTTCTAATCAAAATACAAAAAAATATTTGTCTTTGTCTTTGTATATTTTTGTTTTGTAGGTACCAAGTCGAAGCATCTGACAAATAAGGATTTCTGGTATTATTTTCCTAAAATCTCTATTTGCAAAGAAAAAGAATTAAAATTTTTCATTTTATTCACTGATGCAATCGATTTCTCTTAGAGGGCAATTGATTGCACGTAGTGCATTTTGCGCGATTTTTGAAAAAATACACTGTGCAAATCGATTTGCACTATAGTGCAATCGATTGCACAGCGTGAAAATTTGAAAAAAATTCAGCAATTTTAAACTTGTCAAATTTTGGCTCCAATTTTCCTTCACTTTTAAAAGATGTATCATTAATTCAAATTTTAGTGCCAATCTTTCATTTTTAAAAAGAATTATCATTAATTCAAATTTTGGCTCTAATTTTTGAAAGAGTTATCTTTAATTCAAATTTTGGCTCCAAGAATCAATTACCAAATTACCACTAATCCCAATCCTAAAACTCTATAAATAGAGCTCTCATTTCATTCAAATTTCAAGCTTTTGATAACCAAATCCACCTTGCTAAAAAATATCTCAATTCTCTCCATCTACCAAATTCACTCAAAGCTCCATTTTCAAAAAGTTAGTAAGCTTTTCATTGAAGCTTACTAATCTTTGAGCTAAACCTTCATCCAAACACTTTTTCTCCATCAATTTTCTACATCCAAGCTTGGTCAATTGATTCTTGTGGTTGAATTGAAGCAAATTCTTGAAGTTGTTTTGATAATTCTCTAGATCTACCTTTGGTAAGTTGGATAATTCATCTTTCACAATGTGATCTCTTGGTGATCTTTGGGATTGATTCTTTGAGCATTATTTTGTGATTTCAATGGTGTTATTTGCTCATAATTTTATGGAATTTTCGTGCTCAAGTGGATCCATGATCATAAGGTGTTTGATGGAAAGTTTGAACAAGAAATTTCCCTTTTAAAATGCTGTTTTTGCTACTGTAACTGTGTGCAATCGATTTGCACTGTAGTGAAATCGATTGCACAGAAGAAATTTTGCATAATTTTTAGAAAATTGTATTGTGTAAATCGATTTACACAATAGTGCAATCGATTTATACAGGGACAGAATGCACTTTTTTGCCTTGTTTTGGGGCAACTTTGATCCAAAATGCTTTTTCTACTCACTCCTTTTGATTGTTGGTTTGGATTGCAATTTTAAATGTCCAATTTGTCTTTAAACTCAATGGACTTTGTGATGTAGATGAAGTTGGATAAATGTTCATCAATTCAAATCTACCTAAGAGTGAATTATTTAATTCATTTTTGGTGCTTTGGATTAATGATATGTTTAGTGCTTTAATCCATCTAGAGGAGTGGTTGAATTTAAAGATGAAAGAATTTTGAAATGGTGATCCAAATTAGCTTATCATTTCCATCCCTCTTCATCTTATCCATTTATTTTTTAATTGTGCTACATGTTAAGGGATGGTGATATCTATATCATTTATCCAAACATGAAGTACATAGATTGCTATTGACCAGCCTCAAAATAGGTGTGACTTCTCCATAAGTCCACTTACGATTGCTTAACATAACGCTAAATTTTGTCCCGATTTGAATAAATGATCATTCGTGGCCCAAACTTATGATTGCAAGCCCAAGTATGTAAATTTGATCTCTTTGATCCAATAACCTTGAGATTCATTGTGTGGAGGCTTTGGTTCTACCAATTCTCTAATGGATCTACAACACCTTTGGTCAACGCGGATCACTTAAACATCATTGATCATTACATGTTGCCTTGTGAGAATTCCAAAATGGATGATATACTTGACAAAAAGCAAATGCAACTTGTTGTGTGGAGGCTTTGGTTCTACCAATTCTCTAATGAGTTCCAAATGCAAGTTTCAAGATGGTAATCCAACAAACCACTAATTACTAACAATTAACTTTACTTTACGCTTTTATTTCCATGCTTTATGTACCATTTACTTTTAGCATTTTACATTTCATGCTATTTTCATCTTTGCTCACTTGAGCATTTACTTTTATGTCATTTTTATTTTGCTCACTTGAGCTTTTCTTTCTTTTTAAAGACACCTAATAATCAACATGAACCATAAAAATCATTAATGATACTTGGACTACATGGTTACTATCCTTTGCATTATGGAGTGATGGACTTCTTGGACTTAGGATTAGAGACCTTGGCCTATCTTGGAGACTTTGTGACTTTATTTGATATTTTGTCTGGAGTTCTTGAGGTTTACCTCAAGACATTGGGTTGTTTGTTTGTTTTGTGTGCAGGTTATTGAGATTACGATCTTTGTTTGTAATTTGGAATTCACCCGTATACCGCCGTTACTCTGCCCAATTTTTGTGAAGACTTAAAACACTTGAAGTTTGGTTCTTTCAAGAGGTCTAGTACATTTGCTTGCTTGGTTTCAATCCGAAGAATGGGAATTCTATATTGACTCATAATGTCAAGTATTGGCTTCTTGTTGGTTAGATGGTTCTTATCCCTAGCTTTTACCTTATGCCTTAGGATAGCCTCTTCTTCTCCTCCCATCTTCTTTAATTTCAAAAATCTTCTCCCTCCTTTAAAAAAAAACTCTTCTTGTTTTGAAACTTGAAACATTTTCATAATAAACTTGGACTTAGGTCCATGCATCTTCGAAACATTTTCATAAATAAATTTCAATCAATTTAATAATACCTTGACCTTTTTTTGTGAGAAGACTAAAAGTCTATCAATCTCATTTCAAACCATTTTGCCACTTTGGCTTTTATCTTTAAACTTTTCTCAAAAGATTAGACTCTTGTCAATACTTGTAGTGATGCAAACAACTATACTTCTACAATATGTAGTGAAGTGAGATATTTTCCACTTGGGTGTTGAGTGAGGCATTGTTGATTTTAAAATCCAAGCCATATCCTCCACTTTGAGATGATGAAAATTCTCCTTTCTCATGATTGTGGGTAGTAAGTATGTTTTTTCACACGGACAATTGCGATGATGTCTTATCTCATAAAATCAACCAACACACTTGTGTTTCAAATTTTTAAAAGAGGAACTACGTGTACCCTGATCCCTTATTGCACGAAAGGTGGTACGTAGGCACTAAAGGTTCGCAACCGCGGCGGGTGCAAAAATCATAAAAATATTTCTTTTCTCACCTACACCATCCATTTTATATACAACACATTTTTATAGCCAAAATATACAGATTTTTCAAAGAGGTTTCTGCGGAGTACCGTAGATGTTTAGGGTGCTAATACCTTCCCTTTGCATAACCAACCCCTTACCTTGAATCTTTCCCCCTCTTTTTGGGTTATTCGCTCTTTTCCCATTCCTTTGGAAACAATAAAGCGCGGTGGCGATTTTTATTTTGATTTGTATAAAGTCTAGTCAATCCAATGGCTTAGTCTTGCACATTTCTACCGCTACAGACTGTATACAACAACTCAGAGAAGCATACCAGATTCCGGAAAATTCTCAGGAGTAATAAATCTGCACAAATGCTAGATCAGTACAGGATGTCTTAACATTGGTTATGACAATAAGAATCCTGCTCACTGATTTTTGTAGAATACAATATATATGATCATTGCTCAATGATCATGATAAACACTCATACTGAGTAGTTCTTGTATGACATTCTTTTCTGCAGAATGTACCTTTGTCCCAGAATGTTATGACATCAGTCATGACATTCGCAACTCTGGTTTTACCAAAAAAATGCCAACAAACAAACACTTACAAACTCCCCCTTTGGAAATTTTTTGGCTAAAACCCCTAAACAATCAGAGATTAGAATGCAGCAGAATTTTTAATAACAGCTACCAATATCTAATTCTACCAAAATTACCACAAATTCTTCTCCCCCTTTTTAGCCATAAAGAGGCCAAAGATACTTGTACTTTAAGTTATATAGTCATCCAAAAGGAAATTAAAAAAAAACACAGAAAATAATAAGAGGTCATTTGGCAGCAACAAGTTCCAGCAGCAATCTTTTCAGCAAACACTGACCTTCAGGCACTGTCATCCCCTGAGGAAGCACTATTTTCAGCATTATGCTGGTCTTCATCAGCATCTTCTTCCCTTATTTGTTCTTCATTCTCCTCCTGTTCTAGTTTAGCAATCAGCTCTTCAAGAGTCCTTTTTCTTGAATCAAGCTCTCTACAGGTTTCTTTTAGCACAGCTATAACATCAGTTTTCTTGGAATGAGTTTTGACATTTGATGTCTCAGCAGATGTCATAACAATGTCAGGGACATGTGTTCCCTGAAACAGCTTATAGTGCAAACCAAGTGCAGGGGCTCTTTTGCATACAGAGTCTTTTTCAACCAGAATATCAGGATACCGATCAATGATTATACCACACAGGAGAGAGGGAAAAGCAATAGGGCCTTTAATAGCACAGCTTCCAGCATGTTTCAATGTTTGATCAAAGATGTACTTGCCATAATCAAGGTTTGTTCTGGTTCCAACAGCATAGATAAATCTTCCCAAACCTGTGGAAATGGTGAATTTGTGGTTGGTGGGAACCCAGTTAGTTGCACCAATTTTGTGCAGTATGGCAAACTTCATGCTCAGCTTTCTTGCATTTAGCTTCCCTTTCAAGGGCCAGTGCTTGACTTGCTTGGAAGTGATGGTTTGACAAACTTGGTTGTCAGTAACTTCAAGCTCAGGTTGAGCATCATCAGGCCTTCCTAGGAAATTGTTTATCATAGTAGGAGAGAAATTCACCTTTCTTCCTCTCACATAAACACTCATAAAATCAGCTGACTTTCCATCAGCACATCCATCAGACAAATTTACTATGAATTCTTTGACAAGAATCTCATAGCAGTTGGAAAACTTGACCACTGTTTTCATCAGGCCAACAGCTTTGATTAGATCCATGATTTCCTTACACTCAATAGCACTGCTGTTCAGCTCTCTCTCCAAGGAAATCCTTTTCAGAAACACATGCTTCCACCTGCTTGCACTTTATGGATGGTGAAAGGAGATGTTGTCAATGGCAACTTCAGGAACCTTAGGCAATTTGCTACAAGAGGGTTTCTTTCTGAGAGGAATGTCTGGAACATTGCTCTCAACATCAAAATCAAAGTCTGATTCCTCATCAGATTCAGAGGGTTCAGGATCCTTTCTTTTCTTGGCTATAGGTTGTCTCAAAGGTTTTGAGAGACTACCAACAGGTACTCTAGCTTTTACCTTCCCATTCCCTTTCGACATTCCATCTTTTTGTTCCTTCTCAGCTTCTACTCTAGTCTTATTCTCAGACCTGGTTTTCTTATGAACAACTTCAATAGCCTTCTCTTTGGAGGGGCTTTGGGCAGCATTCTGCTTTTCTTTTCTGCTCATCATCCTTCTAGCTATGTTAGGGTTGATATTAGCAATTAAATCATTGTCAGAGAATTCCTCATCAACATCAATAACAGGAGGTTCAACAGCCTTGTCAGTAGGGTTCTGGTGATCATCATGTTTTTCTGGAGATTTCCTAATGTTGTCATCAGGTGTCTCAACATTCTGAGTAACATCTGGATCCATTTCTACATTAGGACTAGCAGTTTCTTGGTTCAAAGGTACGGAAATGCTAGGAACAGAGTGATTCTCATTAAGAATCCTGGTGACTAGTCTGGCAATAGCTTGATGTACATAAGCAGAACCTTCCCTATTTGCTATCTCTGGAGGAACATAAGATGATGGTTGAGAATATTTACCAGATGGAGAAGCTTGTGATCTTCTTGCATGTCTGGTTCGCAGCTTCTTGACCTTAGTAGGATCAGCTGCCATTTCACGAAGAGGAGTTATCTCAAGAACATCAGCATCCATGCAGTTTGTGATTGCCCTAGGTTCGGTGTCAGAGGGTGCGGAAGAAGCAGTCGCCTTTGATGAAGATGATAACATGGATTGTTGAGACATCTTGAGCGATTTAGAAAGCAAGTAACAGCGAGTGTGAAATCTTTGTTTGAGAGAATGGAGACTGTTGCAGAAACGCGAGAGGAGGGAGATATATGAATGTCTATTCCACTTCTTAAAATTTTGGAAAGAAAGAGGGAAACAAATGATTAGCCCAATCAGAATAGACTTAACTAAAATATCTCTTTCATCCCTTGTTTTAAGCAAAATTAATTGCTACATCTCTTCATATTGGCAAATACCCAGCTTACCCCTCAAATTTTCAAATTGACTAGCATCAAGTGCCTTGGTAAAAATGTCAGCTAGTTGTAGTTCAGTGGCAACATGCTCCAGCTTAATCACCTTTTCCTCCACAAGATCTCTGATGAAGTGATGTCTAATGTCAATATGCTTAGTCCTGCTGTGCTGTATAGGATTCTTGGAAATGTTAATAATACTCAGATTGTCACAGTACAATGTCATGACATCTTGTGTGACATTATACTCAGTTAGCATCTGTTTCATCCAGATCATTTGAGAACAGCTGCTACCAGCTGCTATGTATTCAACTTCAGCAGTAGATAGAGACACACAGTTTTATTTCTTGCTGAACCAAGAGACAAGATTATTTCCCAAAAAGAAGCATCCTCCATAGGTGCTCTTTCTATCATCAGCACTACCAGCCCAATCAGCATCACAGTAACCAGACAGAATTGGTTCATATCCATGAGAGTACAGCATGCCATAGTTGTAAGTTCCACTCACATACTTCAGAATTCTTTTCACTTGGTTGATGTGACTTACTTTGGGTTCAACCTGATATCTTGCACATACTCCAACTGCAAAAGCAATGTCAGGTCTGCTGGCTGTTAAGTATAGCACACTTCCTATCATGATTCTGTACAAGCTTTGATCCACATTTTCCCCCCTAGTGTCTTTGGAAAAATTTAAATGAGTAGGTGCAGGAGTCCTTTTGTGACTGGCATTCTCCATTCTAAACTTGTTGACAATATTCTTTGCATACTTGCTTTGAGACAGAAAATTTGAGTCTTCCATCTGTGTGACTTGCAGTCCAAGAAAGTAGGTCAATTCTCCCATGAGGCTCATTTCAAATTCAGCTTGCATCTGGTCAGCAAAATGTTTAACCATTTTATCTGACATTCCTCCAAGCACTATGTCATCAACATAAATTTGAGCTACCATTATCTTTCCTCCTTCATTTTTGACAAAAAGAGTTTTATCCAAGCCTCCTTTCCTGTATCCTTTGTCAGTGAGGAATTTTGTCAACCTATCATACCAGGCTCTAGGAGCTTTTTTCAGACCATATAAAGCTTTCCTCAATTTGTAGACATGATCAGGACAGTTTGGATCCACAAATCCTTTAGGCTGTTCCATATATACTTCCTCATTTAAGTACCCATTTAGGAAGGCACTCTTTACATCCATCTGAAATAGCTTGAACTTAAAGAGACAAGCAACTCCCAATAGAAGTCTGATTGATTCCAGTATAGCTACAGGAGAAAAAGTCTCATCAAAATCAACCCCTTCAACTTGAGTGTATCCTTGAGCAAAAAGCCTTGCCTTATTTCTGGTGACAACTCCTTCAGCATCTGATTTGTTCTTGTAGATCCATTTTGTGCCAATGATGTTTATTCCTTCTGGTCTAGGAACTAACTCACATACTTCATGTTGCTTGAATTGGTTCAATTCATCTTGCATTGCTCCAATCTAGTATTCATCAGTCAAAGCCTCCTTAACATTTTTTGGTTCAATCTTAGATACAAAGCAAGAGTTTGTGATGATTTCTCTAGATCTTGTAATGACTCCACTGTTAGGGTCTCCTATGATGAGTTCCTTAGGATGATCTTTCTGAATTCTGATGGAAGGATCTTTGTTAGCTTCCTTTGATTCAGACTCTGATGAAGTAGTTTTAGGTACATCATCCTTTTTAGGCACTTGATTTGAAGTCTCAAAGAATGTCTCAACATCATATGGGACATTTGTTTCCTCATGGTAATCATTAACTATGACATTTATAGATTCCATCATAACTTTGGTCCTGGAATAGAATACCCTATATGCTCTGCTGTTGGTAGAGTATCCTAGGAATATTCCTTCATCACTTTTAGGATCCATCTTTCTCCTTTGTTCATGATCTGTCAGAATATAGCATTTGCTTCCAAAGACATGGAAGTACTTTACTGTAGGCTTTCTTCCTTTCCATAGTTCATAAATGGTGGATGATGTTCCCTTTCTCAAGGTGAACCTGTTATGGACATAATAGGCTATATTCATAGCTTCAGCCCAAAAATGAATAGGAAGTCTTTTGGCATGTATCATTGCTCTGGCAGATTCCTGTATAGTCCTGTTTTTCCTTTCCATAACTCCATTTTGTTGAGGAGTTATGGGTGAAGAGAATTCATGATTGATTCCTTCTGAGGAACAGAACTCATCAAACTTACTGTTTTCAAATTCCTTGCCATGATCACTTCTGATTCTGACAATGCATCCTTCTTTTTCTCTTTGAATTCTTTTGCACAGTTCCTTAAATACATCAAATACATCAGACTTTTCCCTAATGAAGTTAATCCAGGTGAATCTGGAAAAATCATCCACAATAACATATGCATATCTCTTTCCACCAAGACTTTCCACCTGCATTGGACCCATCAGATCCATATGTAGAAGTTCTAGCACCTTAGAGGTGGTCAGATGTCTTGTCTTTGGATGTGACATTCTAGTTTGCTTTCCAACCTGAAATTCACCACAGACTCTCCCTTCATCAATTTGAAGCCTTGGAATCCCTCTGACTGCCTCCATGCATATGAACTTTTTCATCCCTCTTAGATGTAAATGACCAAGTTTTTGGTGCCACAGTTTCACTTCCTTTTCTTCTTTGGCTATAGAACATACAGAAGAGTAATTAGTGTTCTCAGACTCCCATAAGTAACAATTGTCTTTTGATCTGACTCCTCTCATTACAACTTCTTGTTTTTCATTAGTTACAAGACATTCGGACTTGGTGAAGTTGACCTTGAATCCTAGATCACATAATTGACTGATACTTATGAGATTAGCAGTCAAGCCATTTACCAGTAACACTTCATTTAGGTTTGGAACTCCAGGGCAGTCCAAGTTTCCAACTCCTTTGATTTCTCCTCTAGCACCATCTCCAAAAGTGACATAACTAGTAGTATGAGGTTTAACATTATTCAGAAGATTCTTGATTCCAGTCATGTGTTTAGAGCATCCACTGTCAAAGTACCAGTCTTCCTTGGCAGAAACTCTAAGGGATGTGTGAGCTATCAGGGCTGCAGACTTTTTCTCCCACTGTTGAGTATATGGTGCCTTGTTAGAATTAGGTTTGACAACTGGGGTCTGATTAGGATATCCATATAATCTGAAGCAGAATGGCTTTATGTGACCAAACCTTCCACAATGATGACATCTCCATCTTTGATACTTTTTCTTCATATTTCTCTGTTCTAGATGTTGAGTGCTATGTTGTGACATCTGCTTTGACATTTGTTTATCAGGCCTGATCTTCTTCTTGTCTACAGTAGATTTCTTTGCAGCCACAAATCCTAGACCAGACTTGTTTCCCACATTTTGTCCAGCCTAAAGGATTTCTTCCAACTTGTCAGTTCCATTTGTCAGCATCTTAACAGACTTTGTCATCTGATCAAGTTTTGAGTTTAGCATTTGAACTTCACCTTCGAGATGGCTTATAGTATCAGTGCCTGCCTTCTTCTCAGCCTCCAACTTTACTATGAGTTTTTTCTGTTTCTCATTTTGCTGACAGACTTCAGCACTTCTGTTGTACCCCAAAATTTACCCTCCCATATTCTTCAAGATTTATCAAGAATCATCCTCAAATGGTTCAAGATTCCTCAAGGGTTGCACAGTCCAATTGCCTCCTAAGGCAGTCAAAATTAGGGTTTTGGTTCCTTCAAGGAAGTTGAGGTTTTCAAGGGTCCAATCAAGTCTCATAGACCTATACACATTGTCAAGCATCTACATGCCAAGTTTCAAGACTCACAGCATCAAGTTGCACAGTCAAAAGCCCTAATTGCTTTACAATCAACTGCAGGGGCAAAATGGTCATTTGGCAGTCAAAAGTCAAAAATTATGGTCAACATCTTATTTTGAAGCCACAATCATCATTTGATCAAGTCTTGATCATGATTCCACAAGAATGGCTCAAAAATCATCAAGATGCAAAAGTTTCCATTTTTGGACAGCTGAAAAGTCAACTGTAACTTGACCAAGGCATAACTTTTTCATGGTTCATCAGAAAAATCCCATCCAATGCTCATTTTGAAGGGGAGGACATTTCCTACAACTCATCTTCACATTCCTAGTCCAAGAAATGCTCTCACAAAAAGTTATCAATTTCTACATTATAGGTCATTTTCAAAAGTCAACAAAAAGGCATTTTAAGTCAAAGACCATAACTTGAGATTGGTAAATACAAATGACATGGGACCAAAGGCATTGGTTAGAGGACTTCAAGACATTTCCAAAATGTCCAATAACATGTTCATGTGATCAAAATTGAGCAAGATATGCATTAGAGAAGTTGGGAAATTTTTGTGAAATGGCAAAAGTCAACTGTCCTTAAAACTTCAATTTTTGACAAAAGGGCCCACTTTCTTCCACTTGATTCAGCCTTGTCATGCCATACACGTGTCCCATGCTTAATTTCAAGATCAAACATTTATTTTTCCATTTTATTTAATTTTTATTGATTTAATTCATTTTAAATCCATAATAATTCAAATAAAATCAAAAAAATTAATGGAATAGTATCTTGTGGTTTGAATAGCTTTCATGTATCATTTTCCAGCTACCAAATTCGTGCTAAGGCTATTTTTTGCATAAAATCGTGGTTTTGCTTCAAGAATGGAAAGTCCTTTAATGGTGATCAAACAAGAATCTCCAAAACTTAATTCCATGGATCATTGGCCCAGCTGCTGACCTAATTCCATTCCCATATATGCACACAACATAACCCTAATGCCATTCACGTGTAAGCTGCTTCAAAACACCATAACCAAATTCCAAAAAATCAAGAACAAAGTCAAAACTGAATTCCACCTTCCAGGCCCTTTCAAGACAATTGAAGGATTCAAAAACATTGCTGGGATACTCAGAAACAATTTGCAATCGAAACCAAGCGTTTAGCCTCAAGGAAACGTCCAAACAGAATCACGGTTTGCTTATTCTTTCTCATAATCGAAACTCATAATTCCTGCATATTTAATGTGATTTTTTGTATGCTTTGCATTGCTAGAACTCAGGTGAAGCTTTTGGTGTGATTCAATTGGATTAAGGTGCCCTGAAACGTAAACCACCATTGTTGAATTCTAGGGTTTCCAAGCTCTCGAATTAGGGCTTTACAGGATAAGCAAAATTGGACCTTGAGACACATATGGTTGAATTCGTCAAGGCCAGACGAACTCAACCCAATCATCGCGCCCTATTTATATAGCGTAGAATCCTAATCGTTATTTTTTCCTTTTCCAGTTTGTGGGGGTTAAAAACCCCCGCTATCTGCTTTGCTTTTTTGCAGGTGAACAAAGAAGACGGTGAGCTGGCAATGAGCAATTGGTTCGTTCAAATATAATGGCGCGTATTTATTGATTCCAGCGTGTGTTGTTGTTTTTACATAATACATTCATTGTCCACTGTGTTTACAAATGCGTTCAGTTGGTTCAGTGGTAAATGTGCTGGCATGTGACTATTGGGACCTAGGTTCGATTCCCAGGTCCACCCAAATCTCAATATTATTTTTTCTAATGTGTTCCTATGCAGGCTTCCAAACAGCAAACACCATATGCTTCCAGCTCTCAGCACGCCATGTGGCCTTATGCACAGATCTAAGGGCTACAAAGGAAGGAACATCATGATCCTCAGTCAACCATACACATAGCTGATTCCAGAAGTCAAACAAGGCTTGCGTTAATGGGCCAGAAAACTGCCAAATTCACCTCCTTGTTAGGCCCAGAACCTCCCTTGGTTCAATCCTTTTCTCTTATTTTCTTTTTTTTATTTTGTTTGTTTATTAGTTATTTTTTCTAATTATTATTTTTTATCACTAAAACTAATTAATTAACATTTTCACAATAAAAAAAACTAATATTATTATTATTTATTAATTTCATATTATTTTTTGTAAATAAATTATAATTAATTAATTAGTTTAATTAGGCAACTTTAATCTTTTCTTAATAACTAAAATAAATTTAGAATTAGGGTTTTTTCTTTTGACTTTTAATTCCTTTCTTTTATTTCATTAAAAACATAAAAAACACAAAAAAAAATTTTCTTTTAATAAATTAATTAATTTGTAAATTAGTTTTTAATAGTTAATTTAATTGCAAAAAAAGGACAAAATCTCATTCTTTCTCAAAAAAGGGTCAAAACCCTAAGGACGTCCCGATTCAACCTTTCGCGCGTATATTTACTTTAATTCATTTATTTTGATTATGTATCTGCTCAGAAATGTAATAGTTAATTAGGACCTCCTTTATCGCTTTATTTACTTTTCTCGCACTTATTTTCAAAACGGGTTTTTGTTTTTGGTGATGTATAGACCCGCGCCTTGTAATAGTGTAGATTCATATTTCCGCAATTTATTTTCCGCACTCCTAACTGTTAACAATGCATGAAAGACTTGTATGAATAATAAAATCAATCAGTAGCTCACAAATAACATGTGCAAGATAAACATTAACTGAACTCAACACACATGCACATGCCACTCCTAGGGTACGCCTCACTGGTTGCCTCGAACGTGGTCGTCAAGTATAGGGTGTTTTAGAGGTCGCCCTCCTATCTAAAGATCCTGTTGCCTCGAAACGGTTGCCTCGAATAAAAAAAGAATCTAGGACATTAGGGTTACTTCTAAGGTGTCCTACCATTGCTTTGGTGACCACACATGTCCCTTAATCGAATTGACCCGAATAACTCCAACGACGGTGCTACCTACTTCTCAATAGTGGGATAATACTGTCTAAAGGACTCTTACACAGCTTAATTCCTTAGAGTAGGTAGATTTCTCATGGGTACTTGCTCTTCTCAAAAACAAACAAAAAAACATCTTTTCGCACCCCACACTTTCAAAAAGTTTTCAAACAAATATTTCATACACTCTTGAGGACAGATACAAGAGTTACTTAGAAACTTTTCAAATGAAACTTTTTCAAAACCCACACACACTTGAAAAGCAAACAAATTTTTGAAAACATAAGAGCAAGTACCTAAGAGCCCGTGGATAACCACGGATAGAAAGGGTGCTAACACCTTCCCTTTCTATAAATCTACCTCCCGAACCGAGAGACATCTCAAAGAAGGAATTTTGTTGTGATTTTGTCCTTTCCATGTTGGGGAACATAAAAGACGGTGGTGACTCTTGCTTACCGCGACATTTCGCGAACCAGCATTCAAAAACAGTCAGTTCTATTTCCACCGATCACAACTTCTGATACATAGCTTCTTGTAGGTGTCAGCAAGTTCTTCAAATGTCACTTCCTCATCACTAGAGTCACTATCAGAGTTACAAATACCAGCTAGTGCAGTAACTAGTTTAGCAGATTCTTCTTCAGAGTTACTTTCTGAGTCACAATCAGACCAAGTAACAGACATTCCTTTCTTTTGTTTCTTAAGAAAGGTAGGACATTCACCTCGAATGTGCCCATATCCTTCACATCCATGGCATTGGATTCCTCTGCTTTGATTTCCCTTTTCTTCAGACTTAGGTCTTCTTCTAGAGTCATAGGATCTGCTAATGTCAGAGGGAATGTTCTTGACATTTGACCTTGACTTTGGGTCCATTCTCTTGATGAGTTTGTTTAACTGCCTTCCAAGCATAGCTATAGCTTCTGAAATATTCTCTTTATCACCATCCTTGTTTTCATCTTCAGTATTGGATACAAGTGATATGTTCTTGTTTTTCTTGTCAACATTATCACTGATCCCCATCTCAAAAGTCTGAAGTGACCCAATGAGTTCATCAACCTTCAAGTTGCAGATATCCTGAGCTTCCTCTATAGCAGTCACCTTCATTGCAAACCTTTTAGGAAAGGATCTGAGAATCTTTCTCACCAGCTTTTCTTCTGACATCTTTTCTCCCAATGCTCCTGAGGTGTTGGAAATTTCCAAGATGTTCATGTGAAACTCATGAATGGTCTCATCTTCTATCATCCTTAGGTTCTCAAATTTGGTAGTAATCATCTGAAGTCTTGACATTTTTACTTTGGATGTACCCTCATGGGTGGTTTTGAGAGTGTCCTAAACATCCTTGGCCAGTTCACATTGATGTACTAGTCTGAATATGTTTCTATCAATTCCATTGAACAAGGAATTTAATGCTTTGGAGTTACCCAAGGCTAACTCATCTTCTTCTTTGCTCCATTCTTCCTCAGGTTTCAGAATGGTCATCCCATCTTTCCCAGTTATGGTGGGATGGTTCCATCATTTGTCAGCAGCTCTCCAAGCCTTTTTGTCCAGTGACTTCAAGAAGGCAATCTTACGAGGTTTCCAGTAGTCATAAATTGATCCATCCAGAATAGGTGGTCTGTTCCCAAATCCTCCTTCCTTGTCCATAGCGCCAGAAAATAATATCCCTAGATCTAACCCAGTAAGACAGGCAGGGTGCCTGCTCTGATGCCAATTGAAATTCTGGCAACAGATACTTAATATCACAGTGAATGTTATGACACCGTATCTGACACACTTCAAGATAGTAATTTAAAAACAGTAAAGAACACAATCAATTGTTAACCCAGTTTAGTGTGTAACAACACCTACTCTGGGGGCTACCAAGCCAGGGAGGAAATTCACTATAAGAGATATTAATTCAGGAATAAACCAACCAGTTTATCTCCTTCACTTAAGACCTACCCAATGCAACTTCAATCTAAGTTCAACTTAAACCTGAGTTCCTACTCACTCCCCCTCAATCACAGCAGTGATACTAAACTATTTATTAATGAGATTATGAAGACACTCTTCAATACACACACTTGATTTTGCTTCAGAGCTTTAATCAAGAGACACAATCACTTGTGCTTCAAAGCTTTGAGTGATAAAAACCCTAACTGTATTTTGCTTCAAAGCTTTAATCAAGAGACACAAACACTCGTGCTTAAAAGCTTTGAGTGATACACAACCCTTACAATTAAATCCTACTCCAAGTCACTTATCACAACGATAATTGCTTGGCTCACAGTAGTTACAACTATACAATCCCTTATTGATCTTCTCTCAAAAAGTATCCTTAACCATTAATCTTCATGAGGAATATATAGGCAGACTATTCTTCAGTTAGGGCTTCCATGAAAATAGCTAGGGTTAACTAAAGTTAACCTAAAGACTTGGTCTTAGGCTTTCATCATACCAGATTCGGGTTAAGCAAGGTTAACCTAATGTCCATGTGAGCATCTGATTTGGACTGTATACAATAACTCAGAGAAGCATACCAGATTCCTGAAAATTCTCAGGAGTAATAAATCTGCACAAATGCTAGATCAGTACAGGATGTCTTAACATTGGTTATGACAACAAGAATCCTGCTCACTGATTTTTGTAGAATACAATATATATGATCATTGCTCAATGATCATGATAAACACTCATACTAAGTAGTTCCTGTATGACATTCTTTTCTGCAGAATGTACCTTTGTCCCAGAATGTTATGACATCAGTCATGACATTCGCAACTCTGGTTTTAGCAAAAAAATGCCAACAAACAAACACTTACAAACAACATTCATTACAGATACATAACATATTAACATTGGATGAACCAACAGTAACATAAATTAATCTTTTAAAGCCAACAATTTTCATAACTACGCAACAGAATCATAATATTTGACTATAAAGAATATAGCATCTTTATCCAACTGAAGCAACTCCAAATAAAAAGTACTTAACGAAAATAAACTTAAAGTCTAACAATTAAAATAATGACAACAATAAAACAACAAGCATTCATCCCCCCGAGTGTTATGTATCAGAGCAATGACACTGACCCGAACTACTGAAGGTAAATCACCTTCACTCTGGATTACCTGCACGTTACCATCATATGGGTAACATTCAAACATAAGGGGTGAGATATCTAACAATATAATTGAACGCATGATAATCTTTATATTAGAATCAGTTCATGCAAAGTCACTGCTTCAAAACTTGTAAATAAAAGCAATCACAACAAAATATCAACAAAATATAACGATTAATTCATCAACACAGAAACTCAAATATGCAATGTGGAATGTGACTTATTACTATGCACATGCATGTGGTACCAATGGAGCATAATTCCCAACTTAATATCTTGCCAGTTAATAGAGGCGGCAACAAGGCATAAGCCTTCAACTTAATATTTGTCAATACAGATCAACTTACCGAGCATGAGCTCCCAACTTGATATGCTATGTATGTGACCACTTTATGAAACACAACAAAAACAACAGTAACATATAACAATATTGGCATAAGCCTACAACTTAATAATTTCCAATTAATAGAGGCAACACAATAAAATTCATCACCTGCAACTTCAACAATTAATAACACCAACATCACAACAACTTACATATATACCAATTACCTCTATTATTACTATAGTTCCTGTCAATAATAACTCTATAACCTAATAATTATCCTTGCTAAATATCTACTGCTATTACTTTCATAAATTACTGCTACCATGATTTATCATTATGTTGTCTACTATTACTAACTTTCTGGTAACATTTACTAACTCTGTTACTTATTAATATTACCTACTATATTTATGCTAATTTACAAACTGTTCACTTCTGTTACTAATAAATAGCCTCTGTTGTTATTCATTCTTTTCTAACTCTGCTACATCCATTTCTATAACTAAATATTAAAGTAACAGACACACGAGAAAGACACAGGAAATAATTAAAAGGAGATAGTGGCTTATGGGTTATTCACCTCAACGAGCATAGTTGTTCCCCTCGGCATGTATAGTCATGCCCCTCGGCATGTATAGTCGTGCCCATCGATACAGAACATGGTTCTGGTCGGCACCCTTCACCACTATACATGTGTCACTCTGCATACAGTCCATCTTTCTCCCGGTCATTCTGCAATTTCGTCCATATTTTTCCTGTGATTAATAGTTCATTCCCCTATCAATGATCTCATACAACACTACACATATTCACAGCCACATAACAACTATATCCATATCAATATAGGATAATTTTCAACACTTGATTCATCGATTGAATCACTACAACATTAACACAAATACGACAGATACCAAACAACAATTCATTCATACAACAATCACACACGTCAATAATTTTACATAACCCAATTCCTACGTAACATGTATCATAATTCCCATTATAGTGTCAGAACCCCACCCTTACCTTGGATTGAAGGTTGCTCTGTAGCTCTACAGTGAACCTTATTCTTTTCCTCTTCTCCTTTTCCTCTTCTCTATAACTTCTCACGTACTACTCTAGGACTCCTTGATCTTTCTAATTAACCTAATTTCTTATTATTATAACTAAACTAATAATAATGTTATTCCTAATGGGCTCAATTTACACACCCCCATATTACTACTTCCAACCAGTAACATAAGCCCAACACAATTATTCCATTAATTCCAACTTTATTATTATTATTTAACTAATTAATTAATTAATAATAATCTAACAACTTAAACCAACAATTCTCAACATATCATAACTTCAACAAATAATCCAAAAATAATTTAATTAAATGATTAATTAAATTAACGGGCGTTACAAATCATGTCATGAAAAAAGGATACCATGGCACGCTGATAAGTTGCCCCGGCGTTCTTCAACCCAAAAGGAATAACCTTGTAATAGAAAGTACCCCACTGTGTGATGAAGGTAGTTTTCTCCATGTCTTCAGGTTCCACCTTGATCTGATTATAACCTGATAAACCATCCATGAAGGAGAATACCTTGTGCTGAGCGGTGTTGTCGACCATAACATCAATATGTGGCATTAGGAAGTCATCTTTGAAGAAGTGAAAAACACAAGAAGGGGGTTTGAATTGAAAACTTAAAATCAAATGCGCAAGGAACACAATATTTTTATCCTGGTTTGTTTGATCTCAAACTACTCCAGTCCACCCGTCAAGGTGATTTCTCCTCTCTCCAACGAGGACTTAATCCACTAATAAAAAACTATTACAATCACTACTTTGACAACTGTCAAAGTCCTCTTGAGTATAACCACACTCCGATCAATCTCAAGGAATTACTGTCTTAATCAAAGATACAAGAATTATGTGTATGGTTGTTTTCGTTACAAAAACAATTATCACAATTGTGATATTTTACACAATTTAGAGCTTAGAAATGAGTATGTAATATTGCAGCTTTTTGAGATTTGTTGTAGTCGCGTGTGAAATCGTTAAGGATTTGATCTCTTAGCTTGTTTATATAGGAAAAGGAATTATGTCCAACATTAAGCGTGATAATGGACATTTAAGCAGTTTCCATATTGAGAAGATCATGTCTTAATGAAGCCGTTGTAATTGATGATGTCTTGATTGAATAGTAACGCTTCAGAATCTTATAATCTTGCCTGCTGCAAATGCTTCAGAACATTGATGACTTTATAAGTGAGAGGATATGATTGTTTATGATCCTTCTATTCAGAATCACAGTTTTCTTTACTTCAGCGCAGGTTTTGGTCATCATTCTTCAGCGCAAATTCTGATTACCTCAGCGTGAAAGCTTCTATAGCTTAACTTCTGATGCTGCTTTGGTCAGAACTTCTGCATACAAAATAATATAATTTTAGAGTGCATATCTGTTCTTTGAGTTTTTTATCATCAAAACTCTAATTAAGGGTTGTAGGATCAAACTATGTTCTAACAATCTCCCCCTTTTTGATGATGAGAAAAACTAGAATTTTCAATGAAAAATAGAGAACAAATAGGTTTAAGAGAGACTACCCCTGAGTTGATTACTTCCCTAAAGGTCCTTCTCATCAGAGCTTTTGATGCATCTCCTATCAGAATGTGTTCCTGTTCAAACTTTTCAGAAAGTAGAGATTAAAATATTCAGAATGTTTGAGACTTTGTCCCGGTATACCGTTATTGAAAATATCTTACTTTCTCTCCCTTTTTGTCAGGTATCAAAAAGCAATATAATCAGAGCCAAAAAAGATGAATTATATTGAAAACAGAATGCAATGACAAGTTTCAGAAACAAGGAGGTAAAGATAAAAATTACAGATAAACAGTTTTAAAGAAAATCTAAGAAGGAGGGGGACGATGTGTGAACAATGCTTCCAACAAGCTCTTGATCTGAGTGCTTGACTCTTCCTGCTTTCCCAGAATGTCTTTGATTTCCTTTGTAGTATCTTCTTATTTATCCAGAATACCCTTGATCTCTTTGTTTGTATCCTCTTGCTTATCCAGTCTGGCATGGATTAAAGCATTCTCTTTCTTCAACTCTTCCAGAGTTTGCATGACTAGAGACGGAGTTGGTGTATCTTCAGGGGTTGCATGTTGTTTAGAACATTCTGCAACCTCTTCTGATGGAACCACTTCTTCTGCTGCAATCATGTCTTCTGGAGCAGTAGTCAGAGAGAGACTATCTGAATCTGGTTCAGCTACTTCTGAAGGATGATGCTCTTTCCAGGGAGCATTATCCAGTTAGAGGATATCTTTCTTGCACCATTGGCTCAGAACTTGATCTTGGAAAGCTTTCAGCTGATCATTGAAGTTCTGTTGAGCCTTTTCATAACCCAATTCTTTCAGCTTCTGAGTTTCAGAGTTGAGCCATGTTCTAAAAATTTCCCACAGAGAATCAGAAGCAGCAGGATTAGAAATCTCTTGGCTTGCATGCTTCAAAGAATTGGTCCATTCCTGCATTTCTGTTTCATAAATCAACAGACTCGTACCAACATTTGAAGTGGTTGCAGTTGGTTTAGGTTTGGGAATGGCAGTTTTGTTTGAGGTGGAATCTAGTCTGTCCAGCACTAGTGGATAAGTGATAAGTCTGACGTTGTCAGCTGGACGGTTGATGGGTGATAGAGTGGAAGAGTCAGAAATTAGAATTGGTGTGTTAGGGGTGTTTGGTGGTGTGGATTCATATGGTGAAGGGATTTCTGGAATATCATGAATAGTGAGAGGTAAGCGAACCGTAAGAGGTTCTGTTATTCCAGGGATTGGGATGGTGGTATCAAAATTTGAAAGAGAGTCTTCAGATTGGTTTGCGGTAGTGTGTTGCGTTTCTGGTTCAGGAATTTCAGAAGATGGGTTTTCAGAAGGTAGAGCGGGACAGTGTCTATTTTCTGGTTGTTGTGAGTTGGGGTTCAGATGTTCTGGTTGAGGAGAGTGTGGTTGTGGATTTTCTGGTTGAGGAGAGTGTGGGTGTGGATTTTCTGGTTGAGGAGAGTTTTGTTGAGTGTTTGGATTTTCTGGGAGTGGTGAGGAAAAGTCTTGATCAAACATGTCAATATCAGATAGAACTTTAGCAAGTTCTGGTTGATGAAGTTCTGGGTTTGGATTTTGATTGGGGGAGTGAGGTTCATTCAAAAAGTTTCCTAGAGTTACAGATGGATCAAACTCTATGTCAAAATCTTCAAAGGTTTGGGGTGAAGGATTTTTTGTTGTTTGAGGGGGAATAAATTCAGATGTTGGAACAACAATTAATTCTATAACAGAAACAAAAGATGGATTACCTTTCTTTTTTGCAGCTTTAGGTGTCCTCTGAGAGGATCCTTCTCCTGTTGCTTTCCTCTTATTGGATTTCTTTAACATAACCTCTGGAGAAGGCTTGTGCAGATCTTGAATGTTGATTTCTGGAGCAGTCCCATCAGTTTGCAAGCTTCAAGATATCTGACTATGATTTCTGGGTTGGCGTCTATCTCAGAAAATAATGGAAAATCCTTCAGAGGGATTCTCCTAGAAGTAATGGCCTCATGAGAAGAAATAGTTGGTTCCTTCTTAATGTTCTCAATGATCTTCATTTTCTTCAGACTCTTGGTGTTCAAAGGCTTCCCAGCGGTTGCTTCCAGAGTGCTTATTTCCTGAGCCTCTGTCAGATGTTCTATCAGGCTGTTTTCTGTTAGAATATCTGATATCAGTCTTCCTAGGGGAATCCAATCCCTCTTAGTCCTTTCGTCTTCTCTTGTATCTTTCACACTTGTTCTGAGATGGTTGAAGAGAAAGTGTGGAAGGTTTATCTTGGTCTTCTTTGCAATGAAATAAATCAGAAATTGCTGATCAATATTGATGTAATCAGGAGAGCTTTTAGGCTTCCTGTGATTGATACATCCCAGAATGATTTTGGCCCAGATTCTGTGATGATCCTTCAAATCTCTGATCTTACTGGATGGCTGTCCAGAAGTGAAGATTTCCTTGGCAATTGATCTTAGGTTAGAACACCTATCAGCCATATCAATGCATCTGACTCCACCACCATTGTATCCAATGAGTTTCCTAATAAGATCTTTTATTATCACTATTTTCTTTCCTATAACATAAGAAGTAAACTGGTGGTTAGATGAGGTAGCATGTATCCATAACTCTTTGACGAGAATGGGAAACGTTGGACCCAACAGACGGTCAAAATACATGTTCCATCCCTGTGCAGTTACGTCTTCATAGAGATTAAACCCATTTTCTTGTAAACTCTCGAAATCAATGATCAGTTCAGAGAGAACTTCAAGGTTGTCAACATGAGTGAGAAGCGTTCTTATGGGTTCTTCATATTGTTCCGTTGATGAAGATTCAGGAGCACTGGGATTCTTTAGACTTGATGATGATGCCATTGTTTACACGGGTTCTTTGAAGAAGATGGAAAAGGTTTTTGAAAATGAAACTTGAAACAAGAGAGAATATAGAGGAGAGAAAAAGTGAATGAATGAAATAGTGAGTTGAGTTTAAATAGGTTTTTGAAAACGTAAACAGTAGGCAAGAAAATAAGTAATGATTATATGCATAAATGAAACCTAAAATTAGGGGATTTAGAAAGATATTGAACGGTTACCACTGACAAGTATTTCAATGCATCCAATCAGAGCCTTGGACCCTTTAGAAATTGAACACGTGTTCAGCCTCAGAAGGTAGCTTGTGAGAGGATGACAGGTGTTTGATAATGTGAACTGCACGCCTCTATCCTTGAAATAAAACGTTCAGATCTTCATAGATAGATTCTAAGGCAACTGTACTTCTAACTTCTGAAGACAGGTTGATCAGATGTTCACAAAAAACAATAAAGTTCTGAGGGTTAAGATATGCAAATAAAACATTCTATTATGGGCATAACTTCATACTGAGATGTTTCAGAATAAAATTGAATCTATCTTCAGAAAGGAGTTTTGTAAATACATCAGCCTATTGATGGTCTGTGTCAATAAATTTTAAGGTAAGAATTCCTTTCTGAATATAGTCCCTGATAAAATGATGTTTTATTTCTATATGCTTAGCCCTAGAATGAAAAATAGGACTCTTACAGAGACATATAGATGAAGTGTTATCACAGAAGATGGGAATGTTACTCTCAAATATGTTGAAGTCTTCAAGTTGACTTTTCATCCAGAGCATTTGTGTGCTACATCCAGCAGCTGCTATGTATTCAGCTTCTGTTGTTGATAGTGCTATTGTGGATTGTCTCTTGCTGGTCCATGAGATCAGATTGTCTCCCAGAAACTGGAAGCTTCCATAAGTGTTTTTACGCTCTACTCTATCTCCAGCAAAGTCAGCGTCACAATATCCTACTAAGCTGTATTCATTGGATTTTCTATAAAACAAACCCAAATTAGTAGTACCTTTCAGATACTTGAAAATTTGCTTAACTGCTGTTAAGTGAGATTCTCTAGGATCTTATTGGAATCTAGCACATAAGCAAACACTGAATAAAATATCAATCCTTGAAGCCGTCAAATAAAGGAGAGAGCCAATCATACCTCTGTAGACTTTCTGTTCTACCTTTTTACTTACCTCTTCCTTTTCCATAATGCACGTGGGGTGCATTGGAGTCTTCGAGGGCTTACATTCTGAGAGATCAAATTTCTTCAAAAGTTCTCTGACATATTTGCTCTGATGAATGTAAGTTCCTTCTGGAGTTTGGTTAATCTGAATGCCCGGAAAGAATTTGAGTTCCCCTAGTAAGCTCATCTCAAACTCAGCATGCATGCACTTAGCAAACTCTCTTCCTAGATAGGGTTTAGTAGATCCAAAGATGATGTCATCTATATAAATCTGACACACTAAAATGTCATTCTTAAATGTCTTACAGAAAAAGGTTGTGTCCACTTTCCCTCTGGTGAATTCCTTTTCTAACAGGAAGTTACTTAGTCTTTCATACCAAGCTCTAGGAGCTTGTTTCAGACCATAGAGTGACTTCTTTAGTTTGAAAACATATTCTGGGTGTTTGGAATTCTCAAACCCAGGGGGTTGGTTCACATATACCTCTTCATCTATATAGCCATTTAGGAATGCACTTTTGACATCCATCTGATACAGAATGATGCCATTGTTTACAGCAAATGAGATTAAGAGTCTGATAGATTCTAACTTGGCGACTGGAGCAAAGGTTTTTGTATAGTCTATCCCCTCTTACTGACTATAACCTTGTGCCACCAGTTGTGCTTTGTTTCTAATGACTTCTCCTTGCTCGTTCAGTTTGTTTCTGAACACCCACTTTGTTCCAATGACGTTGAATCCTTTTGGTTTGGGAACCAGATCCCATACGTCATTTCTGGTGAACAGATTTAGTTCCTCCTGCATTGCCAGAATCCAGTCATTGTCCAGAAGCGCTTCATCAATTGTTGTTGGTTCAATCAGAGAGACCAGTCCCATGAGGGATTCTTTAGAGTTTCTGAATGCTGATCTTGTTCTGATTGGATCATCCTTCTTTCCTAGGATCTTATCTTCTGGGTGAGCTATGCTGCTTCTGGATATCCTTTTCTGAAGTTGATCAACTGAAGGTGTTGGATTACTTGTAACATTTCTTTATGAGGTTGTTGGAGCATCTTTGTTGAGAAATTCTGACGAGTTGTCTTCAGTACCTGTGAATTCAACTTCTATATCTGCAAAGAATTCATTCTGCTTTGACTTTTGAGGGTCAAGCTTATCATCAAATCTAACACTGATTGACTCTTCAACAATATGTGTTTCTGTATGTATACTATGTACCCTCTTGAGCATTCAGAGTATCCTAACATGATACACTTTTATGCTTTAGAGTCAAACTTGTTCAGATAATTTTTAGTATTCAGAATGAAACAAGTGCATCCAAAAGGATGGAAATAAGAAATGTTGGGCTTTCTATTCTTCCACAATTCATATGGAGTCTTTTCCAGAATAGGTCTTATAGAGATTCTATTCTGAATGTAACACGATGTATTAATTGCTTCTTCCCAGAAGATCTTAGCAATGTTAGTCTCATTGATCATGGTTCTGGATATTTCTTGCAGTGTTCTGGTCTTTCGTTCTACAACTCCATTTTGTTGGGGAGTTCTAGGACAAGAGAAGTCATGCAAGATGCCTTTTTCATTAAAAAATGATTCAAAATTTTTATTTTCAAATTCTCCATCATGATCACTTCTGACTTTGACAATTTTAAGATCCTTTTCATTCTGAACTTGGTTACATAATGCAATGATCACAGAATGTGACTCGTCCTTGTGTCTTAAGAACTCTACCCATGTCCATCTGCTATAGTCATCTACGATCACTAACCTATACTTCTTACCACTAACAGAAGCAGTTTTTACTGGTTCAAATAAGTCTATGTGCAGAAGTTATAATGGTTTAGAGGTGGAAACAACATTTTTAGATTTAAAAGCAGGTTTTTCAAATTTTCCTTTCTAACATGCTTCACACAGAGCATCTGAGCTGAAATTCAAATTAGGAAGTCCTCTGACCAGATTGAGTTTGTTAATCTAAGATATTCTTCTCATACTAACATGCATCAATCTTCTGTGCCAGACCCATTGCTCGTTGTTAACAGAGAGAAGGCATTTTACATTCTGACTCTTTAGTTCAGAAAGTTTTATCTTATAAATTTTGTTTTTCCTCTTTCCATTAAATAGGATAGTTCCATCTTTTTGACTAACAGCTTTGCATGAATTTTGATCAAAGATTATATCATTACCGTTATCACTTAATTGACTTATGGATAACATGTGATGCATTAATCCATCAACTAATAGCACATTATTTATAGAGGGAAGATTTCCATTAGCTACTGTTCCAAAGCCAATGATATTTCCTCTTTGGTTGGCTCCAAAGCCCACGTAGCCACCAGGTTTAAGTTCCAGGATTTGGAACATATGCTTTCTTCCCATCATGTGTCGAGAGCATCCAGAGTCCAGGTACCATACCTGGTGTTTTAACCTTGCTGCTAAAGATATCTGCTACATATATAATTTTGTCCTTAGGTACCTGTTGTACCCCAAAATTTGCCCTCCCATATTCTTCAAGATTTGCAAAGAGCATGCTTCAAAATATCCCAAGGGTTGCACAGTTCAAGGGCCTCCTAACAGTCAAAAATTAGGGTTTTGGTTATGTCAAAGAAATTGAAGTTTTCAAGGGTCCAATCAAGTCCCACATGCCTACTAACATGGCCAAGCATCCATATGCCAAGTTTCAAGACTCACAGCACAAAATTGCACAGTCAAAAACCCTAATTGCTCAACAGTCAACTGCAGGGGCAAAATGGTCATTTGACAGTCAAAAGTTCAAATTTTTGGTCAACATCTTATTTTGAAGCCACAAACATCATTTGATCAATTCTTGATCATGATTCTCAAGGCATGGCTCAAAAAGTCTCAAGATGCAAAAGTTTCCATATTTGGACAGTTGAAAAAGTCAACTGTAACTTGACCAAGGCATAACTTCCACATGGTTTATCATAAAAATTCCATCCAAAGCTCATTTTGAAGAGAATGAAATTTCCTACAACTCCTCTTCACACTTCAAGTCCAAGAAATGCTCTCACAAAAAAGTTATCAATCTCAACATTATAGGTCATTTTCAAAAGTCAACAAAAAGGGACTTTAAGTCAAAGACCATAACTTGAGATTGGTAAATCAAAATGACATGGGACCAAAGGCATTGGTTAGAGGACTTCAAGACCTTTCCAAAATGTCCAAGAACATGATCAAAGCTTAAAAATTGAGCAAGATATGCCTTGTGGAAGTTGGGAAATTTTTGGGATTTTTGAAAAGTCAACTTTGCTTCAAATGCCTCAAAATTGCTAATGGGCCTCAATTTCTTCCAAGAATCATCACCCAAAAGCTATGCACGACCCATTGACTTTAAAGGGAGTTATTTTATCATTTTTTATTAATTATTTGAATTATTATTATTATTAGTTCATTTAATTAAAATAAAATATGACAAAAATAGAAAATCATGTTTTCCAATCCTTTTTTGCAGCATATTCTCTCAATAAAGCCTAAATATTTTGTGCACACTCAATATGGAAAGAATTGGCAATGATTGGCATCAAAAAGACATGAAAAAGATTGAAAAAGATTACATTGAAAATCAAATATTGAAACATTGATTGCAAAGGTTTTTGGACTTGGATTTCTACCCTAATTCAGTCACACATATAAACACAATACAACCCTAATCACAAGGACCTAGAAGCTGCGCTCAGAATCAAAAACAAACTTTGCATTTTTCACCAAAAATTTCAAAACTGAAAACTGTATTGCAGGGTGATTCAAAGCCTACAAACGATTCCAAAAGCTTGTTGAGGCCTTCTTGAACATAACTCAATTCTTTTCCAGTCCCCACGCATCAAGAAGTGGTAGAATAAAGTCAAACTTTCTCAAACTTTTTGCCTATTCGTGTCTCATGATTCATGCAGTATTTTTGATTTCTAATGCTTGATTTGTACTAATTTAATCATTCTAAAGCTAACAGTGCCATTCAATTGAGTTTTTAAGGCCTGTATGAGAATCCACCATGGGAGCTCATTAGGGTTGCAGAAGTTTGAAATTGGGGACTTTTGCATATGGAAAAATTAGATAGCAAGACCTATACCATTGAAATCGTGACATTCCAACGAACCTAAAACACTCATCCCGCCTTTTTTATATTTGTTCAATTTCTATTCGTTATTTTTTGGTGTTTCAGATTGTGGGGGTTTAAAACCCCCGCTATTTAGTTTTATTTTTCAGGTAGAACAAACAGCAATGGAAGAAGATGATGCATGGAGGAATGTGATTGGGGCGTTCAAATCATTGGCACATTTTTTGTTGGTTCCATAATAATTGCACGTTTCTCTTATATTATTTGTGTCCCATATTAATAACAAAGAAAGCGAACAGCACAATTGGCAAGGCGTTAGCATGGTAAACGTTGGGACCTGGGTTCGATTCCCAGGTCCCCCACTTTCTTCAATAATATTTTTTCCAATACACTTCCATGCAGCGTGCTATCCAGGTTCCACAATACACCCTCACATCAGTGCCCACCACATGTCCCTGAAGCTCAATCTGAGGGCCATCCCAAGAAGCCTACCATACGCGTTGGTCCAAGGAGCCACACACCATCCCAGAAAAGTCAACAAAGGGCCTGAATTCATTGGGCCAGATTACTCATCATAAACCTCCATAATTGGGGCAGAACCCCCCTTTTGTTTGTATTTCTTTCTCTTTTCTTTTCCTTTTTTATTTGTTTTAATTTATTTGTTTTCTTTAATTCCTCCAAATAATTTTTTTTTATAACACAAAAATAAATATTAAATCAGAAAATCATAAAAATAAAATATGTTGGTTAATTAATTTACTAATATTTATTTTGTAAATAAATTTTGTTAACTAATTTAGTTTTAATTTTAGGTTTAATTTCAATGTTTTTTTTAATAATAAACTAAAAAATATAGAGATTAGGGTTTTATTACTTTTATTATTTTTCTTTTCTTTTTACCATTATTAAGTATTAATTATTTTTGTAAAATATGCCATTTAAATAATTAGGGTTAAATTAGGTTACAACTTAAACATTTTTTTATATATAAATTAAAAACAATTAGAATTAGGGTTTCCTATAATAATTAATTTTCTCATTAAATTTCATAAATACAAAAACTCCAAAAATAAGTTCTTTTCTTTATTTAACTTAATTAATTTATTAATTGTAATTTAATTTCTTTAAAAGGGTCCAACGCCCTTGCATTCTCGATTTTATTTCTTTTCGCACATTTAATTTTATTTCCTTTTTTAAATTTCATGTAATTGCCCCAAAGACTTGTAATAGATTAATTAGGATATTTATTTTTCCGCATTTTTATTTATTTCAAATCGGGTCTTGGTTTAATTTGGCGATGTAGACCCGCGCCTTTGTAATAACGTAGGACTTTTATCTTCCCGCACCTTTTAACTGTTAATAACCACATGAAAGAATGAATGCCAAAAATAAAAACAAAGCGTAGATCACCAAATGCATGAAAAGATAAACATAATTGAAAATGACACATAATTCACACACCACCCCTAGGGTATGTCTCACTGTTGCCTTGCCCCTCGAAACGTGGTCGTCGAGTAGAGGATGTTTTAGTAAGTCCTCATGTCCATGAACATGGCATGGGGGTAGCTTCTAAGGTGTCTTCCTATTGCTCTGGTGACCACATTGTCCCTAATCCTCGAATTGACCCGAACACCTCCAACGGTGGTGCTACCTACCTCTCAATGGTGGGATGGCACTACTTTAAGGACATTTACACAGACTAATTCTTTAGGGTAGGTAGATGACTCGTAAATACTTGCTCTAATTCAAAACAAATCAAAAACTTCTTTTCACACCGACACTTTGCAAAAAGCTTTCAAAAACAACTTTTCAAACACTCTTGAGGACTGATACAAGAGTCGAACTGAAATTTTAAACGAAACTTTTTTTAAACCCACAGTTGAAAAGCAAACAAACATTTTGAAAACACAAATGAACAAGTATCTAAGAGCCCATGGATAACCATGGATAGAAAGGGTGCTAACACCTTCCCTTTCTATAAATCTACCTCCCGAACCGAGAGCAATCTCAATAAGAAATTTTTCTGTGCTTTTGTCCTTTCCATATTGGAGAAAATAAAAGACGGTGGTGACTCTTGCTTCCGCGACATTTCGTGAACCAGCGTTAAACAGTCAGTTCCAGATCCACCGATCACAGAACTGGCGACTCTGCTGGGGAAACTTTAAAGTGAGGTGTACCTTAGGACTAAGATCACTGTGTTTTCAATTGCTTTGACTTGTTTGCTTTATCATTGTGGGACTGTCTTGGGAGTTACATAGATCCTAACCAAGATCTGGGGATACCCTGTTTAGGTAGCATAAGCTGTGAGGGACCTGTCCGGCGTAGACCGACATGGGTGAAGCAGTGGCTACGTTGGTGTGGCGCCTTGGTCTGTACCGATATCCCTTGTGTTGCAACGAGGAGAATATGGGTCTTCTGAGGAGTCATTAAGCACCAACAGACTTTAGAATCTTAAATGACCCAACTTGGCCAATAGAACAGTAGCAGTATGCTACGCCCATTGAGGCTAAACTCTCGTGATGGTTCTGGCCGCAAGAAAAGATTACGATACTGGAGTTATGACCGATTGAGGGTAGTCAATGATATTGGGATCCTCTAAGAACCCGGTTACTTTTGATAGGACAGGTGGAGCCCACCAACTTCAAGAGGTTAATACCCAGACCCCATGCTGGCCTAAACTCTAAGGGTTTCTCTTGTGTGACTTGTGTGCCTTCCAACTTGACTATTTGCATGCTTGTTATCTGATACTTGAGTTTACTTGCAGGTTTTGTTTATAGTCCTTAATTGGGACTCATAGCAGGGTTTATTAAGTTTCTTGCAGGTTTTGTTTACAGTCCTTAATCTGGACTCATAACAGGGTTTATCCATATTACTCCATGCATAGCATACCATCATACCATTGCATACATCCTGCATGAAGACTAACCCATTTCAAGGATCTCAAGGGCTTGTGATGCAGGTCATGATGAACCAACTGTCCAGCAAGGGGCAAAGGGGATTTATTTTCCTCTAGACAAGGTTGTCAGGGGCTATGACCCACTGGATATGGTGAGCCTTTGACCCTTGAAGAAGGACTCTCAACAAACATGAAGTTCCTTCAAGCTACTGGATCCTAACTCTAACAAATTTTCTTGTTTATCCCGCGAGGTCCTTGAAAACATTACATGCATATCATACACATCATTGCATAACAGGTACCCTTGTTGCAGGTCACTTACCTTACTCGCTGTCTATTTCAGCAATGGCTTCCCAACAAGATAACCAGGACCTTCTTGCTCAAGAGACTCGGTTCGGGGAAATCCTCCTGAATCTATCCAAGGGGCAGGAGGAGCTGAGAACACTTCTCATGAGGTCTTTGGTCAGGAACAACGCTGAGGACGAACGGCTGAAACATCTGCAAGCTGAAATGGATGCAATGAAAGCCCAGATGCTGGGGCAGGTGACTGCCATTCAAGGTTTAGCTCAAAGACAAGAAGAGCTCGGAGTTCTCATCAACCAAATGCTTCAGGGTAACCAACTGGGGCAAACGTCTAAGGGTAAAGAGCCAGTCATCATTCAACCATCTTTGAGACAAGGAGATAAAGGGAGAGCTCCTTAAATGGCTCCAGTGTCACAAATTCAGCATCAACCTCACCAGCTTCAGCCAGACAAGCCCAGGAGGCAATTCACCCAGCTCAATATGTCGCTGTTTCAAGCTTTACAATGCCTGTTGAGATTGAATCTGATCACATTAAGGGCTCATCCCCGGAACCCCAACACAGCAGCTCCTACCTATCATCCCAATAAAAGGTGCGCCTACCACTCTGCCAGTCCAGGACATGATACAAATGAGTGTTGGGCTCTGAAGAACAAGATCCAGGACCTGATTGATGAAGGAGCATTGGAGTTCACACAAGATGGTCAGGCTGAGTTTTTCTACCATCCCTCCAAGGCTCACCATTTGAAGTAACAAGCCCTGAGACTAGAAGACTTTTGTTCATTAGATTTTTTCAAGTTGTAATTTTCTTTTGATTGTTCAAACATTTGTTCATGTTAAACGTTGTTATTTCATTAATGCATCGCATATGTCTGTTTTGAAGCAATATATTCGCATTCGCTATAATCAAATTGCTTTCATTTTTTGATGTCAACTCTCAATTAATAATTCTAAGCCTCTTGAGGGAGGATGACGAAAATGATACCACGATCTTTACAGTATGCTTTTGAACAGACCCCGCTGATGAGGTACAGGCATTGTTTCAAATCCTAAACACTGGAGTTATAAGGAAGATAATCCCTCGTCAACCCCTCTGAGCCAAAGAAGTAGGAGTTTTTCTTTTCGAAAATTAAAACCCTTTATCATAACCTGGGGCAGGGTAGTTCTCTCAGTTGATCCAAGTGCATAACAAATGGCACCAAAGAGGTCCTTACAAAAAAAAGAAGACAGTGATGATTCCGAATAATCATAAGGATAGGCAGTCATTATATCTCAACAATAAAAACCCAATAAGTCAAAACCTATGAAGGAGACTTACAAAACTGGGGCATCCCGCTGACTGTAATCACAAAAGAAACAGTTCAGGCAAAAAAAAAGAGGATAGTGAAATCAAAAAGAAAGAGGTCATACAAACCCTCAACAAAAACAAAAAAATGACTGCCTATTTAGAATAAATCATCAATATCTGAACCATCATTGGAACATCAGGACAAAAACTCAAATAAGGTCTGACGCACGATCAGCTGAGTTTAGGATTGAAGAACATCACGAAGAACGGGTGGGTACAAATAATTTGAGCCTTTATCCTTTGTTTCTTAAACCGTGAACCAGGCCACGCTACAACCCTTAAAAGTCCTAGCTGAAGCATGGGTTAGTTCGAAAGCATACTGTTACAAAAGGTATCCTGACCCCTTAAGGCTTGCTGTAAAATACTGAGTTGACATCACAGTATACCAAAAAAATTCACATTTGTTTTACTAAAAAATGCATTTCAAGACAGACATAAGCTTTGCATTTTTAACATAACTTTGTTTGCATATGACTTTTCGTTTGAACAGCATAGAAATTATCACAATTAATATCTAATGAACAAAAGGCCCCTCAACAAAAGGGTCACCTCCAGTGGAAGAAACACTCTCCAATCAAGGGGAAGACATGATCATTGTCCATCATTTGGGGCAGTTAAGTCAAGATTCGGAGAATCTCTCAAAGGCCAAACAGCCTGGGGCAAATCTCTGCCTGAGTCACTTGGGGCACTCCAACAAACGAATCTTGCCTGATTAAACATCTTCTGGGGTATGACAAAACATTTCTAACAGGGGCAACTCCCTACATTCTAAGAGCATGGACATAGTCGGAAAAAAAATACTGCGCATAATCAAAGACCCGCTAGGTTGACACACCTAGGCAAAAATAAGGGCTTCCCGGCGAACCAAAAGGGTTCGGGCAAAAATAAGGGATGAAATGAAAAAATATGTACACCCGGCAAGTCGAAAACCTGAAAAGGCGACTTGGGCAAAAATGGGTATTCTGGTGGACTGAAAACCCGAAAGGGCGGTCCAGGCAAAAGTTAGGGATCAAAAGCGTACGACTATGTCCCGACGCCTCGTCACTTGCCCGTCAGAGGAAGGTTTGTCAAAAGGCAGTTATTAAGACTCCACCATTATCTTCTCCCACAGAAACAGGGGCAATGATGAGTTGTCCAAACGATCTAATTGCTCTGTCCGCCAAGGTACCAAGGTAAGTTCAGTTGAAGAACATAACCAGATATCTTAATTCCCCAGAGAGTGAGTCAGCAAGTCAAATGCACTCTCCCCAAGCAAAGCTAGTATCAGCCTTAAGGAAGTTGGGTATCCTCCAGCAGATCTCAACATTCCCCAGCACAATATACAAACATTCTTAACAAGTGTCCCCGGCAATCTTGATCTAAGATTGTTCCCCGGTGGTATGCCAGATATTCAGCGGAGCCACTTCTCCAATATAGTTCAAAATTTCCCCAGGAGAGTCCAATCCAATTTCCCCAGGAAAGGTAGAATAATCATCTCCCCAAGCAAGAAGCTTATCCCCAGTAGATTCTGAAAGCTTCTCCTCCGCAAAGCACGAACGCGTCCCCCGGCTTTATTCAAAGGTTATTTCCCTACCAGAGCTTATAACTGGATTATCCTCAGCTAAAAGCCACGGAAAGATCGTCCTCGGCAAAGTTCTTCTTATTCCCCAGCGGAGTTCATCAAAACTTCCAACATAGCACAACAACGGTATCCCCAGCGGAGTTATCCTCATCAACCTCAGCAAAGTACCTCTCTCCCCACAGAGTATTATTCCCCAGCAAGATCGCTAGAATAATTTTCTCCCCGCAGAGTAATCCATTTGTCAAGTTTATCCCCCAACGGAGTTATCTTCTCCTACCGGTATTCTTGCAACTATCATCCCCAGCGGAATCAAATATTCTTTTCTTCAAACATCAGCCCAGGAGTTAACTTCCCGGCACCCGTCAAGGATTTACTTTCCTGGACGAAAACATACATTCATAAACATCGCACTTCCATACATTATAGCATGCATATACGCATCATATCTTACAATCTCATTTATGTTGAGAACATCATTGCTTGATCCATATCATGCACTGCATATGACTGACCTTTACCTTTCAGGAAAGATCCAGTTAAGTTCTCAACTATTCCAAGACCTTCTCTGGTTCAGTCAGATCGACCCTAAGATCTCTCTGATTCTTATCCAGTTGAAGATATTCCAAGACCTTGTCCGGTTCAGTTAAATTGACCCTAAGATATTCCTAATTCTTATCCAGTCAAAGGCCTTCTCTGGTTCAGTCAGATCGACCCTAAGATCTCTCTGATTCTTATCCAGTTGAAGATATTCCAAGACCTTGTCCGGTTCAGTTAAATCGACCCTAAGATTTTCCTGATTCTTATCCAGTCAAAGGCCTTCTCTGGTTCAGTCAGATCGACCCTAAGATCTCCCTGATTCTTATCCAGTTGAAGATATTCCAAGACCTTGTCCGGTTCAGTTAAATCGACCCTAAGATTTTCCTGATTCTTATCCAGTTAAAGGCCTTCTCTGGTTCAGTCAAATCGACCCTAAGATCTCCCTGATTCTTATCCAGTTGAAGATATTCCAAGACTTTAGTCTGGTTCAGTTAAATCGACCCTAAGATTTTCCTGATTCTTATCCAGTCAAAGGCCTTCTCCGGTTCAGTCAGATTGACCCTAAGATCTCCCTGATTCTTATCCCAGTAGAAGACATCCAAGATTCTCTCAGCGTTCCTGTTGAGGTAGTATTCTCCCAAGGTTCTCTCAGCGTTCCTGTTGAGGTAGTAATCATCCAAGATTCTCTCAGCGTTCCTGTTGAGGTAGTAATCGCCCAAGGTTCTCTCAGCGTTCCTGTTGAGGTAGTAATCGCCCCAAGATTCTCTCAGCGTTCCTGTTGAGGTAGTAATCGTCCAAGGTTCTCTCACCGTCCCGTTGAGGTAGTAACCATCCCTGATCCATTCATCACCTTTTGAAGCTCCAGACCCGACTCCTGTAACCAACCAGGGTGCATCTATACAAAGAGTTTGAAGGCCAGCTCCTGTAGCAGGCCAGGTAATCATTTTCTTTTTCAGGTACGCAGGTTTTCACTGAGGAAACTCTTACGCGATCGACACCCAGATGGCATCTATAAGCCCATCCACTCATCCATCATCTCTTTGCATGGCATCTATAAGCCCATCCTCCTATCCACTAATCTCCAAATGGCATCTGTAAGCCCATTCCCACCATCACATTATTATGTGAGCGCAAATTTCTGGGCACTCTAGTGTTCAATCATCTTCCACCTTCGGATTACGAAAGGCACGACAGCCAATCTACATCCTCAGGTCTAAGAAGATTGAACAGGGGAAACTGTTGTACCCCAAAATTTGCCCTCCCATATTCTTCAAGATTTGCAAAGAGCATGTTTCAAAATATCCCAAGGGTTGCACAGTTCAAGGGCCTCCTAACAGTCAAAAATTAGGGTTTTGGTTCTGTCAAAGAAATTGAAGTTTTCAAGGGTCCAATCAAGTCCCACATGCCTACAAACATGGTCAAGCATCCATATGCCAAGTTTCAAGACTCACAGCACAAAATTGCACAGTCAAAAACCCTAATTGCTCAACAGTCAACTGCAGGGGCAAAATGGTCATTTGACAGTCAAAAGTTCAAATTTTTGGTCAACATCTTATTTTGAAGCCACAAACATCATTTGATCAATTCTTGATCATGATTCTCAAGGCATGGCTCAAAAAGTCTCAAGATGCAAAAGTTTCCATATTTGGACAGTTGAAAAAGTCAACTGTAACTTGACCAAAGCATAACTTCCACATGGTTTATCATAAAAATTCCATCCAAAGCTCATTTTGAAGAGAATGACATTTCCTACAACTCCTCTTCACACTTCAAGTCCAAGAAATGCTCTCACAAAAAAGTTATCAATCTCAACATTATAGGTCATTTTCAAAAGTCAACAAAAAGGGACTTTAAGTCAAAGACCATAACTTGAGATTGGTAAATCAAAATGACATGGGACCAAAGGCATTGGTTAGAGGACTTCATGACCTTTCCAAAATGTCCAAGAACATGATCAAAGCTTAATAATTGAGCAAGATATGCCTTGTGGAAGTTGGGAAATTTTTGGGATTTTTGAAAAGTCAAGTTTACTTCAAATGCCTCAAAATTGCTAATGGGCCTCAATTTCTTCCAAGAATCATCACCCAAAAGCTATGCACGACCCATTGACTTTAAAGGGAGTTATTTTATCATTTTTTATTAATTATTTGAATTATTATTATTATTAGTTCATTTAATTAAAATAAAATATGACAAAAATAGAAAATCATGTTTTCCAATCCTTTTTTGCAGCATATTCTCTCAATAAAGCCTAAATATTTCGTGCACACTCAATATGGAAAGAATTGGCAATGATTGGCATCAAAAAGACATGAAAAAGATTGAAAAAGATTACATTGAAATATTGATTGCAAAGGTTTTTGGACTTGGATTTCTACCCTAATTCAGTCACACATATAAACACAATACAACCCTAATCACAAGGACCTAGAAGCTGCGCTCAGAATCAAAAACAAACTTTGCATTTTTCACCAAAAATTTCAAAACTGAAAACTGTATTGCAGGGTGATTCAAAGCCTACAAACGATTCCAAAAGCTTGCTGAGGCCTTCTTGAACATAACTCAATTCTTTTCCAGTCCCCACGCAACAAGAAGTGGTAGAATAAAGTCAAACTTTCTCAAACTTTTTGCCTATTCGTGTCTCATGATTCATGCAGTATTTTTGATTTCTAATGCTTGATTTGTACTAATTTAATCATTCTAAAGCTAACAGTGCCATTCAATTGAGTTTTTAAGGCCTGTATGAGAATCCACCATGGGAGCTCATTAGGGTTGCAGAAGTTTGAAATTGGGGACTTTTGCATATGGAAAAATTAGATAGCAAGACCTATACCATTGAAATCGTGACATTCCAACGAACCTAAAACACTCATCGCGCCTTTTTTATATTTGTTCAATTTCTATTCGCTATTTTTTGGTGTTTCAGATTGTGGGGGTTTAAAACCCCCGCTATTTAGTTTTATTTTTCAGGTAGAACAAACAGCAATTAAAGAAGATGATGCGTGGAGGAATGTGATTGGGGCGTTCAAATCATTGGCGCGTTTTTTGTTGGTTCCAGAATAATTGCACGTTTCTCTTATATTATTTGTGTCCCATATTAATAACAAAGAAAGCAAATAGCACAATTGGCAAGGCGTTAGCATGGTAAACGTTGGACCTGGGTTCGATTCCCAGGTCCCCCACTTTATTCAATAATATTTTTTCCAATACACTTCCATGCAGCGTGCTATCCAGGTTCCACAATACACCCTCACATCAGTGCCCGCCACATGTCCCTGAAGCTCAATCTGAGGGCCATCCCAAGCAGCCTACCATACGCGTTGGTCCAAGGAGCCACACACCATCCCAAAAAAGTCAACAAAGGGCCTGAATTCATTGGGCCAGATTACTCATCATAAACCTCCATAATTGGGGCAGAACCCCCCTTTTGTTTGTATTTCTTTCTCTTTTCTTTTCCTTTTTTATTTGTTTTAATTTATTTGTTTTCTTTAATTCCTCCAAATAATTTTTTTTTATAACACAAAAATAAATATTAAATCAGAAAATCATAAAAATAAAATATGTTGGTTAATTAATTTACTAATATTTATTTTGTAAATAAATTTTGTTAACTAATTTAGTTTTAATTTTAGGTTTAATTTCAATGTTTTTTTTAATAATAAACTAAAAAATATAGAGATTAGGGTTTTATTACTTTTATTCTTTTTCTTTTCTTTTTACCATTATTAAGTATTAATTATTTTTGTAAAATATGCCATTTAAATAATTAGGGTTAAATTAGGTTACAACTTAAACATTTTTTTTATATATAAATTAAAAACAATTAGAATTAGGGTTTCCTATAATAATTAATTTTCTCATTAAATTTCATAAATACAAAAACTCCAAAAATAAGTTCTTTTCTTTATTTAACTTAATTAATTTATTAATTGTAATTTAATTTCTTTAAAAGGGTCCAACGCCCTCGCATTCTCGATTTTATTTCTTTTCGCGCATTTACTTTTATTTCCTTTTTTAAATTTCATGTAATTTCCCCAAAGCCTTGTAATAGATTAATTAGGATATTTATTTTTCCGCATTTTTATTTATTTCAAATCGGGTCTTTGTTTAATTTGGCGATGTAGACCCGCGCCTTTGTAATAAAGTAGGACTTTTATCTTCCCGCACCTTTTAACTGTTAATAACCACATGAAAGAATGAATGCCAAAAATAAAAACAAAGCGTAGATCACCAAATGCATGACAAGATAAACATAATTGAAAATGACACATAATTCACACACCACCCCTAGGGTATGTCTCACTGTTGCCTTGCCCCTCGAAACGTGGTCGTCGAGTAGAGGATGTTTTAGTAAGTCCTCATGTCCATGAACATGGCATGGGGGTAGCTTCTAGGGTGTCTTCCTATTGCTCTGGTGACCACACTGTCCCTAATCCTCGAATTGACCCGAACACCTCCAACGGTGGTGCTACCTACCTCTCAATGGTGGGATGGCACTACTTTAAGGACATTTACACAAACTAATTCCTTAGGGTAGGTAGATGACTCATAGATACTTGCTCTAATTCAAAACAAATCAAAAACTTCTTTTCACACCGACACTTTGCAAAAAGCTTTCAAAAACAACTTTTCAAACACTCTTGAGGACTGATACAAGAGTCGAACTGAAATTTTAAACGAAACTTTTTTTAAACCCACAGTTGAAAAGCAAACAAACATTTTGAAAACACAAATGAGCAAGTATCTAAGATCCCATGGATAACCATGGATAGAAAGGGTGCTAACACCTTCCCTTTCTATAAATCTACCTCCCGAACCGAGAGCAATCTCAATAAGGAATTTTTCTGTGCTTTTGTCCTTTCCATATTGGAGAAAATAAAAGACGGTGGCGACTCTTGCTTCTGCGACATTTCGCGAACCAGCGTTAAACAGTCAGTTCCAGATCCACCGATCACAGTACCCATATCTTTTTGGGTCCTGGTTTGTTAGTTTTACCAAAATTCTGGTTGAATTTTGGTTTGACAGAGTAATCATTACTAGTGTATTTTATGTCATGTGTGTGCCCATATATGAAGTGTAATTTAAGTGGTGTGCGTTTTATGACTAAGTCCATGGCTTTCTTAGGTGTAGATACCTTACCTTGATATCCTATCCCTTTTCTGTCATTTCTTCTAACTCCATAGATCATTGAAGCCATCTTTCTTCTATCTATATTTTTAGCCAGAAACTTCTGAAAGTTGTGATCATACTCTTTAATGATCTCCTCAACATTACTAGGAGTCTCTGAGATTATTTCCTTCTGAGAGTTTTGCAAATCATTTTCTAATTTTGAAACTTTTCCTTTAACTCAGAATTTTCTAATCTTAGACTCTCTGTCTTTTCAGAGTCAGAGACAAGATCCCTTTTCAGGTTCTTGAATTTGACTCTGATTTGCTGATACCTTTCCAGAATTTCATTTAGACTTTCTGCAAGTTCAGCCTTAGTAAAATTGATAGTGAAGTCTGGAAATACCTCTTCAGTGTCTGATTTTGAGTCTGAACCAGAAGTTTCACTGTCTTCTGACACGTTTTCCATGAGAGCTATGTTTTCTCTTTCATCATCTGACTCTGAGTCAGCATCAGAAGTGTCTGAATCTTCCCATGTTACCATGAGGATTTTATTCTTCTCCTTGAAGAACTTATTTTTAGGCTTCTCCTTCTGAAGCCTTGGACAATCACTTTTATAGTGCCCTTACTCATTACACTCATAACAGATGATGTCCTTGTTATTTGGCTTTCTATGTCCTGAAGATCCTTCAGATCTTCTATGTCCAGAGGAAAACCCAGACTTTCTGTATTTGGAGGAAGATTCGTTTTGATTCTCTGATCTTCTAGGATTTCTGAATTTCCTTTGTCTCTGCTTCCACAGTTGATTCACTCTTCTAGAGAGGAGATACAGTTCATCTTCTTCTGATTAGGATCAATCATAAGTTTCTTCCATATCCTACAAAACCTTAGAATCAGTTTTTTGTTAGATTTTAATGCTAGTGGCTTACCTTGCTTTTGAGGCTCATCTTCTTCTAGCTCTATCTCGTGACTTCTGAGGGACCTAACAAGTTCCTCCAGAGATATCTTGTTGAGATCTTTGGCTAGCTTAAGTGTTGTGACCATTGGCCTCCATTGCTTGGGTAGACTTCTGATGATCTTCTTTACGTGATCAACAGTAGAATATCCTTTGTCAAGAACCTTCAGCCCAGCAACAAGGATTTGGAATCTTGAGAACATTGCTTCTATGGATTCACTATCTTCCATCTTGAATGCCTCATACTTCTGAATGAGCACAAGGGCCTTGGTTTCTTTGACTTGTATGTTGCCTTCATGCGTCATTCTCAGAGAGTCAAACATGTTCTTGGTTGTCTATTTGTTTGAGATTTTCTCATATTCTGAGTATGAGACAACACTGAGGAGTATTATTCTGGCTTTATGATGGTTTCTGAAATCACGCTTTTGCTTGTCAGACATCATTTTTTTGTCTATATTCTGACAACTTCCATCCATTGGGTGTGTGTATCCATCAGCTACCATGTCCCATAGATTAGCATCATGGGCCAGAAATAAGCTCCCAATTCAGTCTTTCCAGTAGTCAAAATTTTCTCCATCAAACACTGGAGGTTTTCCACTGATTCTGTCCTTGTCTTCATGATAGTCATTGCTGATGTTTTGGCTTGGTCCCACCATAGTGTTTTTCTAAAGCTTGGATCTTGTACTGACACGGTTAAGTGTATTAACTCAGAACCAGGCACTCTGAAGCCAATTGAAGAAGTGAAAAACACAAGGGGGAGTTAAATTGAAAACTTAAAATCAAATGTGCAAGGAACACAATATTTTTATCCTGGTTCGTTTCATCTCAAACTACTCCATTCCACCGGTCAAGGTGATTTTGCCTCTCCCTAACGAGGAATTAATCCACTAATCAAAAACTGATTACAATCACTACTTTGACAACTGTCAAAGTCCTCTTGAGTATAACCACACTCCGATCAATCTCAAGGAATTACTGTCTTAATCAAAGATACAAGAATTATGTGTATGGTTGTTTTCGTTACAAAAACAGTTATCGCAATTGTGATATTTTACACAATTTAGAGCTTAGAAATGAGTATGTAATATTGCAGCTTTTTGAGATCTGTTCTAGTCGCGTGTGAAGTCGTTAACGATTTGATCTCTTAGCTTGTTTATATAGGGAAAGGAATATTGTCCAACATTAAGTGTGATAATGGACATTTAAGCAGTTTCAATATTGAGAAGATCCTATCTGAATGAAGCCGTTGTAATTGATGTTATCTTGATTGAATAATAACACTTCAAAATCTTACAATCTTGCCTGCTGCAAATGCTTCAGAACATTGATAACTTTAGAAGTGACAGGATCTGATTGTTTATGATCCTTCTGTTCAGAATCAGAGTTTTATTTACTTCAGCGCAGGTTTTGGTCATCATTCTTCAGCGCAAATTCTGATTACCTCAGCGTGAAAGCTTTTATAGCTTAACTTCTGATGTTGCTTTGGTCAGAACTTCTGCATACAAAATAACATAATTTTAGAATGCATATTTTTTCTTTGTGTTTTTTATCATCAAAACTCTATTTAAGGGTTGTAGGATCAAACTATGTTATAACAATCTTTGGGGCTCGCCCTGTTCAGATCCCTGTAATCTACATACATATGTACCTTTCCATCTTTCTTTGGTACCGGAACAACATTAGAAACCCATTAAGGATATGACGTCACTGCTAAGAACCATGCGTTGAATTGTTTCATAACCTCAGCTTTGATCTTTTCCGATATTTCAGAATGCATGCGACGAACCTTCTGATTAATAGGAGGACAACCTCCCTTCATCGGTAGACGGTGAACCACAATATCAGTATCAAGCCCTGGCATGTCTTCATATGACAAAGAAAAGATTTCAACATATTCATGCAACATCTGGATAAATCTGTTCTTGACACTGCTCTCTAAGTTGGCGCCTATCTTGACCTCTTTTATGTCTGCCTCGGTACCCAAGTTTACAACTTCGACTGGCTCTTCATGTGGTTGGATAGCCTTTTCTTCTTATATTAATAGTCTGGAAAGTTCTCCAGGTATTTCACAATATTCCTCACCTTCGTCCTCAGCTTGGTAGATCATATTTTCGAAGTTATAAGCGGAAATAGTAGGATTGTAGTCAACGAGATCCATAGTGGACGAGGATCTGCAATATAGTGTGTGGGTGTGTGTAAGAACACATAGCTATTTTGAAAATTCAATAAGTAAAATAAAAACAGGGAGCACAAAATTTGAATGCAAAAATGTTAATTGTTTTTATTGAATGAACAATGTTTATGAATTATCAACCCTTTAACAAATGAACCATTGTGCCCCGGGTAAGACACAAGGTTTAAAGTCATTGTTTATTATATAACCAAAATATTTTTTAAAAGTAAAAGACAAGAATGTAGCTATTACTCCTGACTAAAGGAGATAGGAAAAATGTCTTATGCTTTCCAATTGTTGAGTCCATCGCCAATGGTAGGGAATATCCAGTTGTCGAAGTTACAATCACTACCAGCGTCTTCTATATTGATGACTCTGTTGTTGCTGATATGAAACAGAGGTCTTCCATCCTTAGCGCGATGAACAACCCTTTGACCTTCTGCAGTAAAACCTAAACCAAACTTTTCATATTTATAAGAGATATCAGGAAGCTGACCCCAAATAGTACAACCACCTTCTTCTATAGTAGCTTTGGCATCTTTTAAGGAAGTCGTTTTGTGCGGAGTCCTGGTGGTCTTTGGAATGGCATAAACATCTTTAACAGTAGCATGGGAAATAACATCAAAAGTTTGACAGAGAGTCTCGATGTATTCCCCGTCCATCTCCATGTACCCGAATGAATTCAGGTGGCTGACCATGTATTCCTCTTCTCCATAAACAGTAACGACCTTTCCTCTCACATGATACTTTAATTTTTGGTGCAAGCTCGAGGTGACAGCACCTGCCCCATGGATCCAGGGGCATCACAATAGGCAATAATAAGCTGGCCGGATGTTCATTACATAGAAGGTGGACTCAAATATCTGTGAATGCACTTTGATTGGGAGGTCCACTTATCCATGCATCATTCTTTTGGATCCGTCAAAGGCTCGAACTATGATATTACTGGGCTTCAACACAACTCTTTCATAATCTAGTATGTCAAGAGCTCCTTTTGACAGAACATTCAGAGAAGATCCAGTATCAATTAACACATGAGACAACGTAGTGCCCCTGCATTCAATGGAGACATACATGGGCCTATTATGATTTCTCCCCTCCGGAGTCAGGTCAGCACCAGAGAAGCCTAATCCATTATCAGTTGTTAAACAAGCCACGTAACTTCCAAATTGATCATCCGAAATTTCTTGCAGCACATGATCAGTCTTCAAGAATTTTACTAAAGCCTGCACATGGGCTTCATAACACATCAGTACAGATAACATGGAGATTTTGGACGGGGTATACCCCAACTGTTCAATAATTTTATAGTCGCTCTTGCGGATGATCTTTAAAACTTCTTCCACTTCTGGTACAGAGGTGTCCTTGACTGCAATTTCTTTTGGTTCCTCCATCTGGGCAGGCTCTATCATTGTCTCTTTACCCCGAGCCTCGGTAGTTGACTTGGTAACTGTGATTTGAATAGGTGGAGATATTTTTGGGGAGAAAATCCTTATGTAATTTTACTAGTCCCCGTAATATTGTCAATGTTGGGATCAACATCTTCAGTACCTTCATCTGACAGCTCTTGTTTGACGCCATGGTAGTAGACGTCTGATCCATAGTTCCATGGAATAGCCTTTTCCGAGGAATCCGGGATGGGTCCAGGTGTTGTAATGATTAACATAGATGCTTTTGGATTGGCAGTAATCCTTACAGGACCATCGGAAGTGATCATGATAGGGGTACCAGATATGACAAACAAATCTTGGCACAAACTCTCAGCATACGCTGAATCAAAATTATATGTTCATCCATCAGGCGCTGAACACCTTCCTTCAGTAACCCACAACCATTGGGTTGGACTGCACAGTAATAACATCCTTTAACATAACCCGGAAATAAATTGGCCTGTAACAGATTCTTTTTTATCGTTGAGAGAGGAGTAACCACATCACTTACAGAGGTAACATACAGAACATATTCAATAGCACTTATGCCCTTGTCATGCTTCAGCATAGGTGCGGTAATCACGTTTAAAGTCTCTGGAGGATCAAACTCAATTTCCTTATTATCAATCATATCTTGAATCTTGCTTTTCAAAGCCCAGTAGTTGTTGGTGTCGTGCCCAGGACTGTTAGAATGATAGGCATACCTCGCGTTTGGATTGTACTTGGGAGAGGATGTGTTGGGATTCTAAGGAGGATCTTGAAGTGAAATGAGTCCAGCCTTTAACAAATGTTGTAATGCCTGAGATAAAGGCATGCCGATCTTGGTAAACTATCTTAACTAAGCTTCTGGCCTTCGTCGGTTACCATGTTGTTGTTGTTGAACAGGCGCTGGATTAGAGATCAACACTGCTCCCACAGACTAATGGCGGTCATTTTTACTATGGCCTTTATAGACAACACTGGCTTCTTTTTTAACCACTGAATGGCTTCTTCACAGCATTAGAAGATGTAGCCATCAAAATCTTCCCACTTTTAATACCACTTTCAACTTTTTCCCCAGTCAGAATCAGCTCCGTAAAACCAGACGACGAGCTTCCAATTAACATATTAAAGAATGCGCCTGTCAAAGTGCCCATGAACATATCAACCAATTCCCAGTCAGCCAAAGGAAGTTGCACCCTTCCATCTAAATCCCTCCATTTTGTGCATATTCCTGGAACCCTTCATTCTGGCCCATGGACATGTTTTACAGTTGCACTCGATTCGGTGTCAGGTCATCATTACATTGATACTGCTTATAGAAAGTAGCATCCAAGTCTTCCCATGTGTGAATGTTGGTTCCCTCCAGCCGATAGAACCATTCAAGTTGAGTGTCGGTCAAACTTTCTTGAAAGAAATGGACCCATAATTTCTTGTCAACAATATGAGGTTGGATCTTTCGAACATAAAACCTCAAATTGAGTTTGGGACAAGAGACTCCATCATATTTAGCAAAGATGGGGACCTTGAACTTGTGAGGGATGACCACCCCCTGGATTAAACTTAGTTCTCTAAAATCCAATCCAGACACTTTCTGAATTTCCATAGCTTTGAGACGGTCTTCCAACGGCTTGTACTTTTCATCTACGGGAGGGTATTAGTCATCAGAGTAGTCTTCATCTTCAGAAATCTGATTATTTCTACCTTCCAGCTTGATGCTTCTACCATCCTCTTCTTGGTTATCGTCTTCCTCAGAGGAAATATCATCCACTTTAATTGGTTGAGCGGGACCTTTGAACCTTCTCCCTATATTGAGGATAGAAGCCGGCTTCTTAGTCTTCTTTTTCTTGGCGACGAGCACCATTAGATCTTTCTGCCGCTGCGCCAGATTCAGAAGAGTCTCTTGAAGTTGTGCATGCTGAGCCTGGAGATCCTTGACAGTTTGTTCAAGGGCCATCTTATACTGAAATAAACAATAAGTAGAGGAGAAAACTTGTATGAAAAAACTATTATGTAATGATGCATGATATGTAAATGCAATGTTTTCAAGGACCTTAGGAGATTTAAATTTGCTAGCCAAGAGGAAACAAAAACAAAGATTTTATTAGTAAGTTCAAAATTACAATTGGATCTTAGGCTTAAAATGAAAACAAAAAGGTCACAAAGAGACAACAATATGAACTTCTAAAACCTAAGACTCAAGTTCCCACATACGCTTCCTACTTGTGTTGATGTATGCATTAAGACTCCGCTCCTCATGAAGTTTCTTGGTGAGCTCCAACACTTTCTTTTCACATGCATATAATTGAGTCTCAAAGGTGTTTCATTCTCCCTTGAGTTGAATCTAGGACCTCTGCAGTTCTTCAAGGTCAGTGGGCATGTCTGGATGGAGGATGGTGCGAGAAACGTCTCCTTCGACAACAGGCTCCATGATCACTGGTAGGACAGTTGGATATGGCATCATGCAGTTTTGAGCGCGAGATCGTACCCATTTGAGACAGGGCTCCAGAGGGATGGAATTCTTTTGTCCTAAGTGTTAGAACATTATTTGGTTCTACATCCCAGTAAGAGTTTTGATGATAACAAACACATTATATAAAGAACAAATATGCTCGCTAATAAAAGTTTCTTTCCATGCAGAAAGTTCTGATGTGAAAAAGATGTTCTGATGTAACTGGAAGTTCTTCCAGAACATCACTAGAAGTTTTGATTATGCGAGCATAGAAGTTGAGAGTGCCATCATAGATTCAGACGCATCAAATCTGTGTGATCGCTTATATGAAGAAGTTCTGTTACAACTTCTGAATGCACTAGCGCTGTGAAACAGGATCTCTGATACTCTGATATGCAAAGTTCTGATACAAGTTGTAAAGGACTCTCAATGGTAACACTCATCCTCTGATGTGAGAAGCTCTGAAGCGTTACAATTCCATCAATGCAATATCATAAGTAACAGCTACAAAAAGACAAGGATCTCCTGGTTTAGAAAGTTCATTAACTCATGTTATGGATATACCAAAAGTATCTTCTTATGTCACTATTGCATGGACTATATAAAAGCAGACAAAAAGAAGATTTCAAGTGATGAACTACTGCGCACAAAAAGAAGAATTCACGTGAAAGTTCAATAACGCAACAATCATCCTTCATCCTCAAACATTCATATTTAAACTGTTTAAAACATCACTGTTAGTGATACTGTTTATTAGAAACATTATTGTACACATTTATTCAATTACTGTTTAGACATTTCCTTGAGAAAACCGGGTTGCGGTTTTGGACTCAAGAAGACTTTGACAGTTGTCAAAGTAGTTTTGTAATCAAGAATGATTAGTGAATTAAGACCTCATTGGAGAGAGGAGAAATCACCTTGGTGGGTGGACTGGGGTAGTTTGAGTTCAAACGAACCGGGATAAAAATCAAAGTGTTATTTCCATTGTATTTCGTGATTCCAATTCAACCCCCCCCCCATCTTCTTGTGTTTTTCCCTTCTTCAATTGGTATCATAGCACCTGGATCTGGGTGCAAACAATTAACCATGTCAGAAAAAGATCTAAGGAGGAAAAACACTATGATGGGAACAAGTCAAAACATCAGCAGCAGCGCTCCAATATTTGATGGTGAAAATTTTGATTACTGGAAAGATATGATCAGAAGTTTCTTCCTCGTCTATGACTCTGACCTCTGGGATATGGTAACTGATGGATACATACACCCTGTTGATGAAAGCGGTCAGAATATTGACATAAAAAGGATGACAGATCATCAAAAGCAAGACTTTAGAAATCATCACAAGGCCAGAACGATTCTCCTGAGTGCCATGTCATATTCAGAGTATGAGAAGATCAAAACCAGAGAGACAGCAAAGCACATGTTTGATTCTCTGAGAATGTCACATGAAGGCAACACACAAGTAAAGAAACCAAATCCCTTGCACCCATTTAGAAGTATGAAGCCTTCAAAATGGAAGAAGATGTACCCATTGAAACAATGTTCTCTAGATTAAAAATTCGGGTGGCTGGGCTAAAGGTGTTGAATAAAGGGTACTCAACTGCTGATCATGTAAAGAAAATCATCAGAAGTTTACCAAAGCAATGGAGACCCATGGTCACTGCTCTCAAACTGGAAAAAGATCTGAATAAAATATCTCTAGAAGGACTTTTCAACTCTCTCAGAAGCCATGAGATAGAGTTAGAAGATGATGAGCCACAGAAGAAAGGTAAGTCTCTCGATCTGAAATCTAATAAATATGAAACCAAATTTTTGCAGGCAAAAGTAGAAGCAGAAAACTATGGAGAATCCTCGTCAGAAGAAGACAAATTGTTCCTTCTATCCAGAAGAATCAATCAGCCATGGAAGCACATACATAGGAAATTCAAAAACTCTAGAAGAACGGGAAATAACTCTGAACAATCTTCTGGATATAGAAAATCCAGTAACATAAACATTACCTGCTATGAATGCAATAAACAAGGTCACTACAAACGTGACTGTCCAAGGCTTCAGAAGGAGAAACCTAAAAGGAAGTTCGTTAAGGAGAATAAGAAAAGTCTTATGGAAATGTGGGATGACTCTGAATCTTCTGAAGACGGAACAGAATCAGAAGATGAACAAGTCAATATAGCTCAAACGGATAACTTATCGGATGTCTACGAATCCTCTGAATCAGAATCAGAATCAGACTCAGAGTCAGAAGAGGTATTTTCTAACTTTTCTAGATCCCAATTAGAGGAGAGTCTGCCAGAAATTCTAGAAAGGAAACAGAAGCTTCGAGTCATAAACAAGAACTTGAAAAAGGATCTAGCTTCTGACTCTGAAGAAACTAAGAATCTGAGACTAGAAAACTCTGAGTTGAAAACAAAAAATTTAAAACTTGAAAATGATTTACAAAATACTCAGAAGGAAATTGTCTCAGAAGTTCCTAGTAACCCTGATATAATCATAAAAGAATATGATCACAACTTTTAGAAATTCCTCGCTAAAAAGATAGATAGAAGCAAGATGGCTTCAATGATCTATGGAGTTAGCAGAAATGGAAGAATAGGTATAGGATACAAAGGTAAAGTATCCCAGCCTAAGAAAGTTAAGGATCTGGTTATCAAATGCACTCCTCTTTATTCTCACTTCACTACTGGGAAAACACATGATATAAAACATATTGGTAATGCATTTTATGCTAAACCAAAATTCAAACAGAATTTTGGAAACTCTAACAGTCATGGACCCAAAAAGATATGGGTACCAAAAGACAAAATCATCTATGTTATAGATATTTTTAACAGCAAGGTTGAAACACCAGTATTAACACCTGTACTCTGGATGCTCACTACACATGGAGGAAAGAAAGTATATGTTCCAAAGCCTGGAATTTAAAAGATTCGCAGGTTTCAGGGGCAATCAGAAACAAAAGGTTATTGGCTTTGAAACTATTAGAAACAGGAACGAAAATACAGCATCAGAAGCTCTCCAAAGAATCTCAGATGTATCCAGAAGAGGATGTCACACCTTTTCAAGCAACTTCTGTCAGAGCAAGCCAAATAGGTCTTTACCAGTTTTTGATTCTTGACAAAAAGGGAGAGAATGAAGAATATTTTGACTCCTATCAAAAGCCATATTAGAAGATCTTCAGGGAAGTATTTTATTTTCTCTATCTGAGTATTCTACTCAGGGGGAGCCTTTTAATTTTTTCTCTTTATATTCCATCAAAATATACAAGTTTTTGTCATCATCAAAAAGGGGGAGATTGTTAGAACATAATTTAGTTATACATCCCAGTAAGAGTTTTGATGATAACAAACACACGATATAAAGAACAAATATGCTCGATAATAAAAGTATCTTTACATGCAAAAAGTTCTGATGTGAAAAAGATGTTCTGATGTAATTGGAAGTTCTGCCAGAACATCACTAGAAGTTATGATTATGTGAGTATAGAAGTTGAGAGTACCATGATAGATTCAGACGCATCAAATTTGTGTGACCGCTTATATGAAGAAGTGTTGTTACAACTTCTTAATGCAGCAGCACTGTGAAACAGGATCTTTGATACTCTGATCTGCAAAGTTCTTATACAAGTTGTAAAGGACTCTCAACGGTAACACTCATCCTCTGATGTGAGAAGCTCTGAAGCGTTATAATTCCATCAATGCAATATCATAAGTAACGGCTACAAACAGAAAAGGATATCCTGGTTTGGAAAGTTCATTAACTCGTGTTATGGATATACCAAAAGTATCTTCTTATGTCACTATTGCATGGCCTATATAAAATCAGACGAAAAGAAGATTTCAAGTGATGAACTACTGCGCACAAAAAGAAGAATTCACGTGAAAGTTCAGTAACGCAACAATCATCCTGCATCCTCATACATTCATATTTAAACTGTTTAAAACATCACTATTAGTGATACTGTTTATTAGAAACATTATTGTACATATTTATTCAATTATTGTTTAGACATTTCCTTGAGAAAACCGGGTTGTGGTTTTGGGCTCAAGAAGACTTTAACAGTTGTCAAAGTAGTTTTGTAATCAAGATTGATTAGTGAATTAAGACCTCGTTGGAGAGAGGAGAAATCACCTTGGCGGGTGGACTGAAGTAGTTTGAGTTCAAACGAACCAGGATAAAAATCAAAGTATTCTTTCCATTGTATTTCGTGATTCCAATTCACCCACCCCCTTCTTGTTTTTTTTCCTTCTTCACTAAGGCCTTACTATCAATCTTGCTTACCATGCCCCAAGCATGTATAAGCCTTTAACAATAACCTTGAGGATCATTTCTGTGATCGGTGGATCTGGAACTGACTGTTTAACGCTGGTTCGCGAAATATCGCGGAAGCAAGAGTCGCCACCGTCTTTTATTTTCTCCAAATGGAAAGGACAAAAGCACAGAAAAATTCCTTAAAGAGATTGCTCTCGGTTCGGGAGGTAGGTTATAGAAAGGGAAGGTATTAGCACCTTTTCTATCCATGGTTATCCATGGGCTCTTAGATACTTGCTCATTTGTGTTTTCAAAAATGGTTTGTTTCCTTTTCAATGTGGGTTTTTAAAAAGTTTCTTTGAAAATCTCAGTTCGACTCTTGTATCGGTCCTCAAGAGTGTTTGAAAAATTGCTTTCGAAAGCTTTTTTGAAAATGTGTTGGTGTGGAAAGTATTTTGTTTTGTTTTGAAATTTAGAGCAAGTATCTAGAGTCGTCTACCTACCCTAAGGAATTCGTCTGTGTAAATGTCCTTTAAAGTAGTGCCATCCCACCATTGAGAGGTAGGTAGCACCACCGTTGGAGGTGTTCGGGTCAATTCGAGGTTCGGCACATGGTGATCACCAGAGCAATGGGAAGACACCTTAGAAGCTACCCTCATGCCAGGTTCCCGGATCATGAGGACTTACTAAGACATCCTCTACTCGACGATCACCTTTCGAGGCAAGGCAACAGTGAGGCGTACCCTAGGGGTGGTGTGTGAATTGTGTGTCATTTTCAGTTTATTGTTTGTCTTGTCATGCATTGGTGATCTACGTTTTGATTTTATTTTTGGGCATTCATTCTTTCATGTGATTGTTTAACAGTTAAAGGTGCGGGAATTTAAAGTGCGGAAAAGATAAAAGGTCCTACGCTATTACAAAGGCGCGGGTCTACAACGCCAAATTAATCCAGACCCGATTTAAAATAAAGCGCAGAAAATAAATGTCTAATTAACTATTACAGGGCTTTGGAACAAGTACATTATATTTACATCAAAGAAATAAATAAAACACGCGAAAAGAGAATATAATCGAATGCGAGGGCGTTGGACCCTTTAAAGGAATTAAAATGAAATTATTAAATAATTAAGTTAAATAAAAAGAAAGAAACTTATTTTTTATGTTTTTTTTGTTTTTTATGACATTAAAGAAAATTAAATTAATTAAAAGTCAAATAATTCTAATTCTAATTGTTCTTTATATTTATTAAAGAAAATGCATTAAAGTTGAAACCTAGAATTAAAACTAAATTGATTATAAAATTTATTTACAAAATTAATGGTTAATGATACTTATAATAAAAGTATTTAATTAATTAAAAAAAAGGGTAAAAAGTGCTAAGGGTCTATTTTTATTATTTTTGGTCATTGAGAAAAAAAAAGAATTAAATTAACAACCTAAAATTAAAACTAAATTAATTATGGGATTTATTTACAAAATTAATACTAAAATAAAATATTTATTATTTTTTTATCTTTTCTGTTTTTTTATGTGTTTTTATATTATATGAAAATATTAAATTAAAGCATTAAAAAAAATAATTAAAACAAAGAAAAGAAAAGATATAAAAAGTTAAAAAGAAGCAAACTGGAGGGGGGTGTTGTCCCCAAATGGAGGTATAGCCCAGCAATTTAGGGCCCAATTCCTTAAGCCTCGTTGACTTTGACACTAGGGTGTGAGGTGGTTGACTGCAGTCCATGGTGCGCTTCAGATTGTGGCCATTTGATCCATCTCCATAGGCACGTGGATGGCCAGATTGTATGGACATAGGGTGCTCCTTTAGGCTGAAACTGCATGGGAACATTGCATGAAAAATAACATGGAAATAGTGAGGGACCTGGGGCTCGAACCCAGGTCCTGTAGTCTGCCAATGCTTGTGCCTGCCACTGAGCCACTTTGTTTCTTTGTAAATTAAATAAACAACAATCAATATAAAATAAAACAACATGTTAGTGGATTTTTAGCGCGCGATTTTAAATGGACCAACCAGAACCGGCCACTTCATCATCTCCTTCGCTTGGCTTTATTTTCCTGAAACAAGAACAATTTAGCAACGGTTTTTTAGGCGTTCTTTTAGGTGCCTTTCCAGAAAATAACGAATAGCTGGTAGTGGATCAGAAATTGAGCGCGAGGCATCTAATCTCTTCGTCCAAGCATGCTGGTTGCAACTATGGCATCGTGATTCTCCAATTTTACTGTATTCAAAAACCCCTAATTCAAAAGCTTAGGAACCCTAAAAAACAAAAATGGCAGATCTTCCAATAGTGCATAAAAACGCAATTAGAATATAGGGTTAGCTTCAAAACACATTGCTTGGTATGAATATGTAACCAAAATGCTATGAGAATGTCTCAAAATTAAAACACAAATATGTATATTTATGAAGAAAAGTTGACTTCTGTATACCGATTCAAAGGGTTAGGGACGAAGTTCTTGGTTGGAAAAGTCCTCTTGAAGCCTCAGGAAGCTAATGAGATCAGAATCTTGCCTTGAATCGTACTACAAGTATGTTTTCAGATTTTGAGTTTTCAAGCCAAAAGTGTGAGTTTTCTTTTTGTGTTTATGCCCAGCCTCGGTCTCAATTTCGTTTTGTCTCACTTGTATAGGCATTAGGCAATGTGAATCAAGAGTAATTATGGCCTCTTAATGCAAAGCTTTCAATTTCAAGATCCTCCATAAACCTCCATAACCAAATTTCCTTTTTTGACTCATTTTTGAATTCTTGCTCTTTTGGCCCTTTGCACGAATTTGGTAGGTTGCATAATGATAAATCAAAGTTAGTTAAGGCCAAATATTCCATTTAATTAAGCTTTTTGATTTTCTTTTGATTTTAAAAGATTTAAAATTAATTAAATCCAATAAAATCAATTAAAAATGAAAAAATTAATTAAAAAATATGAAATAAAAGGTGGGACACGTGGGAAGCATGGCCAAGTTAATTCAAGTGGAAAAAGTGGGCCCCTTTTGTCAAAAATGAAATTTCAAGGATAAATGATTTTGGCCATTTCACAAAATTTTCCCAACTTCTCCAATGCATATCTTGCTCAATTTTTAAGCTTTGATCATGTTATTGGACATTTTAGAAAGGTCTTGAAGTCCTCTAACCAATGTCTTTGGTCCCATATCATTTTGATTTACCAATCTCAAGTTATGGTCTTTGACTTAAAGTCCCTTTTTGTTGACTTTTGAAAATGACCTATAATGTTGAAATTGATAACTTTTTGTGAGAGCATTTCTTCGACTTGGAGTGTGAAGATGAGTTGTAGGAAATGTCTCCCCCTTCAAGATGAGCATTGGATGGCATTTTTCTGATGAACCATGAAAAAGTTATGCCTTGGTCAAGTTACAGTTGACTTTTCAGCTGTCCAAAAATAGAAACTTTTGACACCTTGATGATTTTTGAGCCAAGCTTTGAGAATCATGATCAAGCATTGATCAAATGATGTTTGTGGCTTCAAAATAAGATGTTGACCAAAAATTTGAACTTTTGACTGTCAAATGACCATTTTGCCCCTACAGTTGACTGTAGTGCAATTAGGGTTTTTGACTGCGCAATTTTGTGCTGAAAGTCTTGAAACTTTGTATGAGGATGCTTGACCATATTTGTAGGCATGTGAGACTTGATTAAGCTCTTGAAAACTTCCACTTCCTTGCAAGAACCAAAACCCTAGTTTGACTGGCTTAGGAGGATAGTTGACTGTGTAGCCTTTGAGTAGACTTTGAACCATTTGTTTGTCATAACTTTGAAGATTATGGGAGGGAAAATTTTGGGGTACAACAGTTTCCCCTGTTCAATCTTCTTAGACCTGAGGATGCAGATTGGCTGACGTGCCTTTTGTAATCCGAGGGTAGAAGATGATTGAACACTAGAGTGCCCAGAAATTTGCACTCACATAGTAGTAGTGTGATGATGGGAATGGGCTTATAGATGCCATTTGGAGATTGATGGATAGGATGATGGGCTTATAGATGCCATCTAGAGGTTGATCGCGTAAGAGATTCCTTAGCGAGAACTTGCGTACCTGCAAAAGAAAAATGAGTACCTGACATGTTGCAGGATCTGGTTTTCGGATGCTTTGTATAGATGTGTCCTGACTGGTTACAGGAGCTGGATCTGGAGCTTCAAATGGTGATGAATGAACCAGGGGTGGTTACTACCTCAACGGGGACGGTGAGAGAACCTTGGGTGACCTTGACCTCAACAGTAAACATTGAGAAAATCTTGGGATTACCACCTCCGCAGGATCGGGAAGAGAACCATAGGCAATTATAATCTCAAAAGCGGACGTTTGAGAAAAACCTGGGTTGGAATTATCGTCTCCGCGGCATTGGGGAGAGAACCATAGGAAATTATAATCTCAAAAGCGGACGTTTGAGAAAAACCTGGGATGGAATTATCGTCTCCGCAGCATTGGGGAGAGAACCATAGGAAATTATAATCTCAAAAGCGGACGTTTGAGAAAAACCTGGGCTGGAATTATCGTCTCCACAACATTGGGGAGATAACCATAGGAAATTATAATCTCAACAGCGGACGTTTGAGAAAAACCTGGGCTGGAATTATCGTCTCCACAACATTGGGGAGAGAACCATAGGAAATTATAATCTCAACAGCGGACGTTTGAGAAAAACCTGGAATGGAATTATCATCTCCACAACATTGGGGAGAGAACCAATAGGCAATTATAATCTCAATAACATTCATTGAGAAAAACCTAGAATGGAATTATCGTCTCTGCAGGATCGGGGAGAGAACCAATAGGCAATTATAATCTCAAAAGTGGACGTTCGAGAAAAACCTGGAATGGAATTATCATCTCCGCAACATTGGGGAGAGAACCATAGGAAATTATAATCTCAACAGCGGACGTTTGAGAAAAACCTGAAATGGAATTATCATCTCCGCAACATTGAGGAGAGAACCATAGGAAATTATAATCTCAATAACATTCATTGAGAAAAACCTGGATAACTTCTACTGAATCTTCGTCAGAAAAATCTGTTTGGGTCGATTTAGCTGGACTAGAGAAGGCCTTGGACTGGATAAGAAACAGAAAATCTTAGGGTCGATTAACTGAACCGGTCTAGGTCTTGAAATATGATTGAGAATTTAGCTGAATCTTTCCTGAAAGATAGAGGTCAGTCATATGCAATGCATGATATAAATCAAGCGATGATGTTCTCAACATAAATGAGATTTGTAAGATATGATGCGTATATGCATGCTATAATGATGTATGAGAATGTTTAGGAATGTATGTTTTCGTCTAGGAAAGTAAATCCTTGACGGGTGTCGGGAAGTCACTCCTGGGCTGACGTTGGAGAATAGATTTTGCTTCCGCTGGGGATGATAATTGCAAGAATACCGGTAGGAGAAGATGACTCCGTTGAGGAATAAACTTGGCGAATGGAAGATTATGCGGGGAGAAAAATACTCTAGCGACCTTGCTGGGGAGCAATACTCTGTGGGGAGAGAGATACTTTGCTGAGTTGTTGATAATAACTTGCTGGGGATACCCTTGTTGTATTGTAAGTGTTAATAGACTTCGCTGGGGATAAGAAGACTGCATTGACGGCGATCTTTCCGTGGCTTTTGGCTGAGGATAACCCAGTTATATCCTAGTAAGGAAATAACTCTTTGAATAAAGTCGGGCAACGCGTTCGTGCTCTGTGAGGATAAGCTTCCAGAATCTACTGGGGATAAGCTTACTGCTTGGGGAGATGAATTCCAACTTTCCTGGGGAAATTGGATTGGACTCTCTTGGGGAAGTTTTGAACTACGGGGGAAGTGATTCCTTTGAATGTTTGATATTCCGCCGGGGAACAATCTTTAGACCAAGACTGCCGGGGATGCCTGTTAAGAGTGCATATATGCTGCTGGGGAATGTTGAGATCTGCTGGAGGATACCCAACTTCCTTAAGATTTGATCGTATAGCTTTACTTGAGGAGAGTGTACTGACTTGGTGGCGCACTCTCTGGGGAATTGGGATGTACTGGTTATGTTCTTCAGCTGAACTCACCTTGATACCTTGGAGGACAGAACAATTAGATTGCTTAGACAACTCTTTATTGCCCCTGTTTCTGAGGTTGGAGAAGAAGACCAGTGAGGGGCTGATAGTTGTTGATGGACCAGCCTTCTTCTGGTAGGCAGGTGACAAGATGACAGGACATAGTCGTACGCTTTGATCCCTAATTTTTGCCTGGACCGCCCTTTCGGGTTTTCAGTCCACCGGGATACCCATTTTTGCCCAAGCCGCCTTTCCAGGTTTTCGACTTGCCGGGTGTACAGATTTTTTTTATTTCATCCCTTCATTTTGCCCGAACCCTTTTGGTTCACCGGGAAGCCCTTATTTTTGCCTAGGTACGTCGACCTAGCGGGTCTTTGATTTTGCGTAGTATCTTTTCGACTATGTCCATGTTCTCAGAATGTAGGGAGTTGCCCCTGTCAGAAGTGTTTTGTCATGCCACCAGAAGATTTTTTACCAGGCAAGATTCGTTGTTGGAATGCCCCAAGTGACTCAGGTGGAGATTTGCCCCAGGCTATTTGGCCTTTTGAGAGATTCTCCGAATCTTGATTGGACTGCCCCAGATAATGGACCATGGTCATGTCCTGCCCCTTGATTGGAAGCGCTTCTGTTCACTAGGTATTTATCGTGCGAATTTTTCCTGTTGTTCAAACAAAAAGTCATATGCAAACAAAGTTATGTTAAAAATGCAAAGCCTATGTCTGTCTTGAATATTTTGAAAATGCATTTTTTCATAAAACAAGTGAATGTTTGTAAAACGTGATGTCAACTCCGTATTTACCGTAGGCCTTAAGGAGTCAGGATACCTTTAGTAACAGTATGCTTTCGAACCAACCCATGCTTCAGCTAGGACTTTTATGGGTTGTAGCGTGGCCTGGTTCACGGTTTAAGAAACAAAGGATAAAGGCTCAAGTTATTTGTACCCACCCGCTCTTCGTGATGTTCTTCAATCTTAAACTCAGCTGATCGTGCGTTAGACCTTATTTGAGTTTTTGTCCTGATGTTCCAATGATGGTTCAGATATTGATGATTTATTCTGAATAGGCAGTCATTTTTGTTTTTGTTGAGGGTTTGTAAGACCTCTTTCTTTTTTTTGATTTTTGTTATCCCTATTTTCTTTTTGCCTGAACTGTCTCCCTTTTTTGGAATTACAGTCAGCGGGATGCCCCAGTTTCGTAAGTCCCCTTTTATAGGTTTTGACTTATTGGGCTTTTCATTTATATATATTTTTTGATAATGACTTCCCGTCCTCATGATTGTTCTGAACCATCACTGTCTTTTTTCGTTTCGTAAGGATCTCTTTGGTGCCATTCGTTATGCACTTGGATCAACTGAGAGAACTACCCTGCCCCAGGTTGTGATTAAGGGTTGTAAATTTTTGAAAATAAAACTCCTACTTCTTTGGCTCAGATGGGTTAACGAGGGATTATCATCCTTATAACTCCAGTGTTTAGGGATTGAAACAATGCCTGTACCTCATCAGCGGGGTCCGTTCAAAAGCATACTGTAAAGATAGTGGTATCGTTTTCGTCATCCTCCCTCAAGAGGCTTAGAATTTTAGATCAAGAGTTGACATCAGAAAAAATATGAAAATAATTTGCATATAGTGAATACGAATATATTGCTTCAAAACAGACATATGCGATGCATTAATGAAATAACGATGTTTAACATGAGTAAATGTTTGAACAAAATAAAATTACAACTTGAATTCAAATGAACAAAAAAAGTGCTTTCTATCCTAGCCATGTTTTGGCATGGGAGTAGTGATCACGTTGGGGAGTCTCGGGCGCCTTGAACTCAATCTCCTTTGCGTCAATCAAGTCTTGGATCTTATTTTTCAAGCTCCAACAATCATCTGTAGTATGCCCCGGGCTGTCAGAGTGATAAGCGCAGCGGGCGTTGGGATTATACTTTGGTGACGCTGTATTCTGATTCTTAGGAGGGTCCCTTAATGTTATCAGATTCAGTCTCAACAGGTGTTGTAGGGCTTGAGCCAACGACGTGTTGAGCTGGGTAAATTGCCTCCTAGGCTTGTCTGGCTTGCTCTGATCAGTCCGTTGTTCTTGGCGAGGTCGTTGTTGGACCTGTGAAGTGGCAGCATCTTGGAGATGTCTATTCATTGGACCAGACCTTTGTCCTCTTGGAAGCTGTTCAATGACCTGGTCCCTGACTTGGGCTGGTTGCTTCATGTCTTGATGAAGCTGACTGATCATGGCCCTCAGCTCTCCTTGCTCCTGAGCTAAACCTTGAATGAGGGCCCTTTGCCCCAGCATCTGGGTTTTCAACGTGTCTACCTCAGCTTGTAGACGTTTCAGCTGTTCGTCCTTGTCATCTTCAGGACTCTTTCTGATCAGATTCCCCTTGAGGAGTGTCCTCAACTCTTCCTGCCCCTTGGATAGGCTCAAAAAGATCTCCCTGAACTGAGTCTCTTGAGCATGAGGACCCTGGTTATCTTGTTGGGAAGCCATTGCTGAAATAAACAGCGGAGAAGGTAAGTGTCCTGCAACAAGGGTACATGTTATGTAATGATATGTATGATATGCATGCAATGTTTTCAAAAATCTCGCGGGATAAACAAGAAAATTTGTTAGAGTTTGGGTCCGGTAGCTTGATTGAAGGAAACCCATGTTATTGAGAATTCTTCTTCAAAGGTCAAAGGCTCACCATATCCAGTGGGTCATAGCCTCTGACTTTAGCCATCATGTCTGGTTTTGATTTCCAAACAACCTTGGTTAAGGGAACCTTCTTCAAGAGTCAGAGCTCACCATATCAAGTGGGTCATAGCCCCTGACAACTTTGTCTAGAGGACAATAAATCCTCTTTGCCCCTTGCTGGGATAGTTGATTCACCATGACCTGCATCACAAGCCCTTGAGGTCCTTGAAATGAGTTAGGATGTATGCGATGGTATGATGCTATGCTATGCATGGGGTAATGTAGGTAACCCTGTTATGAGTCCTTATTAAGGACTATAAACAAAACCTGCAAGCAAACTCAGCAAACCCTGTTATGAGTCCTTATTAAGGACTAAATAAAACCTGTAAAACACTCAGTAAACCCTGTTATGAGTCCTTATTAAGGACTAAATAAAACCTGCAAAACACTCAGTAAACCTTGTTATCAGTCCTTATCAAGGACTATAAACAAAACCTGCAAGAAACTCAAGTGTCAGATAACAAGCATGCAAGTAGTCAAGTTGGAAGGCACACAAACCACACAAGAGAAACCCTTAAAGTTTAGGCCAGCATGAGGTCTAGGTATTACCCTCTTTCAGTTTGTTGGTTCATACTTGTCCTATCAAAGTAACCGGGTTCTTAGAGGATCCCAATATCATTGACTACCCTCAATCGGTCATAACTCCAGCATCGCAATCTTTTCTTGCGGCCAGAACCATCACGAGAGTTTAGCCTCAATGGGCGTAGCATACTGCTACTGTTCTAATGGCCAAGTTGTGTCATTTAAGGTTCTAAGGTTGTTGGTGCTTAACGACTCCTCAGAAGACCCATATTCTCCTCGTTGCAACACAAGGGATATCGGTACAGACCAAGGTGCCACACCAACGTAGCCACTGTTTCACCTGTGTCGGTCTACGCCGGACAGGTCCCTCACAGCTTGTGCTACCTAAATAGGGTATCCCCAGATCCGGGTTAGGATCTATGTAACTCCCATGCGACCCACAAATTTAAAGCAGACAAGTCAATACAATTGAAAACACAGTTATGAACTAACCCTAAGGTACACCTCACTTTATAAAGGGTCCCCAGCAGAGTCGCCAGTTCTGTGATCGGTGGATCTGGAACTGACTGTTTAACGCTGGTTCGCGAAATGTCGCGGAAGCAAGAGTCGCCACCGTCTTTTATTTTCTCCAAATGGAAAGGACAAAAGCACAGAAAAATTCCTTAAAGAGATTGCTCTCGGTTCGGGAGGTAGATTATAGAAAGGGAAGGTATTAGCACCCTTTCTATCCATGGTTATCCATGGGCTCTTAGATACTTGCTCATTTGTGTTTTCAAAAATGGTTTGTTTGCTTTTCAATGTGGGTTTTTAAAAAGTTTCTTTGAAAATCTCAGTTCGACTCTTGTATCGGTCCTCAAGAGTGTTTGAAAAATTGCTTTCGAAAGCTTTTTTGAAAATGTGTTGGTGTGGAAAGTATTTTGTTTTGTTTTGAAATTTAGAGCAAGTATCTAGAGTCGTCTACCTACCCTAAGGAATTCGTCTGTGTAAATGTCCTTTAAAGTAGTGCCATCCCACCATTGAGAGGTAGGTAGCACCACCGTTGGAGGTGTTCGGGTCAATTCGAGGTTCGGCACATGGTGATCACCAGAGCAATGGGAAGACACCTTAGAAGCTACCCTCATGCCAGGTTCCCGGATCATGAGGACTTACTAAGACATCCTCTACTCGACGATCACCTTTCGAGGCAAGGCAACAGTGAGGCGTACCCTAGGGGTGGTGTGTGAATTGTGTGTCATTTTCAGTTTATTGTTTGTCTTGTCATGCATTGGTGATCTACGTTTTGATTTTATTTTTGGGCATTCATTCTTTCATGTGATTGTTTAACAGTTAAAGGTGCGGGAATTTAAAGTGCGGAAAAGATAAAAGGTCCTACGCTATTACAAAGGCGCGGGTCTACAACGCCAAATTAATCCAGACCCGATTTAAAATAAAGCGCAGAAAATAAATGTCTAATTAACTATTACAGGGCTTTGGAACAAGTACATTATATTTACATCAAAGAAATAAATAAAACGCGCGAAAAGAGAATATAATCGAATGCGAGGGCGTTGGACCCTTTAAAGGAATTAAAATGAAATTATTAAATAATTAAGTTAAATAAAAAGAAAGAAACTTATTTTTTATGTTTTTTTTGTTTTTTATGACATTAAAGAAAATTAAATTAATTAAAAGTCAAATAATTCTAATTCTAATTGTTCTTTATATTTATTAAAGAAAATGCATTAAAGTTGAAACCTAGAATTAAAACTAAATTGATTATAAAATTTATTTACAAAATTAATAGTTAATGATACTTATAATAAAAGTATTTAATTAATTAAAAAAAAGGGTAAAAAGTGCTAAGGGTCTATTTTTATTATTTTTGGTCATTGAGAAAAAAAAAGAATTAAATTAACAACCTAAAATTAAAACTAAATTAATTATGGGATTTATTTACAAAATTAATACTAAAATAAAATATTTATTATTTTTTTATCTTTTCTGTTTTTTTATGTGTTTTTATATTATATGAAAATATTAAATTAAAGCATTAAAAAAAATAATTAAAACAAAGAAAAGAAAAGATATAAAAAGTTAAAAAGAAGCAAACTGGAGGGGGGTGTTGTCCCCAAATGGAGGTATAGCCCAGCAATTTAGGGCCCAATTCCTTAAGCCTCGTTGACTTTGACACTAGGGTGTGAGGTGGTTGACTGCAGTCCATGGTGCGCTTCAGATTGTGGCCATTTGATCCATCTCCATAGGCACGTGGATGGCCAGATTGTATGGACATAGGGTGCTCCTTTAGGCTGAAACTGCATGGGAACATTGCATGAAAAATAACATGGAAATAGTGAGGGACCTGGGGCTCGAACCCAGGTCCTGTAGTCTGCCAATGCTTGTGCCTGCCACTGAGCCACTTTGTTTCTTTGTAAATTAAATAAACAACAATCAATATAAAATAAAATAACACGCTAGTGGATTTTTAGCGCGCGATTTTAAATGGACCAACCAGAACCGGCCACTTCATCGTCTCCTTCGCTTGGCTTTATTTTCCTGAAACAAGAACAATTTAGCAACGGTTTTTTAGGCGTTCTTTTAGGTGCCTTTCCAGAAAATAACGAATAGCTGGTAGTGGATCAGAAATTGAGCGCGAGGCATCTAATCTCTTCGTCCAAGCATGCTGGTTGCAACTATGGCATCGTGATTCTCCAATTTTACTGTATTCAAAAACCCCTAATTCAAAAGCTTAGGAACCCTAAAAAACAAAAATGGCAGATCTTCCAATAGTGCATAAAAACGCAATTAGAATATAGGGTTAGCTTCAAAACACATTGCTTAGTATGAATATGTAACCAAAATGCTATGAGAATGTCTCAAAATTAAAACACAAATATGTATATTTATGAAGAAAAGTTGACTTCTGTATACCGATTCAAAGGGTTAGGGACGAAGTTCTTGGTTGGAAAAGTCCTCTTGAAGCCTCAGGAAGCTAATGAGATCAGAATCTTGCCTTGAATCGTACTACAAGTATGTTTTCAGATTTTGAGTTTTCAAGCCAAAAGTGTGAGTTTTCTTTTTGTGTTTATGCCCAGCCTCGGTCTCAATTTCGTTTTGTCTCACTTGTATAGGCATTAGGCAATGTGAATCAAGAGGAATTATGGCCTCTTAATGCAAAGCTTTCAATTTCAAGATCCTCCATAAACCTCCATAACCAAATTTCCTTTTTTGACTCATTTTTGAATTCTTGCTCTTTTGGCCCTTTGCACGAATTTGGTAGGTTGCATAATGATAAATCAAAGTTAGTTAAGGCCAAATATTCCATTTAATTAAGCTTTTTGATTTTCTTTTGATTTTAAAAGATTTAAAATTAATTAAATCCAATAAAATCAATTAAAAATGAAAAAATTAATTAAAAAATATGAAATAAAAGGTGAATAACGTGGGAAGCATGGCCAAGTTAATTCAAGTGGAAAAAGTGGGCCCCTTTTGTCAAAAATGAAATTTCAAGGATAAATGATTTTGGCCATTTCACAAAATTTTCCCAACTTCTCCAATGCATATCTTGCTCAATTTTTAAGCTTTGATCATGTTATTGGACATTTTAGAAAGGTCTTGAAGTCCTCTAACCAATGTCTTTGGTCCCATATCATTTTGATTTACCAATCTCAAGTTATGGTCTTTGACTTAAAGTCCCTTTTTGTTGACTTTTGAAAATGACCTATAATGTTGAAATTGATAACTTTTTGTGAGAGCATTTCTTCGACTTGGAGTGTGAAGATGAGTTGTAGGAAATGTCTCCCCCTTCAAGATGAGCATTGGATGGCATTTTTCTGATGAACCATGAAAAAGTTATGCCTTGGTCAAGTTACAGTTGACTTTTCAGCTGTCCAAAAATAGAAACTTTTGACACCTTGATGATTTTTGAGCCAAGCTTTGAGAATCATGATCAAGCATTGATCAAATGATGTTTGTGGCTTCAAAATAAGATGTTGACCAAAAATTTGAACTTTTGACTGTCAAATGACCATTTTGCCCCTACAGTTGACTGTAGTGCAATTAGGGTTTTTGACTGCGCAATTTTGTGCTGAAAGTCTTGAAACTTTGTATGAGGATGCTTGACCATATTTGTAGGCATGTGAGACTTGATTAAGCTCTTGAAAACTTCCACTTCCTTGCAAGAACCAAAACCCTAGTTTGACTGGCTTAGGAGGATAGTTGACTGTGTAGCCTTTGAGTAGACTTTGAACCATTTGTTTGTCATAACTTTGAAGATTATGGGAGGGAAAATTTTGGGGTACAACAGTTTCCCCTGTTCAATCTTCTTAGACCTGAGGATGCAGATTGGCTGACGTGCCTTTCGTAATCCGAGGGTAGAAGATGATTGAACACTAGAGTGCCCAGAAATTTGCACTCACATAGTAGTAGTGTGATGATGGGAATGGGCTTATAGATGCCATTTGGAGATTGATGGATAGGATGATGGGCTTATAGATGCCATCTGGAGGTTGATCGCGTAAGAGATTCCTTAGCGAGAACTTGCGTACCTGCAAAAGAAAAATGAGTACCTGACATGTTGCAAGATCTGGTTTTCGGATGCTTTGTATAAATGTGTCTTGACTGGTTACAGGAGCTGGATCTGGAGCTTCAAATGGTGATGAATGAACCAGGGGTGGTTACTACCTCAACGGGGACGGTGAGAGAACCTTGGGTGACCTTGACCTCAACAACAAACATTGAGAAAATCTTGGGATTACCACCTCCGCAGGATCGGGAAGAGAACCATAGGCAATTATAATCTCAAAAGCGGACGTTTGAGAAAAACCTGGGTTGGAATTATCGTCTCCGCAGCATTGGGGAGAGAACCATAGGAAATTATAATCTCAAAAGCGGACGTTTGAGAAAAACCTGGGATGGAATTATCGTCTCCTCAGCATTGGGGAGAGAACCATAGGAAATTATAATCTCAAAAGCGGACGTTTGAGAAAAACCTGGGCTGGAATTATCGTCTCCACAACATTGGGGAGAGAACCATAGGAAATTATAATCTCAACAGCGGACGTTTGAGAAAAACCTGGGCTGGAATTATCGTCTCCACAACATTGGGGAGAGAACCATAGGAAATTATAATCTCAACAGCGGACGTTTGAGAAAAACCTGGAATGGAATTATCATCTCCACAACATTGGGGAGAGAACCAATAGGCAATTATAATCTCAATAACATTCATTGAGAAAAACCTAGAATGGAATTATCGTCTCCGCAGGATCGGGGAGAGAACCAATAGGCAATTATAATCTCAAAAGCGGACGTTCGAGAAAAACCTGGAATGGAATTATCATCTCCGCAACATTGGGGAGAGAACCATAGGAAATTATAATCTCAACAGCGGACGTTTGAGAAAAACCTGAAATGGAATTATCATCTCCGCAACATTGGGGAGAGAACCATAGGAAATTATAATCTCAATAACATTCATTGAGAAAAACCTGGATAACTTCTACTGAATCTTCGTCAGAAAAATCTGTTTGGGGTCGATTTAGCTGGACTAGAGAAGGCCTTGGACTGGATAAGAAACAGAAAATCTTAGGGTCGATTAACTGAACCGGTCTAGGTCTTGAAATATGATTGAGAATTTAGCTGAATCTTTCCTGAAAGATAGAGGTCAGTCATATGCAATGCATGATATAAATCAAGCGATGATGTTCTCAACATAAATGAGATTTGTAAGATATGATGCATATATGCATGCTATAATGATGTATGAGAATGTTTAGGAATGTATGTTTTCGTCTAGGAAAGTAAATCCTTGACGGGTGTCGGGAAGTCACTCCTGGGCTGACGTTGGAGAATAGATTTTGCTTCCGCTGGGGATGATAATTGCAAGAATACCGGTAGGAGAAGATGACTCCGTTGAGGAATAAACTTGGCGAATGGAAGATTCTGCGGGGAGAAAAATACTCTAGCGACCTTGCTAGGGAGCAATACTCTATGGGGAGAGAGATACTTTGCTGAGTTGTTGATAATAACTTGCTGGGGATACCCTTGTTGTATTGGAAGTGTTAATAGACTTCGCTGGGGATAAGAAGACTGCATTGACGGCGATCTTTCTGTGGCTTTTGGCTGAGGATAACCCAGTTATATCCTAGTAAGGAAATAACTCTTTGAATAAAGCCGGGCAACGCGTTCGTGCTCTGTGAGGATAAGCTTCCAGAATCTACTGGGGATAAGCTTACTGCTTGGGGAGATGAATTCCAACTTTCCTGGGGAAATTGGATTAGACTCTCTTGGGGAAGTTTTGAACTACGGGGGAAGTGATTCCTTTGAATGTTTGATATACCGCCGGGGAACAATCTTTAGACCAAGACTGCCGGGGATGCCTGTTAAGAGTTCATATATGCTGCTGGGGAATGTTGAGATCTGCTGGAGGATACCCAACTTCCTTAAGATTTGATTGTATAGCTTTACTTGAGGAGAGTGTACTGACTTGCTGGCGCACTCTCTGGGGAATTGGGATGTACTGGTTATGTTCTTCAGCTAAACTCACCTTGATACCTTGGAGGACTGAATAATTAGATTGCTTAGACAACTCTTTATTGCCCCTGTTTCTGAGGTTGGAGAAGAAGACCTGTGAGGGGCTGATAGTTGTTGATGGACCAACCTTCTTCTGGTAGGCAGGTGACAAGATGACAGGACATAGTCGTACGCTTTGATCCCTAATTTTTGCCTGGACCGCCCTTTCGGGTTTTCAGTCCACCGGGATACCCATTTTTGCCCAAGCCGCCTTTCCAGGTTTTCGACTTGCCGGGTGTACAGATTTTTTTTATTTCATCCCTTCATTTTGCCCGAACCCTTTTGGTTCACCGGGAAGCCCTTATTTTTGCCTAGGTACGTCGACCTAGCGGGTCTTTGATTTTGCGTAGTATCTTTTCGACTATGTCCATGTTCTCAGAATGTAGGGAGTTGCCCCTGTCAGAAGTGTTTTGTCATGCCACCAGAAGATTTTTGACCAGGCAAGATTCGTTGTTGGAATGCCCCAAGTGACTCAGGTGGAGATTTGCCCCAGGCTATTTGGCCTTTTGAGAGATTCTCTAAATCTTGATTGGACTTCCCCAGATAATGGACCATGGTCATGTCCTGCCCCTTGATTGGAAGCGCTTCTGTTCTCTAGGTATTTATCGTGCGAATTTTTCCTGTTGTTCAAACAAAAAGTCATCTGCAAACAAAGTTATGTTAAAAATGCAAAGCCTATGTCTGTCTTGAATATTTTGAAAATGCATTTTTTCATAAAACAAGTGAATGTTTATAAAACGTGATGTCAACTCCGTATTTACCGTAGGCCTTAAGGAGTCAGGATACCTTTAGTAACAGTATGCTTTCGAACCAACCCATGCTTCAGCTAGGACTTTTAAGGGTTGTAGCGTGGCCTGGTTCACGGTTTAAGAAACAAAGGATAAAGGCTCAAATTATTTGTACCCACCCGCTCTTCGTGATGTTCTTCAATCTTAAACTCAGCTGATCGTGCGTTAGACCTTATTTGAGTTTTTGTCCTGATGTTCCAATGATGGTTCAGATATTGATGATTTATTCTGAATAGGCAGTCATTTTTGTTTTTGTTGAGGGTTTGTAAGACCTCTTTCTTTTTTTTGATTTTTGTTATCCCTATTTTCTTTTTGCTTGAACTGTTTCCCTTTTTTGGAATTACAGTCAGCGGGATGCCCCAGTTTCGTAAGTCCCCTTTTATAGGTTTTCACTTATTGGGCTTTTCATTTATATATATTTTTTGATAATGACTGCCCGTCCTCATGATTGTTCTGAACCATCACTGTCTTTTTTCGTTTCGTAAGGATCTCTTTGGTGCCATTCGTTATGCACTTGGGTCAACTGAGAGAACTACCCTGCACCAGGTTGTGATTAAGGGTTGTAAATTTTTGAAAATAAAACTCCTACTTCTTTGGCTCAGATGGGTTAACGAGGGATTATCATCCTTATAACTCCAGTGTTTAGGGATTGAAACAATGCTTGTACCTCATCAGCGGGGTCCGTTCAAAAGCATACTGTAAAGATAGCGGTATCGTTTTCGTCATCCTCCCTCAAGAGGCTTAGAATTTTAGATCAAGAGTTGACATCAGAAAAAATATGAAAATAATTTGCATATAGTGAATACGAATATATTGCTTCAAAACAGACATATGCGATGCATTAATGAAATAACGATGTTTAACATGAGTAAATGTTTGAACAAAAGAAAATTACAACTTGAATTCAAATGAACAAAAAAGTGCTTTCTATCCTAGCCATGTTTTGGCATGGGAGTAGTGATCACGTTGGGGAGTCTCGGGCGCCTTGAACTCAATCTCCTTTGCGTCAATCAAGTTTTGGATCTTATTTTTCAAGCTCCAACAATCATCTGTAGTATGCCCCGGGCTGTCAGAGTGATAAGCGCAGCGGGCGTTGGGATTATACTTTGGTGACGCTGTATTCTGATTCTTAGGAGGGTCCCTTAATGTTATCAGATTCAGTCTCAACAGGTGTTGTAGGGCTTGAGCCAACGATGTGTTGAGCTGGGTAAATTGCCTCCTAGGCTTGTCTGGCTTGCTCTGATCAGTCCGTTGTTCTTGGCGAGGTCGTTGTTGGACCTGTGAAGTGGCAGCAGCTTGGAGAGGTCTATTCATTGGACCAGACCTTTGTCCTCTTGGAAGCTGTTCAATGACCTGGTCCCTGACTTGGGCTGGTTGCTTCATGTCTTGATGAAGCTGACTGATCATGGCCCTCAGCTCTCCTTGCTCCTGAGCTAAACCTTGAATGAGGGCCCTTTGCCCCAGCATCTGGGTTTTCAACGTGTCTACCTCAGCTTGTAGACGTTTCAGCTGTTCGTCCTTGTCATCTTCAGGACTCTTTCTGATCAGATTCCCCTTGAGGAGTGTCCTCAACTCTTCCTGCCCCTTGGATAGGCTCAAAAAGATCTCCCTGAACTGAGTCTCTTGAGCATGAGGACCCTGGTTATCTTGTTGGGAAGCCATTGCTGAAATAAACAGCGGAGAAGGTAAGTGTCCTGCAACAAGGGTACCTGTTATGTAATGATATGTATGATATGCATGCAATGTTTTCAAAAATCTCGCGGGATAAACAAGAAAATTTGTTAGAGTTTGGGTCCGGTAGCTTGATTGAAGGAAACCCATGTTATTGAGAATTCTTCTTCAAAGGTCAAAGGCTCACCATATCCAGTGGGTCATAGCCTCTGACTTTAGCCATCATGTCTGGTTTTGATTTCCAAACAACCTTGGTTAAGGGAACCTTCTTCAAGAGTCAGAGCTCACCATATCAAGTGGGTCATAGCCCCTGACAACTTTGTCTAGAGGACAATAAATCCTCTTTGCCCCTTGCTGGGATAGTTGATTCACCATGACCTGCATCACAAGCCCTTGAGGTCCTTGAAATGAGTTAGGATGTATGCGATGGTATGATGTTATGCTATGCATGGGGTAATGTAGGTAACCCTGTTATGAGTCCTTATTAAGGACTATAAACAAAACCTGCAAGCAAACTCAGCAAACCCTGTTATGAGTCCTTATTAAGGACTAAATAAAACCTGCAAAACACTCAGTAAACCCTGTTATGAGTCCTTATTAAGGACTAAATAAAACCTGCAAAACACTCAGTAAACCTTGTTATGAGTCCTTATCAAGGACTATAAACAAAACCTGCAAGAAACTCAAGTGTCAGATAACAAGCATGCAAGTAGTCAAGTTGGAAGGCACACAAACCACACAAGAGAAACCCTTAAAGTTTAGGCCAGCATGAGGTCTAGGTATTACCCTCTTTCAGTTTGTTGGTTCATACTTGTCCTATCAAAGTAACCGGGTATTTAGAGGATCCCAATATCATTGACTACCCTCAATCGGTCATAACTCCAGCATCGCAATCTTTTCTTGCGGCCAGAACCATCACGAGAGTTTAGCCTCAATGGGCGTAGCATACTGCTACTGTTCTAATGGCCAAGTTGTGTCATTTAAGGTTCTAAGGTTGTTGGTGCTTAACGACTCCTCAGAAGACCCATATTCTCCTCGTTGCAACACAAGGGATATCGGTACAGACCAAGGTGCCACACCAACGTAGCCACTGTTTCACCCGTGTCGGTCTACGCCGGACAGGTCCCTCACAGCTTATGCTACCTAAACAGGGTATCCCCAGATCCGGGTTAGGATCTATGTAACTCCCATGCGACCCAAAAATTTAAAGCAGACAAGTCAATACAATTGAAAACACAGTTATGAACTAAACCTAAGGTACACCTCACTTTATAAAGGGTCCCCAGCAGAGTCGCCAGTTCTGTGATCGGTGGATCTGGAACTGACTGTTTAACGCTGGTTCGCGAAATGTCGCGGAAGCAAGAGTCGCCACCGTCTTTTATTTTCTCCAAATGGAAAGGACAAAAGCACAGAAAAATTCCTTAAAGAGATTGCTCTCGGTTCGGGAGGTAGATTATAGAAAGGGAAGGTATTAGCACCTTTTCTATCCATGGTTATCCATGGGCTCTTAGATACTTGCTCATTTGTGTTTTCAAAAATGGTTTGTTTGCTTTTCAATGTGGGTTTTTAAAAAGTTTCTTTGAAAATCTCAGTTCGACTCTTGTATCGGTCCTCAAGAGTGTTTGAAAAATTGCTTTCGAAAGCTTTTTTGAAAATGTGTTGGTGTGGAAAGTATTTTGTTTTGTTTTGAAATTTAGAGCAAGTATCTAGAGTCGTCTACCTACCCTAAGGAATTCGTCTGTGTAAATGTCCTTTAAAGTAGTGCCATCCCACCATTGAGAGGTAGGTAGCACCACCGTTGGAGGTGTTCGGGTCAATTCGAGGTTCGGCACATGGTGATCACCAGAGCAATGGGAAGACACCTTAGAAGCTACCCTCATGCCAGGTTCCCGGATCATGAGGACTTACTAAGACATCCTCTACTCGACGATCACCTTTCGAGGCAAGGCAACAGTGAGGCGTACCCTAGGGGTGGTGTGTGAATTGTGTGTCATTTTCAGTTTATTGTTTGTCTTGTCATGCATTGGTGATCTACGTTTTGATTTTATTTTTGAGCATTCATTCTTTCATGTGATTGTTTAACAGTTAAAGGTGCGGGAATTTAAAGTGCGGAAAAGATAAAAGGTACTACGCTATTACAAAGGCGCGGGTCTACGACGCCAAATTAATCCAGACCCGATTTAAAATAAAGCGCAGAAAATAAATGTCTAATTAACTATTACAGGGCTTTGGAACAAGTACATTATATTTACATCAAAGAAATAAATAAAACGCGCGAAAAGAGAATATAATCGAATGCTAGGGCGTTGGACCCTTTAAAGGAATTAAAATGAAATTATTAAATAATTAAGTTAAGTAAAAAGAAAGAAACTTATTTTTTATGTTTTTTTTTGTTTTTTATGACATTAAAGAAAATTAAATTAATTAAAAGTCAAATAATTCTAATTCTAATTGTTCTTTATATTTATTAAAGAAAATGCATTAAAGTTGAAACCTAGAATTAAAACTAAATTGATTATAAAATTTATTTACAAAATTAATGGTTAATGATACTTATAATAAAAGTATTTAATTAATTAAAAAAAAGGGTAAAAAGTGCTAAGGGTCTATTTTTATTATTTTTGGTCATTGAGAAAAAAAAAGAATTAAATTAACAACCTAAAATTAAAACTAAATTAATTATGGGATTTATTTACAAAATTAATACTAAAATAAAATATTTATTATTTTTTTATCTTTTCTGTTTTTTTATGTGTTTTTATATTATATGAAAATATTAAATTAAAGCATTAAAAAAAATAATTAAAACAAAGAAAAGAAAAGATATAAAAAGTTAAAAAGAAGCAAACTGGAGGGGGGTGTTGTCCCCAAATGGAGGTATAGCCCAGCAATTTAGGGCCCAATTCCTTAAGCCTCGTTGACTTTGACACTAGGGTGTGAGGTGGTTGACTGCAGTCCATGGTGCGCTTCAGATTGTGGCCATTTGATCCATCTCCATAGGCACGTGGATGGCCAGATTGTATGGACATAGGGTGCTCCTTTAGGCTGAAACTGCATGGGAACATTGCATGAAAAATAACATGGAAATAGTGAGGGACCTGGGGCTCGAACCCAGGTCCTGTAGTCTGCCAATGCTTGTGCCTGCCACTGAGCCACTTTGTTTCTTTGTAAATTAAATAAACAACAATCAATATAAAATAAAATAACACGCTAGTGGATTTTTAGCGCGCGATTTTAAATGGACCAACCAGAACCGGCCACTTCATCGTCTCCTTCGCTTGGCTTTATTTTCCTGAAACAAGAACAATTTAGCAACGGTTTTTTAGGCGTTCTTTTAGGTGCCTTTCCAGAAAATAACGAATAGCTGGTAGTGGATCAGAAATTGAGCGCGAGGCATCTAATCTCTTCGTCCAAGCATGCTGGTTGCAACTATGGCATCGTGATTCTCCAATTTTACTGTATTCAAAAACCCCTAATTCAAAAGCTTAGGAACCCTAAAAAACAAAAATGGCAGATCTTCCAATAGTGCATAAAAACGCAATTAGAATATAGGGTTAGCTTCAAAACACATTGCTTAGTATGAATATGTAACCAAAATGCTATGAGAATGTCTCAAAATTAAAACACAAATATGTATATTTATGAAGAAAAGTTGACTTCTGTATACCGATTCAAAGGGTTAGGGACGAAGTTCTTGGTTGGAAAAGTCCTCTTGAAGCCTCAGGAAGCTAATGAGATCAGAATCTTGCCTTGAATCGTACTACAAGTATGTTTTCAGATTTTGAGTTTTCAAGCCAAAAGTGTGAGTTTTCTTTTTGTGTTTATGCCCAGCCTCGGTCTCAATTTCGTTTTGTCTCACTTGTATAGGCATTAGGCAATGTGAATCAAGAGGAATTATGGCCTCTTAATGCAAAGCTTTGAATTTAAAGATCCTCCATAAACCTCCATAACCAAATTTCCTTTTTTGACTCATTTTTGAATTCTTGCTCTTTTGGCCCTTTGCACGAATTTGGTAGGTTGCATAATGATAAATCAAAGTTAGTTAAGGCCAAATATTCCATTTAATTAAGCTTTTTGATTTTCTTTTGATTTTAAAAGATTTAAAATTAATTAAATCCAATAAAATCAATTAAAAATGAAAAAATTAATTAAAAAATATGAAATAAAAGGTGGGACACGTGGGAAGCATGGCCAAGTTAATTCAAGTGGAAAAAGTGGGCCCCTTTTGTCAAAAATGAAATTTCAAGGATAAATGATTTTGGCCATTTCACAAAATTTTCCCAACTTCTCCAATGCATATCTTGCTCAATGTTTAAGCTTTGATCATGTTATTGGACATTTTAGAAAGGTCTTGAAGTCCTCTAACCAATGTCTTTGGTCCCATGTCATTTTTATTTACCAATCTCAAGTTATGGTCTTTGACTTAAAGTCCCTTTTTGTTGACTTTTGAAAATGACCTATAATGTTGAAATTGATAACTTTTTGTGAGAGCATTTCTTCGACTTGGAGTGTGAAGATGAGTTGTAGGAAATGTCTCCCCCTTCAAGATGAGCATTGGATGGGATTTTTCTGATGAACCATGAAAAAGTTATGCCTTGGTCAAGTTACAGTTGACTTTTCAGCTGTCCAAAAATAGAAACTTTTGACACCTTGATGATTTTTGAGCCAAGCTTTGAGAATCATGATCAAGCATTGATCAAATGATGTTTGTGGCTTCAAAATAAGATGTTTACCAAAAATTTGAACTTTTGACTGTCAAATGACCATTTTGCCCCTACAGTTGACTGTAGTGCAATTAGGGTTTTTGATTGCGCAATTTTGTGCTGAAAGTCTTGAAACTTTGTATGAGGATGCTTGACCATATTTGTAGGCATGTGAGACTTGATTAAGCTCTTGAAAACTTCCACTTCCTTTCAAGAACCAAAACCCTAGTTTGACTGGCTTAGGAGGATAGTTGACTGTGTAGCCTTTGAGTAGACTTTGAACCATTTGTTTTTCATAACTTTGAAGATTATGGGAGGGAAAATTTTGGGGTACAACAATTTCCATAGTCAAACACAATACTCTAGATAAGTGCGTCTTGAGGACCATCTCTTCGAGCATAATCAAATTGACGTAGAGCCAGAAAAGTGTTGTCGGTAATACCTCCCCTAATGCCAAAGAGTGGAACATTAGGGAATTCCCCATAGTGGTCAATCATAGTGATATCCTCATGAGATCGAGAATACCAGTAGATGTATGTATGAGAAAGTGAGATTATTATTTGCGACCACCTCAAACCTTGTTCATTCTTCATTACCGAGTTGAGAAGGTGCGAAATAAACCACCTGGATAGCAGAGGTATACAACACATAAGAGTTCCTCTACTCTCCATAGTACGAGTGTGAAGAGAATGCAGAATGTCTCTGGGAAAGGTAGGCACAGGATTACGAGCAAGAAGTATTTTGATGGCGCTCACATCTATGAGTTGGTCTAGATTAAGGAATAGTACCAATCCATAGATTAGCAAAGTCAAGATCTCCTCGAAAGCTTGAAAACTAATAGCATCCAGAAATAGTTGAGCCTTCTCTATCAGAAATTTAGCCATAAAAACTTTGACTCCACTTCTCGTTTCCAAGTTAGACACAATGCCAGACTACTTCAGATGTAAGGCTGCTGCAATAACATATGGTTTCAGAGTTTCCTCTAAACCGGTGAAGGGTGTCTGATCAAGAACAAGTACCCCCATTAATTGAAAAAACTCCTCCATTATGGGTACTAGCTGATAATTTGGGAAACTAGAGCAGTGATGTGCAGGGTCAAAGAACTGGAATAGAACACTCATCATGTCTTCATCAAAACCCGGGGTAACCAGACTGAGTAATTGACCATACCTTTTGATGAATGGAGAACTTTCGGGAACCCTTGAGACTAACTCCTTAAGCTAAGGAGGTACCCTTACAAAGTTGATCCATATAGTATTTCTACGAGCGGAGGCAATAACCTACAACAAAGAACAAAGATAAATACCTTGGTCCTTGAAATGGTTAGTGAAAATGATATGGCATGATGTCATCATGTTATGATGTTATGTTTGAACAATTAATCATACAAGAAAACACACAAGGCCTTAGGTTTAAGTTTGAAAGGAGTTTATAGGTAAGTACCCTCTTGAATTTTTTAGTTGGCTCAACCTGTCCTAAAAGAAGTAACCGGGTTCTAGGATTCTCAATATCACTGATCTTTCTCCCAGGCATTGTTTCAGCACAAGCATCTGATTTGCAACCAAAATATACCGAGAGTTCAATCTCAATGAGTGTAGCATCGAGTATCAACCAACTTCAGTCTGCATCAAAGCTGGCTATCTCACTACTTTCTAATGGCTAAGTTGTGTCAACTAAGGTTCTACGGTCAGTTAGTGCTTTATGACACCACGCGGCATCCCAACATTCTCCTTGACTTAACTCAAGGGACACTGATACCAACTAATGTGTCACACTAACATAGCCATTACTTCAATTGTATCGGTATACGCCGTATATTTTTCACGATCTATTGCTACTTACCTAAAATGCTCCAGATCCAGGTATAGGATTTATACAAGAAATAATCCCAAGCATATCCCGAAATATAAAGCATACAAGACAAACAAGTAAAGCAATAAAGGTGATCTATCTCTTAAGGTAAACCCACTTTTATTTCTCCCCAGCAGAGTCACCAGTTATGTAATATGTTGGGAGAACTGACTCTTGTTTTTGCATTTTATCACAAATGTTGTGGATAGCAAGAGTCGTCACCGACTTTTATTTTATCCAAAAGGAATGGGTGAAAAGAACAGGAAATACCTCCGAGATTTTCTTGAGTTCGGAGGGTGGGTTATGAAAAGGGAAGGTGTTAGCACCCTTTTCATCCGTAGTTATCTACGGGCTCTTAATCGTTAGCTCACTTTGTTTGAAAATTATTTTGTGTATGTGTTTGAAAATATTTAAAAAAATGCCTAAGTACGGCAAAATTTGTAATGATTCTCGTATCGTTAAGAATGCGTACAAAGTGTTTGTTTTGAAAATATTTCAGAGAAAAGTGTTTGTGAAAATATTTTGTTTTAGTGAGCAAGCGATTAACAATATTCTACCCTTACTCGAATGTCTTTCGTGTTATTTTCTCCTCCTTTAGATAATGTTATCCTACCATTAGTTAGTAGGAAGCCCTATCGTTGGATGTTTGAGGGACATGAGTGGGTCATCGTACAGTCATAAAGGCAACTTGTAGGGCGCTTTAGCAATTTTATCATAAGGGACTAAGATCGTTTACCGAAGGCAGCATCGAAGGGTCATCGAGGGACTACGGTCTTTTGTATCAGAGGGACTTTGTTAAAGCATCCCCACGTTTGAGGGACATGACTGTTTTTTATCTGAGGAAACAAGTGAGAGTCACCCTAGAGGTGCGTGTGTGCAATGTGATTTGTTTTCAGTTATTTTTGTCTTGGATTTATGGTTATCTAGCGTTTACTTTTAGTCTTTGCCATAGAATCCTATTAAACTAACAATAATAAGGAAAGCAATAAATTATGGAAAAATAAATCTATACTATTACAGAGCTTCGAGGAAGGGGTGTATAAACCATAAAATGGGGGAAAATAGAAGTAAAGCCTAATTTATCTATTACATTATTTATCAGTTACATAACTATGAAAATAACAATGCGAAAATAAATAAGCGCGCGGAGATTGTGAAAAAGGGAAAGATATTAAAATAACTAAAAAAATAATTCTAAGCATTTAGCAAAATATTTTTGGTGTTTTGTTTCGAAAAATGTTTTCTAGTGTGAAATGATAATTAAACCTAATTCTAATTAGTTTTATAGATTAATTAATAAAATGAAATCAAAATGTGATTAAATTAAATTAATTTTTATTTATTAAAAATTAAATTAATTAATCAAAAACCTAAATCTAATTTTTTAATGATTTTGTGATTTTTTATGGTTTAAATAAAAGAGACTAAAAAAAGAATAATTAATTAAAACATAAAAAAATGGGCCTGCTGAAAACAAGTAAATTAAGGGGTGCAGAATCAGAAAATGTCTAAGCCTAATATCTTAGGCCCATGCGTTGGAGGGAAGCCTTCAGAATCCTATGCATCTCTCCAATAAGGCATATTCTGAATGCTCAGATCTAGAGTGCTGGATTTAGATCTGTTGAGATCCGATGGTGTAGAGTTGGGGATGTATGATGCACGCGTGGACCTGCTTGGTACTGGATCTGCAAGAGAAAAGTATTGAAAAATAATATGCCAGGGGCAGGGATCGAACCCATGCCCTGGCACACTAACACCTTAACACACACACGTTTACCGCTAGGGTGGCCCTTACATCTGGTGTATAAACCAAACGAAAATAACAAAAACACAACATGAAGTATATGTCCAGAGAAGCTCCAAAGCCCAAGCTCCGGTCGTCTTCTCTTGCAAGCTGCAAACACGAACCTACACAAATAAAAATATTAATGATATAAAATAGAACGCCCCACCCCCCTAATTCGACACTCCTTAGTTTGAATATGGGGTTTGTTTTGACTAACAACGCTTGTAGCATGAGATGCAAAGAAATTGCATTTGACTACCCTAGTTATGGCATCTCTCGATCTTAATGTGGAACTTTTGATTTAACCACCCATACCTGATCTATAGGTTCACATAAACTAAATCAAATGTTAGTATGCCATGAAATGTGATTGAAATCATAGATTTAAAACTTAAAGCCTTACCAAACCGGTGTTGTCAAGTGGGATGTTCTGGGCACAGTGGAACGTGCTAATGGGCTTAAGGAGACTCCTGGGAATCTCAGGAGTGATGTTTGATCACTAGTTTGGTCTGAGAACTTCTACAAATTAGGATTCGATGCTTGGATTTTTTTTGAAAATTTTGTGAACAAATCTTAGGCTTAGAGGCAACAGTTGCGGGTGTCCTTGAGATCTAAAGCTTGTGTATATATGAGGGATCACATTAGGCTAACATTTGTGGCATAAATCAAATGGAATTATGGAGTTTCAATTTTTCTTCAAAACTTTCCAAAAGAATAGATTTCCTTCCCTTCTTAGCTTTTCACGGTTTTGGTAATTGTCCATGGGCTTTTTGAGCTTCACATTTGGTCCAATACAAAGACTTGCACGCCTAGTTCATAGTTTTATATTTATTTTGAATTAATTTTGATTTTAAATAAATAAAATAAAAATAAAATAAAATAAAAGACTAAAACAATGCATGGATGCACTTAGGGGTCTTTAAACATGTTATGAACATATTTGAATTCCAAAACTTAGGCCCAATAGCCCGAAATCACAAATTTGCTCAATTGAGATTTCATGCATTTCTCAAACATTGCCCAACTTGTGCAACTCATAACTTTCTCAATTTTTATCTTTTGAAGGTGATCTGACTTTTTGGAAAGCTCAAGATGCCCTCTACAATATCTCTTTTGATCATTTTTGTATTTGGAGACTTTATCTTGATTTAAGTTGCCTTGACAAAAAGTGTCTTTTGGTTGACTTTTGAAATGACTTGTAATGTATTAGCACACATCTTTCAAATGAAGCATTTTTTGGACTTGAGAATAAATACAAAGTTGTAGAGAATTGAAATTCCTTCAAAATGGGCTTTATTTGGGGAAAATTTGATGAAGCATGTAAAAGTTATGCTTGGTCAAAGTTTAGTTGACTTCTCCTAAGGAAACCCTAATTTGGTGATTTTTGACCTTTGATGATTTGAGGGATTTCCTCGAGGAATCATAATAAACCCTTGATAAAATGATTAATATAATTTCAAAATGATGATGTTGTCCAAAAATATTGAAGTTTGACTGTATGTTGACCATAGTTGACTTTTTACCTAATACAGTTGATTTTCTATCATTTGAGTCGTTGACTGAGCAAACTTGTGATGCAAGACTTGAGACTTGAAATGAGCATTGTTGAAGACCTATGATGAAACTTGAAAATAATTTGAGACCTTTGAAAACCATTCTTCCTTGTGCAAGATGAAACCCTAGTTGTGGACCCATTGCTTATGAGGAGGTTTGATTGGTCAACCCTTGAGCAACTTTGAGTACTTGAGACCTTTGTGATCATGTCTTGAAGAAAAATGGGAGGGAAAATTTTGGGGTACAACACTACTATGTTATGAATAATGGGGGTGGTCGAAGAACAATAAGCATGTTTGAGAAGCCTACGTTTGATATGATGTACCATCCCAAGCCTTTGTTTATAAGAGATAAATTTATTGGTTTCCATGTGAACAAAGTATTTGTTGATGGTGGTGCCATTGTGAACTTAATGCCACAATCATTGCTAAATAGGATTGGTAAGTTCGACACTAACCTTAAACCACATATAATGGTTTTGTCGAACTATGAGGTAAAAACAAGCACATACTGGGTGTGATTCAAGAAAATTTGTGAGTTGGCTCGACTTCGAGGTCAACATTGTTTATGTGATTGCGTCCAAAGCGATTTGAAATATGTTGATAGGAAATGAGTGGATACATGGGATTGGGGCAGTACCGTTGACTCTACATCAGCGCTTATCCATATGGCGCCAAGATGGGATTGTAGAGAACATTGAGGTATATCATAGTTACTTTACTGCTGATGTGGGTATGGTCAACAAGAAGAATTTTGACAAATCCTTAGAGACCATACCTTCGTGTGACCCTGAAGATGCGGTTTTCAAGTCACATCCTGATGCGATCAAGTTTCTAACCCTACACCCTACTCATGGTTTCATTTGGGACCAAGAAAAGCTGGATACATATCTGTATGTAGAAGGGGAGTTTAAACCCACTAGGTGGGAAGAACAAACTCATAATGATTCCTAATCAAATGCTTTGGCAAGTATTTTGGCATACATGGCCAAAAGCAGGATAAATTCGGCCTTAGAGGATGGAAATATTGTAAAAGTGGCGCCTAAAGCCATTATAGTGGAAATGCTTGGAGAACCAAGTCTAACAACAGCTTCGAAAAGCCAGAGGCTTTACTACATATATGAAGAAGAGCCTTTGAGGTTTGAGAAAGACCCAAGAGATCATATTTTGAAGACGCAAGCACAAGATCCATTGGAAGAAGTCGACCTGGGTGATGGTACGATTAGGCGAATTACAAACATCGGCACTAAGGTCGACAACAAGATGAAGGATTGAGTAATTGAATTTCTTAAAGAATTCAAAGACTGTTTTTTATGGGATTACAACGAGATGTCTGGTTTGAGAAGGGAGATGTTGGAAATTAAACTACCTATAAATCCAGGAAAGCAACCCGTCAAATAGATGCCAAGGAAGTGCGCATCAGAAGTGCTATCCAAAATCAAAGTAGAGATCGAATGGTTGTTAAAGAGCAGATTCATCAAGACATTCAGGTACGTCAAATGGTTAGATAATATAGTCCATGTGGTAAAAAATAATGGAGCTTTAAGAATTTGCATAGATTTTAGGGATTTAATAAATCCATTCCAAAGGACGAATATCCAATGCATGTGGTAGAAATGCTAGTCGATTCAGCTGCAGGATATGAATATTTAAGTCTTTTGGATGGATATTTAAGCTATAATCAAATTTTTATCGCTGAAGAGGACACCAACAAAACTGTGTTTCGATGCCTGGGGGAACTAGGCACATACGAATGGGTAGTCATGCCTTTTGGTTTGAAAAATGTCGGGGCTACTTATCAAAGAGTAATAAACGCAATGTTTCATGATTTTATAGACACCTTCATGCATGTGTACATTGATGACATTGTAGTCGATTCTCCCTCAGGAGCTAGTCACTTAGACCACCTTCGATAGTCTTTTATTAGAATGAGGGAATACGGATTCAAAATTAATCCGTTAAAATGTGCTTTTTGTGTTCGTGCATGAAACTTTCTAGGTTTTTTAGTACACAAGACGGGTATAGAGATTAACCAGAATAAAACCAACGCGATTTTGAGTACAAAATCGCCAACAACGAAGAAAGAGCTTCAATCGTTGTTGGGAAAGATAAATTTCTTGAGACGATTCGTATCAAACATGAGTGGGAAGACTTTGGTGTTATCTTCTTTGTTAAAACTAAGTAAAGACTCTGAGTTCATGTGGGAAATAGAACACCAAGAGGCATTCGACCAATTAAAAGACTACTTGGTGAAGCCTTCAACGTTGGCAGCCCCAAACAGAAACAAAGGCATGAAACTTTACATTGCAGCATCAGAGTCGACACTGGAAAGTATGCCAGCCCAAGAATATGAGAATGAAGTCGAAAGAGTTTTTTTATTACCTCAGTCGAGTGTTAAATGACGTTGAAAGTAAATATAATGCAATTTAAAAATTGTGTTTATGTTTATATTTTTCATGTACTAAACTCAAGCATTATATAAAACCAGTTGATGTTTCTGTTTATTCTCATTTTGATGTCATTAAGCATATGTTTTCTAAGCCTATCTTACATGGTAGAATTGGGAAATGGGCGCTAGCATTAACTGAATACTCTTTAACATATGTTTCTTTAAAATCAGTAAAAGGGAAAATTATTGCAGACTTTATAGTTGACCATTCTGTAGTCGACATCAATGATGCCTATATAAGCACTAAGTCGTGGCAATGCTATTTTGATGGTTCTAAACATAAACAAGGAACAGGAGTAAAGATCTTCATTTTATCACCAGATGGAGTTCCAACTAGATTTCTTTATAAGATTAAAGGTGAATGCTCTAATAATGAGGCTGAATACGAAGCCTTAATAATTGGACTTCAATTTATGTTAGACGTTAGAATCAAGGATGTTGATATCAAAAGAGATTCGTAGTTAGTGGTGAAACAGTTGACCAAAGAATACAAATGCGTTAAGGAGCATCTAGTGATGTATGTGGCTAAAGCATTGTTGTTAATTCAGAAATTTGATATCATGTCGATTAGTCATGCGAAGCATATTGACAATCAATAGGTGAACGACATGGCCCAATTAGCTTCTGGATATAAAGTACCTAAAGAGATCATATACGACTTTATTGAGGTTAGAGATAAATTGGTGTGTGAGAACACACAAATGACAAAAACTTGGGGGCAGAGCCTGAAGTGATCCCTGATCTCCTGAACTATGATTATTTTGGAAATTTTTAAGCGGTAGAGGAAGTTTTTTCAATTGATGCATTAGCTGAGAATAACTGGAGGAAACCTATAGTCGACTACTTAAAAAATCCAGTTGGGACAACAGAACAAAAAATTACATACATGGCATTAAGTTACAGGTTGATGGGAAATGAACTGTTTAGTAAAATACCTGAAGGAGTGTTGTTAAAATGCTTAAGGGAAAACGAAGCATATGTAGCGACATTTGATGTACATAGTGGAGCTTGTGGTACATATCAGGTAGGATAAAAAATGAAATGGTTGTGTGGTACGGTGGCAGAACCAGACTGTTTTGGAAAAAGCTGGTTTGCGTTTTGCGTTTGTGTTTGCAAAATGTCGCGGTAAGCAAGAGTCGCCACCGACTTTTATTTTATCCAATTGGAAAGGAAAAAAGCACAAAAAAATTCCTTTTTCGAGATTTTGAGTACGGGGTGTAGATTATAGAAAGGGAAGGTATTAGCACCCTTTCTATCTGTGGTTTTCCATGGGCTCTTAGATACTTGCTCATCATTTTTGAAATTTCTTATGTGTTTGTGTGTTTGAAAAAGTTCTTGTTTTACTTCGATTTAACCCTTGCTTCTGTCTTCAAGAGTGTTACGAAGTCGTTTTGAAAACTTTGTTTGAAAAGAGTGTAAGTGTGGAAAAGTTTGATTTTGAGCAAGTACCTACTAGCATCTACCTACTCGAAAAAAAGAATGTTTCTGTTCTTGTTTCCTTTAGATAGGACTATCCCACTATTAGTGAGTAGGTAGCGCCGTCGTTGAAGTTTGTAAAGGTCAATTCGAATGGGACGTACGACCACTAAAGCAATGTTAGGACGTCTTAGTAATAACCCTAATGTCTTAAGATCATATTCGAGGCGACATATCTGAGGCAACCTTTCGGAACGGGAAATTTGATCTTTGTTTAGACAAAAGAGCGACCACTAAAATATCTTATACTTAATGACCGTTTACCGAAGGCAACCGAAGTGGGAGTATACCCTAGGAGTGCGCATGTGCGAGTGATTCAATTTCAAGTTATTATCTTTGCACATTTAGGGTTTGCTAATTGTTTTAATTTTAACATACATTCTTGTCATGCAACTCTATTATCATACATCTAACAGTTAATATTTGCGGAAATTAAAATATGAGAAATAAAGCTACGCTATTAAAAGGCTTCGGGTGAGATTAATTACATAGCCAAAAAAACCCGTCAAAACGATAAATTAAAGGGAAAAAGTCCTAATTAATCTATTACATACTTTGAGCAGTTACATCAATATGGTAAAAATAAATAAGTGCACGCAATGAATTAAGAACGAGCAAAATTTAGGGTCTTGACCCCATCTAACCTAATTAAAAGAAGAGTTTATTTTTAGTTGTTTTTGATATTTGAGAAAATAAGGTTTTAAATTAAATATGTACAAACCTAATTACTAATTAAATTAAATTAAGAAAAGTAAATTATTTGACCTATTTTTGTATTTTGTTATTTTTTGAGAAAAAAAAGAATTAAATCAAACAAAAACCCTAATTTCTAATTTTTTAAACTTATTTACAAAAAAAAATTAAAGTTATCCTAAAATTAAACAAACTAATTAAATTAATTTTTGATAAAAAAATAAAACTTAAATCTAATTTGATGAGAAAAAAATGATTTTTATGAGAAAAAAGAATTAATTTTTGTGTTAGTAAAATAATTAAATAAATTAAATAAAGAAAATATAAAAGAAAAGAAAAGGAAAGTGGGCCTGTTTGCTAGCAAATTGGGGGGTGCCAATAGCATCTTTGGAGCCCAAAAGATCTGATCCACGTTGACTTCCATAATCCAGTGCTGCATGTTTATTGGGGTGCATCATGGTCCTCCAAATGATGGGCGCTAGATCTGGCCTGTGGACATCTGGTTGGTTGTGCATTGAGGATGTATGGTGGACATCCTAGAAGCCTGCGCATGGAAACATGTATAGAAAAATAATATTGAAGACCAAGGGGACCTGGGGATCGAACCCAGGCCCTTTAGGTTTTTCTCTCTCCCACTGACCAACCCTGCTAGCGTGCTTTGTTATACATGAAATATTAATAAATCAATATATTGAAAACAAGCAAAATCAAAGATTATCCGCGTGCAAATTCAAACGAAGCAATCAAGGCTTGCCACGCCATCGTCTCCTACCTCCCTCCGTTTCTAAAAGTCTTGAGACTTTTACCTATGGACAATAGTCCGTAGCTACAACCCCTGCATGTTTCAAAATCACATACAGGCATGATAAATTAAATCTAATGTTATGGACCAATTCGTCTTAGCCTGGTGAGCATCATGGTTCCCTTCTTATGGACCAATTTTGCCTGTATAAAAAGATCCCAAAACGAGACAAAAACCCTAACAATGGAAAATCTCTATAGGGTTAGAAAAAATGCAATTAATTGTTATGAATAGCTTGCAAATGCTTTCAGGATTCAGAATATACACATGATTCATGCTACAAATGCTTAAACAAAGATATTCGATTTCAAGAACATGTCCAATTCGTAAACCACTTACAGTGAATTCTAGCGCACGAGAAGGCTTGCTTTTGATTGCTATGGCTTCCTTGAGTGCCCAGGAAAAAAAAGAGATGGCTTGGGAGTCTTGAAAATGCCTGGAAGTACAAAATCATATCAGCACTTTTCTTGAGTATTTTACAGGTTTTGTTCTTCCTCTCCACGCCTCCAAACCTTCTATTTTTTATCTGCATTTGTCCACTATATACCAAGGATCGAATTAGGGTTCCAAATGTGCTCTCAATCTTTGTCAATTATGATCTTTGATCATGATTTGATCTTCATGAAAATATTTCCAAAAATAGCCAAAAATCAATCTTTTCATGCACAAACATGCCTTTCACGATTTGATTTTGTTGCTAGCTGTATAAGTGACCTGAAATGTGCACAAAATCTTGAGGTTTGAATGATTTGGATATTTTCATGATTTATTTTGATTTAATTTGATTTAATTGGAATAAAAAATCAAAATAAATGGCAAAAATAAAACAAAGGCAAGTGGGAAGATCTAGGGCTCGTGGGCCATGCTACCAACTCAAAACAAGTTCGAAAAGTTAGGCCCATTTGACAAAAATTGCAATTTGAGGAACTTTTGACTTTTGGCAATTTTGCAAAAAAGGTCAACTTCACCAATGCATAACTTCTTAAATTTTGACTATTTGAAGGTGTTCTTGGACTTTTTAGAAATCTTGAGATGTCCTATAAGCAACCCTTTTGGTCTCATCTCAATTGAATCTTCCATGTTCATGTATGAAACTTTGACAAAAAATGTGTTTTTGTTGACTTTTCAAAATGACCTATAATGTCAAAATTCATATCTTTTTGTATGTGCATATTTTGAACTTGGGAGCTGAATATGAATTGTAGGGAATTGCATCCTCTTCAAAATGATCTATGGATGGGTCATTTCTCATAAAGTATGAGAAAGTTATGCTTGGTCAAAGTTGAGTTGACTTCTTCTGCAAAACCCTAATTTAGCAACTTTTGGGTTTTGATGAATTGTGAGCAATCCTTGATGAATCATGATCAACGCTTTTATCAAATGATGAATAATACTTTAAAATGATAATGTTGAGCAAATATCTTGAAGTTTGACTGTATGTGTGCCACAGTTGACTTTTGCCCTAGCATAGTCGATTTTCAGGCCTTTGAGCAATTGACTGTGCAAACTTCCTCTGCAAGGCTTGAAACTTGACATGGATGATCTTGAGAACATATTAGGACAATGGTGAGCATTTTAGACCCTTTGGACTCAAGCATCTTGATGCAACATGAAACCCTAATTTGGGGTAGACTGCCTTAAGAGAGAGTTTGTCTGGTCAACTCTTGGACTTCCTTGAGCAATTTAAGGACCTCACTTGAAATGTATTGTGAAATATGGGAGGGAAAATTTTGGGGTACAACAGCTGCCCTTGTTCAATCTTCTTAAACCTGAGGATGTAGATTGGCTTGTCTGCCTTTCATGATCTGAAGGTGGAAGATGATTGAACACTAGAGTGCCTAGAAATTTGCACTCGCATGAAGTGGTACTTATCTTGCGACATCGGGAATGGGCTTATAGATGCCATTTGGAGATTGATGATGGAAGATGGGCTTAAATATGTCATCCGAAGGAGTGTCGATCGCATAAGAGATTCCTTAGCTAAAGCTTGTTTACCTATTGTTGAGGAGGATTCCGCTGGGGAATGTTGGTCTCTATTTTGAGAGAAAGTTGAATTTTAGGAGCTTTGGTCGTTCGTTATTCTACTGAGGAATAGTATCTTGGTTGAAGAGGTGAAAATGAACTATTATCTGGTCGTAATCCAAGCTTCATAGTGATAAGATCGACTGTTATCTGGTCGTAATCCAGGCTTTACAGTGATCTACTGGGGAGATGAGATTAAACTTGCTATCCGATCGTAATCCGGGCTTTGCAATTTCTCAATTATTATCTGGTCGTACTCCAGGATTTAAAAGGAATTAAGTTGTTATCGGGTCGCATCCGGGCTTCAACTTGACTTTAGAGCATACTAATATCTGGTCGACTCTGGTCTTCTTAGTAATTGTCCAGGTAAAACTGCTATTTGGTCGAAATCCAAGCTTCCCAGTGTCTTGTACTGCTATCTGGTCATAATCCAGGCTTCACGATGTAATATACCATTATCTGGTCGAATCCAGGCTTCATGGTGTTCGGGGAAATCAAGGTATTATCTGGTCGAATCCGGGCTTCATAACTTGCATTAAAGATATATCACTATATGGTCGTAATCCATGCTTCGTAGTATTCTTGGCTGCTATCTGGTCGTAATACAGGCTTCACAATGTCTTCTACCATTATCTGGTCGAGTCTAGGCTTCATGGTGTCTTGTATTGCTATCTGGTCATAATCCAGGCTTCACAATAACTTATTAAGCTGCTATCCGGTCGACTCCGGGCTTCACGGCTTGTGTTTATGATATACCACTATCTGGTCGTAATCCAGGCTTCACAATAACTTGTTAAGCTACTATCCGGTCGACTCTGGGCTTCATGGCTTGTGTTTATGATATACCACTATCTGGTCGTAATCCAGGCTTCATGGTGTCTTTGTATTGCTATCTGGTCGTAATCCAGGCTTCACAATAACTTGCTAGGGATTAAACTATTATCCGGTCGGATCCGGGCTTCATAGCTTGTGATAAAAGGATACCATTATCTGGTCATAATCCAGGCTTTGCGGTATTCTGATATTGTTATCCGGTCGTTCTCTGGGCTTCATAATATGATGGAGGAATCAATATATTATTCGGTCGGATCCAGGCTTCATAGCTTGAACTTTGTGAGAATTTGATTGTATCTTTTCCTGAAAGGTAAGGGTTAGTCGTATGTAATGTCATGATGTATGAAATGTACTGAGCAATGATGTTCTCAAAATAAATGAGATAGTGTTGTATGATGCGTATGCGCATGTCATGATGTATGCTATGTTCTCGTGATGTTTTCTAGCTGGGGAAAATAAATCCCGGACTGCTGTTGAAGAATAAAAGGAGTTTCACTCACTGAGGATAACGACCGAAGATGATTTGAGAATACATGGGCAGGAGAATAATTATGTTGGAGAACAAACTGGTGAAAGAATGATTTTTTGGGAAGAGAGATACTCTGTTAGAAGATCTGTTTATTTGGAGAAATAACCTCGACTGGGGATAAATTAACGTTGCTGGTGATGATAAACTATGTTGGGGGTAAGATTTCTGTTTGTGGAAGGAATAAACTCCACTGGGGATGGTCTTCCATTGTTGGTGATAGGTGAACTCTACTTGGGGAGAACTAACACCATTGTTTTTTCAAATTCCTTTTACTCTGCAGGGAGTACATATACTTTCAGTCTTATTCTTCAGTTGGGTCTATCCCTATACCTGGTGGATAGAGCAACTGTAAGGTTTGGACATTTCTTGTTTGCCCCTGTTCCTGAAATTGCCGGTAAACGTCTTTTGTTTCGCATGTAAATATTTATGAGCAGCAGTTATTGTCAAACGCATATATCAAAAATGAATCATTGGACGCTCTTGCAAAAAAAAAACAGAAAAAGAAAAACACAAATTTGAAATTTCTTTGTGAAAATGAATTGTATTGATTTTGAAGTTGGCCTGTAATAGGCGTTTTGTACAAGAGGTTGACGTCCTAGTAAGAGAACGCCGCTGAAATGATAGAAGTTATACAATTTGTAAAAAACAAAGAAAAACAGCTATGTGAATAATCCCACTGGGTTCTAACTCTGTTATTGCCTTTATGTCTTCGAGCATCTCATCACTTTGCTACTTGGTTGGAGATAGATCAGATTGATTGGCACCGTCCGAGCTTGATAGTCGATACTGAAGTCTGGTTGCAAGGTGATCCAATGATACATAGTGTTACGCTTTAATCCCTAATTTTTGCCTGGACTGCCCTTTCGGGTTTTCAGTCCACCGGGATACCCTTTTTTGCCCAAGCCGCCTTTTCAGGTTTTCGACTTGCCGAGTGTACATATTTTTCATTTTCATCCCTTACTTTTGCCCGAACCCTTTTGGTTCGCCGGGAAGCCCTTATTTTTGCCTAGGCCAGTCAACCTAGCGGGTCTTTGATTATGCCTAGTATTTTTTCACTATGTCTGCGTTGACGGGGTGAGGAAGGTCGTCACCATCCATGGTGGTTAGAATCATAGCTCCTCCCGAGAAAATGTTCTTAACCACAAATGGCCCTTCATAAGTGGGGGTCCATTTGCCCCTGGGATCACCTTGCGGCAGTATGATGCATTTGATCACTAGATCCCCGACTTGATACTCTTGTCGTCTGACTTTCTTGTTAAATGCCTTGATCATTCTCTTTTGGTACGTCTAACCATGACAAATAGAAGTAAGTCTCTTCTCGTAGATTAAATTCAGCAGATCAATTCAGGTCTGGATCCAGTCGTCCTCGCTTAAACCTGCATCCTTCATAATCTGAAGAGAGGGTATCTGGACCTCAATGGGTAAGACTGCATCCATGCCATACACCAAAGAGTAAGGTGTTGCCCTTGTTGACGTCTGTGCTGAGGTACGGTACCCATGAAGAGTGAATGGTAACATCTCATGCCAGTCTTTTTATGTCACTGTCATCTTCTTCACAATCTTCTTGATGTTCTTATTAGCCGCTTCAACAGCCCCATTCATCTTCGGCCGGTAGGGAGAAGAGTTCTGATGCTGAATCTTGAACTGTTTGCAGAGCTCGATGATCATTGTATTGTTAAGATTTGTACCATTGTCTGTAATGATCCTCTCTGGTACACCATATCGACAGATCAAATTATGTCGGATGAACCGCGCCACAACGTTCTTGGTTACTGTAGGAAAGGAAGTTGCTTCAACCCACTCCGTGAAGTAATCAATAGCTACCAGGATGAAACGATGCCCGTTGGACGCAGTAGGTCTGATCTCGCCAATCATATGGATGCCCCACATTGCGAAAGGCAAAGGAGATGTCAAAACATTTAGAGGAACTGGAGGTATATGCACCTTATCAGCATAGACTTGGCACTTATGACAGGTCCGAGAATGCTGATAATAATCGGCCTCCATAGTAGACCAATAATATCCTGCCCGTAGGATTTTCTTCTCCATGGTATGTCCACTGGAGTGAGTTCCAAAAGTACCTTCATGTAACTATGCCATGATCTTTTCTGCCTCGCTCTTGTCTATACATCGCAGTAAGGTTGAGTCATGGTTACGCTTGTAAAGGATACCATTACTGATGAAGAACTTTGCCGCGAACCTTCTCAAGAACTTTTTATCATTGACAGATGCACCCTCGGGGTATTCTTGAGCCTCAAGATACCTTTTTACCTCGTGAAACCAGGGTTTATCTGCTACCTCTTCAGTCTCAATGTCACAGCAATGTGCGAGTTCTTCCAACCTCTCGATGGTAATCTGGGGAGCTTCATTGTCCCACCTGAACTTGAACATAGACGACATGGTAGCTAGCGCGTTCGCTAGCTGGTTCTCCTCTCTAGGGAAATGTTCAAAGGTTATCTCCTCGAAGTGCGGAAGCAACGTCAGTACATACTCTTTGTAAGGAATAAGATTTGGGTGTTTCGTATCCCACTCGCCTTTGATCTGACTGATCACGAGAGTGGAATCTCCAAACACACTCAAGAACTTAATCCTCAGGTCAATAGCTACTCGAAGACCCATGATACATACTTCGTACTCCTCCATATTGTTGGTGCAGTTAAAATATAATCGGGTGGTGAACGGAGTATGACATCCTTCACGAGATATGATCATGGTGCCAATGCCATTACCCAATGCGTTTGAGGCTCCGTCAAAATACATAGACCATCGGGATCCTTCCTCAGGTCCTTCATCCAACCCAGGTTCTTCACCGTCGGTCACCAACATGATGTTCTCATCCGGGAACTCGAAATTCATAGACTGGTAATCATCCACGGCCTGATGCGCCAAATGATCTGCCAGTATACTCCCCTTGATTGCTTTCTGGGTTGTGTATTGGATCGTACTCAGTTAAGATCATCTGCCATCTTGCTATTCTTCTAGACAAGGCAGGCTTTTCGAAGATATACTTGATTGGATCCATCTTTGATATCAATAGGGTAGTGTGAGTCAGCATATATTGTCTCAGCCGGGGAGCAGCCCATGCCAAAGCGCAACAAGTTTTCTCGAGCAACGAGTATCGGGTCTCGCAGTCGGTAAACTTTTTGCTAAGGTAGTAAATAGCATGCTCTTTTCGGCCAGACTCGTCATGCTTCCCCAGCACGCACCCCATTGAATTGTCCAACACTGTCAAGTATAAAATCAAAGGTCTTCCTTCAATTGGAGGCATCAGAATTGGTGGCTCTTTGAGATATTCTTTGATCCTTTCGAAAGCGGCCTGACATTCATCATTCCACTTTACCACTTGATCTTTCTTCAGCAACTTGAAGATCAGCTCACAAGTAGCAGTCAGATGTGAAATGAATCGGGCAATGTAATTCAGACGTCCCAAAAAGCCTCTGACTTCCTTTTCTATTTGGGGAGCTGGCATCTCCTGTATAGCCTTCACCTTTGCAGGATCAACCTAGATACCTTTATCACTAACAACGAAACCCAACAGCTTACGAGATCTTACCCCGAAGGTGCATTTGTTCGGGTTTAACCTCAGTTTGTATATCTTCAACCTATCAAATAGCTTCTGTAGATGATCAAGGTGTTCTTCTTCAGTCTGGGACCTTGCAATCATATCATCAACGTAAACCTCAATCTCATGGTGAATCATGTCGTGGAACAAAGCGACCATGGCGCGCTGATAAGTTGCCCCAGCATTCTTCAACCCAAAAGGCATCACCTTGTAATAGAAGGTACCCCACTGCGTAACGAAAGTTGTCTTTTCCATGTCCTCGGGAGCCATCTTAATCTGATTGTAACCAGAAAAACCATCCATGAAGGAGAAGACCTCATGATGTGCGGTGTTATCGACCAGAACATCGATGTGAGGTAGTGGGAAATCATCTTTGGGACTCGCCCTATTCAGATCTCTATAGTCCACGCACATATGTACCTTACTGTGATACGGTGGGAGAACTGACTTGAGGTTTTGCGTTTGTATTCTCACTTGTTCGGTTTAGCAAGAGTCGCCACCAACTTTTTATTTTATCCTAAAGGAAAGGTTAAAAAGCATAGGAAAAACCTTTGAGATGTTTTCGTGGGTTCGGGGGGTAGATTATGAAAAGGGAAGGTATTAGAACCCTTTTCATCTATGGTTATCCATGGGCTCTTAGTTACTTGTTTTAGATCACTTGCCTTTGATTCTCAATTGCTTGAAATGGTGGTGTGTGTGTGTGTGTTTGAAAATGTTTTGAAAAAGATGCCTTGTCTAGGCAACCGTTGTAATAATTCTTTACTCGAATGTTTTACAAAGGTGTGTGTCTTTTCGAAAAGATGTTTCAAATGTTTTTGAAAGTTTGTTTTTGAAAGTGTGTTGTGGAGTGGGTTTTGAAAAGTAGGCAAGTGTGTTTTGCAAGTTGATCAAGTAACTAAGAGTTGTCTACCCCTAAATTTTCTCAAAGACTTTTCCTATGTTTTAACCCTATTAACAGTATTGTTCCACCATTGTATTTGGTGGGCAATCTTGTGTTAGGATGTTAACGGGACGGGCGCGGGTCATCGTTTAGACCATGAATGCAATAGTGTCAAGTGTCTTTGGCAATTTTCTTGAAGGGACTATGATCATTCCGTTTAGGCAACTTTCGAAAGCGTCATCGAGGGACTATGATCATTTGATTTGTTTTTGTTTTTCCAAAGAAACTCAACATGCAAGCATGGCCCATTTTGGAAGGCAACGAGTGGGATTACCCTAGGGGTGCAAGTGTGAATTGTGTATTAATTGTCCTGCATTTGTCTTATATTAGGTTATCTAGCGGTTGATTTTGAATCTTCGCATACAAACCCTAATTACTATACAGTATATAAAAAGCGATAAATTGCGGGAATTTAAAGTCTAAGCTATTACAAATAAGTATCCGGGGATGGGAGTACAAATATTTACAAATGGGGATGAGACTTAATAGGAGGGTAGTGTCCAAATATATTTACAACCAAATCGAATCGCATTCTCAATGTCAATGTAGCAATGTATAAGAATAAAAGATAAGCAAATGTATTGGTGAAAGTGTATGTGATTATTTACAAGTGAGAAAAGTATGTTAACTTAATGCAAAATTAAGTAAGTATTTATTTTTGGATTTTTGTTGATTATGTACAAACAAATGTTTTAGTTATAGAAAAGTATTTAACTTAAAAAATCTATTTTTTATGTATTTTGTTAATGTTTTATATACAAAAGGTTTAATGAAAGAAAAAGATTAACTTAATAAACATCCATTGTTTATGTATTAATGTCTTTATGTATGAAAAAGATTTATGAAAAAGAATTTTAAGATAAAAGTCTATTAACCTAATTAAATCTAATATTCATGTATTTTTCAAATATAATAAAATAAAAGAAAGTTTTGTATAAAAATAATGTATTGTTTTATTTAACAAAATAAATAAAATATATTAGTTTAAATTATGAAAAGAAAAGTAAAATGATAAGTAAAAAAGATATTAGTTTATGTACAAAACAAAAAAAGAGAATGGGCTTTAGTCTAGTAAGAGGGGCAGGCCCAAGCGAACGGCTTTAAGCAAAAGGGGGGGGGGGGGGGGTATGTACGCCAGGTTTTTTATGGGCTTAGGCTCTTTGATGGGGAGAACCGACCCAGACGTTTGACAAATGTTTTTTAGGGTTTTCAGTGCTTTGTTTCACTTCCAGGGTTAAGAGTTACAGGCTTAGAGCGGCGCCATTTCCATCTTCCCTCTTCGTCTTCATCTTTCTTAACACATGGCCACTGAATGCTCGCCTCCTTGCCTCAAGCTGCTAGGCGCCACTTCCGACTCCTTCCTCTCCATGGTTGAGCACAACAACGACCAGAAAAGGTAAAGATTTCCCATTTTTATGTCTTAGGGTTTTCAGTCTTCCTCTTTGCATGTTTTAATTTTATGTGTTCTGATTTTTCATGTGGTGTTTGGTGTTCGTGCGAGGTGTGGAAAAGAGAAGGAAAAGGGATTTATACCTTTAGGGTTTTGGAGAAGGAGGAGTGGACGGCGGCGTCTGCAGTGGCTGAAGGCGAGGGAGTATGATGCTGGCTTGCTCTGGAAATCTGGTATTCGTAACTTTGCTTTTTTATGGTTTAATGATGAAGGTCTGAAAACCTAGCTCACTTGCTTCTGTCTTCTCTTTTTCTTGCTTGCTCTGATTGATTATTTGATGAAATGTTGATGTTGTCTGAATCTGAGCTTGCCTGCTTTGTCCTTCTCTTTGTCTTTAAGTGAGCTTCTGATTGCTAATGATATTGATTGCTAAGTTTCCTTGTTGGTTATTGCTTAATGATGAACATGATTCTGAGTATGGATTTGTGTAGCTTTTCCTCTTTGTGGCATTTGATTATGATATATGAGTTTCTTTTCCTCTTCTTCTGTTTGCCTCTGAGATTGATGGTATTGCTTCTGAGATGCTTGATGTACTACCCTATGATGAAGTCATTCTGAGGGTGTTCTTGAATGATTGCTAGATGAAGGCTTCAAGGTTTGTGGTTCTACAGGTTAAGGCTTCAAGGTTTATCAGTTGGCTTGTTTGTTTTCTTGGTTGTTTGACAGGCTTCAGGCTGAGTCTTGAAAGGCTTGAGACTTGTGGTTCTGCAGGTGAAGGCTTCAGGGTTTGTGGCTTGCTGTTTGTTTTTTGCTTGACACAGGTTTAAGGCTTAGGCTTGATATGCTTAACACAGTTTTGAAAGGGCTTCTATTGAAGCAGGCTAGAGTCTTAGGCTTAACAGGTTTGTCTGGTTTAGAACAGGTTTGCATGTTACAGGCTTGGTGTGGATACAGTTTTAGAGGCCAGCTTTAAGCAGGCTTGAAGTTGTTGTTTTATAACAGTTTGTGTTATTTCTGCCTTTTTTGTTTTAGATTGCAGATTGGGAGTTTGTGTGTATCCTTTGTGATATTCTGCCTCCTTTTGTACTGGTATATCTTTTGTTTTATATATCTTCTTAAGCCTAAGCCTGTAAGCCTCTCCACTTCTACTCTCTCTCTCTCTACAAATTAAAAAGCATTTTTATATTGCTTAAAACTGTCTTTACCCTGAAAAAGTGACTGGCTGAAAAATGATGAGAATTTGAATATGGCTTGCATAGTTTCTTTCCTCTGTGTACTTTCTTCTTTTTCAAGATTTTCTGCATATCTTTGTGTACTTTGTTGACAGCTTTTTGACAGTCCTTGGACAGTTTTAGTTGACATTGGACTTGGTTTGCTATGTGCAGTTCAGTTTGGACTTTGGTTTGGATTTGTTTCTTTGACAGTTTGTTTGCCAATGCAGCTTGTTTGCCCATTTTCAATTGATTTGCCTCTTTGGTTGAAAATTTGAAATTAGGCAGCCTGTTTGCTAATTTTGAATTTGTGCAATATTGTAGCTTTGTGCATTTCATATTTTGTTGCAAGCATATTTCTATCCCTCTTTGTGAACCAAGAATTTCTTGTGATTTGCAGAGAGGGTGAATAAACTGATTCTGGCCAGTCACTTTTAATGATGATTTTTAAATTAACTGTCTGCCTTTGATTATTTCATCTGCATTTGACTTCTTTCTTTTCTTTTTGCAGGTAAAAATCAGTTGAGCACAGGGGAGCATCAGTAGAAGATGAAGACTTAGGATAATTAGGATACAGTTTTATTTCATTTTAATTATTTGTAATATTATTATTGTAAACAAAATGTAAATAAATTCACAGTGTTCCAATAATAATTTGTAACAAACAATTAAAGATGAATAAAAATCCTTCTTTGTTAGTTAATTCTTTTTCCAATTCACTGTCTATTTAATTATTCAAGCTTCTTAAATTAAAATAACTGGAAGTAAATCCAATTATTCTAACTTAGATAAAAATAAATAATTAACAAACACTGTAGTCTTGCAATCAATAATAACCTGGCGTCCCAATTAAACATAAGCAATGCACAGTCAAATCCAACAAACATCCCTATTCCTTTGCCTTTACTGATTAAACCAAACACTGCAAATTCTCAATCAACAACCTCAGCCCATATCCCATAGTAAATTGAAAAGAACTGTAGAATTAATTCTTTCTGAGAATGCATGCACAAACCCTAGTTCTTGATTTAATTTTCACAGAAGCGCCTGCCTGATCAAACCCTGAGCCAAACTCAACCAAACCTTAGCCATCTGCTTGAACTGATTCAAAATCAATGGAAACCCTAATTTGGATAGACTGATAAGAAAAAGTCTGTTTGACTGATTCTTATGCCAATCTGAAAAGTCAGGGAAAACCTGAAGCTGTGATTTCTTGTGGGAAAAATAGGAGGGCAATTTTTGGGGTACAACAGTTGCCCCTGTTCAATCTTCTAGAACCTGAAGAGTTAGATTGGCAAGCTTTCCTTTCGCGACTCGAGGGTAAAAGGAGATTGGACACTAAAGTGCCCAAAAAATTTGCACTCGGTGATGTGATGGTAGAGGGAATGGGCTTAAAGATGCCATTTGGAGATGGGCTTAAAGATGCCATCTAGGGATATGACAGAATCTTGTCAGGGAATGGGCTTAGAGATGCCATCTGGAAGTTATTGGTAGGAGGATGGGCTTAAAGATGCCATCTAGGGATGTGACAGAATCTTGTCGGGGGATGGGCTTAGAGATGCCATCTGGAAATGTTTGTTGAACTGTATGCCGTTGGTGAGTGGATGAGTATCAGAAAGGTATCCATATTTTAGAACATCTCCGAACTAGGGGTCTGAATAAGCAATAGAATGACATCTGTATCTGGAAGCATCCATAAACTATTTTCAAAAGTCTTGAAGTTGAATAAGCAATAGAGCAGCATCCGTTGTTGGGAAGCGTCCGTAAACTGTTTTCAAAAGTCTTGAAGTTGAATAAGCAATAGAGCAGCATCCGTTGTTGGGAAGCGTCCGTAAACTGTTTTCAAAAGTCTTGAAGTTGAATAAGCAATAGAGCAACATCCGTTGTTGGGAAGCGTCTGTAAACTGTTTTCAAAAGTCTTGAAGTTAAATAAGCAATAGAGCAGCATCCATTGTTGGGAAGCATCCGTAAACTGTTTTCAAAAGTTGAGAAGTGGAGAAGGAACCGGTGTAAGGTTTCCTGATGATGAGTCCGTGTAAAGATGCATCTGAATGAATCTGGAATAAGTATCAGAATGTCACCAAATCTGGGTCACATCTGAACTATCTCTGGGTGAATCTGGAATAAGTATCAGAATGTCGCCATGTCTGGGTCACATCTGAACTATTTCTAGAAAGAATCTCGGAAGATGATGATCTTTGTCTGTTGACTGATCTTTCCTGAAAAGGTAAAGAGTTAGTTGTATGCAATGTCATGATGCATGATGCAATGTATGTTATATCAATGTTTATGATATGAATGTGATGAATGCAACCTGATGAGCTGTCTTGCTGAGGATAGATGAATCCTGGATAGCTGGAGATAAAAGCATCTTGACTGCTATCGGGGAAAGTAATCCTTGACTGCTGCATGGGAGGGCAAGAATCTTTTGATCGTTGAAGATGAGAAATCCTTGGACCGCTGTTGAGGAACCAGGAGCTTGGGTTGTATGCTAATCTAATGGGGGATTCCTGTCTTGAGGAGATCTTCACTGGAGAATATTCAAATATCCTGTGAGGAACTGAGAATGAGAGTCTCCATTCTGCTTGGGGATTGATAGTTGGAAGTTTTAGCTCCGCTGGGGATTGCAAGAATCTTTTGATTGCTGAAGGTGTTGATCTGGGATCTTGAAAAAGGTTGGTCGGGGAGACAGTTGTCCTGGCTGGTTTCAGGTATTAATCTCTGACCTGAGAAAGAAAGATGGTTCCCTGGCTTGTTTCAGGTATTACTCTTCAATCTCTTCATGTAGATAATTTCCTGGCTGGTTTCAGGTATTAATCTACAATCAGTCGTTCACAGATATTTTTCCTGGCTGGTTACAAGTATTAATCCGGAACTTAAGAAAGGTTGGTCAAGGAGATACTGTCCTGGCTGGTTTCAGGTATTGATCTCTGACCTGAGAAAGAAAGATAGTTTTCCTGGCTTGTTACAGGTATTGATCTTCAATCTCTTCATGTAGATGGTTTCATGGTTGGTTTCAGGTATTAGTCCACAATCAGTCATCCACAGATATTTTCCTTGGTTGCTACAGGTATTAATCCGAAACTCGGGTTATACGCCACTTTGAGAATGAGAATCTTCATTCTGTTGGGGGTCAGAAATTGGGAGTGTACCAATCTTCTGAGGTGAAGAGAATCTTCATGCTGTTAACGGTCAGAAACTGGGAGTATACCAATCTTCTGAGGTTTTAAGGATGAGAGTCTTCATTCTTGAAGGTTAACTGTTATCTGGTCGTAATCCAGGCTTCACAGAAATTGCTAAGCTGTTATCCGGTCACATCCGGGCTTCACGGCTTAGGTTAAAGATATACCACTATCTGGTCGACTCCAGGCTTCGTAGTATTCTTGGCCGCTATCTGGTCGTAATCCAGGCTTCACAGAAACTTGTATTGCTATCTGGTCGTAATCCAGGCTTCACAATAGCTTGTTGGGGATTAAACTATTATCCGGTCGAATCCGGGCTTCATAGCTTTCTCTTAGGAGATACCACTATTTGGTCGTAATCTAGGCTTCGCAGTAGTCCGATATTGTGAATGAGTGACAGAATGGCTGCCGTGTCTGGAGCGTATCTGAAACTGTATCTTGGAGTTGAGATCTGTATGAGTAGCAGAATGACTTCCGTGTCTGGAGTGTATCTGAAACTGTAACTAGGATCTGAATGAGTGACAGAATGGCTACCGTGTTTGGAGCGTATCTGAAACTGTATCTTGGAGTTGAGATCTGTATGAGTAGCAGAATGACTTCCGTGTCTGGAGTGTATCTGAAACTGTAACTAAGATCTGAATGAGTGACAGAATGGCTACCGTGTCCGGAGCGTATCCGAAACTGTATCTTGGAGTTGAGATCTGTATGAGTAGCAGAATGACTTCCGTGTCTGGAGTGTATCTGAAACTGTAACTAGGATCTGAATGAGTGACAGAATGGCTACCGTGTCTGGAGCGTATCTGAAACTGTATCTTGGAGTTGAGATCTGTATGAGTAGCAGAATGAATTCCGTGTCTGGAGTGTATCTGAAACTGTAACTAGGATCTGAATGAGTGACAGAATGGCTACCGTGTCCGGAGCATATCCGAAACTGTATCTTGGAGTTGAGATCTGTATGAGTAGCAGAATGACTTCCGTGTCTGGAGTGTATCTGAAACTGTAACTAGGATCTGAATGAGTGACAGAATGGCTACCGTGTTTGGAGCGTATCTGAAACTGTATCTTCCAACAGGTGGTGAAGGAATTGTTGAACACTTTTGACATTCGAATGCCCCAAGTGATGATGAGGGAGACTTGTCCCAAGTTTACTGAACTTTTGAGAGATTTGTTAAAATCTTGACTGGACTGCCCGAGGTTAACTGAACTTTGAAAGATCTGTTGAAACCCTGACTGGACTGTCCTAGGTGTGCTGGATAGTGACATGCCATGCCCCCTTGTTGATAGGAGAATTGTCAATGGAAGTGTCATCCTTTTTGAAGTGATTTTACTCATTGAGAGAGTTTTCGTTCCTCCGAACATTCGCTGTATGAATTTCTTCGCTGTTAAACAAATAACCATGTGCAAACAATGATATTCAAATAATGCAAAGTTTATGCTGGTCTCGAAGTTTTGAAAAATGCGTTTTTTAGCAGAAAACTTTTTGTAAGACAAATTCAACACAAGATTTAGGGCAAAGCCTTACAGGAGTCAGGATACCTTTTTGTAACAGTATGCTTTCGAACTAACCCGTGCTTCAATTAGGACTTTTACAGGGTTGTAACGTGGCTTGGTTCACGGTTTAAGAAACAAAGGATAAAGGCTCAAAGTATATTTGTACCCACCCGCTCTTCGTGATATCCTTCAATCCTAGACTCAGTTAATTGTGCGTCAAACTCTTTTCGAATTTGGAACGACTTTTGGGTGATGGTTCACCAATTGAATTTGGAGGGGAAGTCATCATCTCCTTTTTCTTTTGCAACATTTTTTCATGTTGTTGAGGGATTTGTAATGACCTCTTTCTTTTGATTTGTTATCCCTAACTTTTACCTGACTGTTCCCGTTTTCGAGATTACAGTCAGCGGGATGCCCCAGGTTTCTTAAGCCTCCTTTATAGGTTTTGACTTAATGGGTTTTTCTCTTTTGAGAGATTGACTGCCTATGAGATAGGGAACCATCATTGTCTTTTGATTCCCAAGGAATGTCTTTCTTTTTTTTGATGTCGTTTGTTGCATTACAAACTGAGAGTTTGCGAATTCAATGCGCACCTTTTTTTTTGAATTAACTGAGAGACTACCCTGCCCCAGGTTTAAATCAAAGGTTTCAATTTGTTTAGAACAGAAAACTCCTACTTCTTTGGCTCGAAGGGGTTGACTAGGGATTATCTTCCTTATAACTCCAGTGTTTGGGAATTGAAAGAAATGCATGTACATCATCAGCACGGTCTGTTCAAAAGCATACTGGATGAGATTATGGTATTGTTTCGTCATCCTCCCTCTAAAGGCTTGCAACTTTTTATCAAGGTTAAATATCATAAAGAAAGCATAAGAGTAGTGAAAACGAATGGATGAATTCAAGACAAACATATGCAATGCATTAATGAAACAGAGTTTGACATCAACAGATAATTGTTTGAATAACAAAGAGATTACAACTTGGAAATTCAAATGAAACAAAAGCCTCTCATTTTGAGCCTTATCAATTAAGGTGGAGAACTCCTTAACGAAAGATTTTCATCTCGCCATCTGGCATGAACCTCAGCACTCCAATGTCAATGAGATCTTGAATCTTATTCTTCAAGGCCCAACAGTCGTCGGTGTCATGTCCTGGGCTATAGGAGTGGTACACATAAAATGCGTCGGGATGATAGTTAGGAGCGGAGGTATTGGGCTTCCGAATAGGATCCCTCAAAGCAGTCAGATTGACCTCCAACAAGCGCTTCAGTATTAGAGATGACGGTATGTCAGTCTCAGTGAACTGTCTTCCTGATGTATTTTGCTTACGCCAATTACCCCGTTATAACAATTCTTTACTCGAATGTTTTACAAAGGTGTGTGTCTTTTCGAAAAGATGTTTCAAATGTTTTTGAAAGTTTGTTTTTGAAAGTGTGTTGTGGAGTGGGTTTTGAAAAGTAGGCAAGTGTGTTTTGCAAGTTAATCAAGTAACTAAGAGTTGTCTACCCCTAAATTTACTCAAAGACTTTTCCTATGTTTTAACCCTTTTAACAGTATTGTTCCACCATTGTATTTGGTGGGCAATCTTGTGTTAGGATGTTAACGGGACGAGCGCGGGTCATCGTTTAGACCATGAATGCAATAGTGTCAAGTGTCTTTGGCAATTTTCTTGAAGGGACTATGATCATTCCGTTTAGGCAACTTTCGAAAGCGTCATCGAGGGACTATGATCATTTGATTTGTTTTTGTTTTGCCAAAGAAACTCAACATGCAAGCATGGCCCATTTTGGAAGGCAACGAGTGGGATTACCCTAGGGGTACAAGTGTGAATTGTGTATTAATTGTCATGCATTTGTCTTATATTAGGTTATCTAGCGGTTGATTTTGAATCTTCGCATACAAACCCAAATTACTATACAGTATATAGAAAGCGATAAATTGCGGGAAATTAAACTCTAAGCTATTACAAATAAGTATCCGGGGATGGGAGTATAAATATTTATAAATGGGGATGAGACTTAATAGGAGAGTAGTGTCCAAATATATTTACAACCAAATCGAATCGCATTCTCAATGTCAATGTAGCAATGTATAAGAATAAAAGATAAGCAAATGTATTGGTGAAAGTGTATGTGATTATTTACAAGTGAGAAAAGTATGTTAACTTAATGCAAAATTAAGTAAGTATTTATTTTTGGATTTTTGTTGATTATGTACAAACAAATGTTTTAGTTATAGAAAAGTATTTAACTTAAAAAATCTATTTTTTATGTATTTTGTTAATGTTTTATATACAAAAGGTTTAATGAAAGAAAAAGATTAACTTAATAAACATCCATTGTTTATGTATTAATGTCTTTATGTATGAAAAATATTTATGAAAAAGAATTTTAAGATAAAAGTCTATTAACCTAATTAAATCTAATATTCATGTATTTTTCAAATATAATAAAATAAAAGAAAGTTTTGTATAAAAATAATGTATTGTTTTATTTAACAAAATAAATAAAATATATTAGTTTAAATTATGAAAAGAAAAGTAAAATGATAAGTAAAAAAGATATTAGTTTATGTACAAAACAAAAAAAGAGAATGGGCTTTAGTCTAGTAAGAGGGGCAGGCCCAAGCGAACGGATTTAAGCAAAAGGGGGGGGGGTATGTACGTCAGGTTTTGTATGGGCTTAGGCTCTTTGATGGGGCGAACCGGCCCAGACGTTTGACAAATGTTTTTTAGGGTTTTCAGTGCTTTGTTTCACTTCTAGGGTTACAGAGTTACAGGCTTAGAGCGGCGCCATTTCCATCTTCCCTCTTCGTCTTCATCTTTCTCAACACATGGCCACTGAACGCTCGCCTCCTTGCCTCAAGCTGCTAGGCGCCACTTCCGACTCCTTCCTCTCCATGGTTGAGCACAACAACGACCAGAAAAGGTAAAGATTTCCCATTTTTATGTCTTAGGGTTTTCAGTCTTCCTCTTTGCATGTTTTAATTTTATGTGTTCTGATTTTTCATGTGGTGTTTGGTGTTCGTGCGAGGTGTGGAAAAGAGAAGGAAAAGGGATTTATACCTTTAGGGTTTTGGAGAAGGAGGAGTGCACGGCGGCGTCTCCGGTGGCTGAAGGCGAGGGAGTATGATGTTGGCTTACTCTGGAAATCTGGTATTCGTAACTTTGCTTTTTTATGGTTTAATGATGAAGGTCTGAAAACCTAGCTCACTTGCTTCTGTCTTCTCTTTTGCTTCCTTGCTCTGATTGATTATTTGATGAAATGTTGATGTTGTCTGAATATGAGCTTGCCTGATTTGTCCTTCTCTTTGTCTTTGAGTGAGCTTCTGATTGCTAATGATATTGATTGCTGAGTTGCCTTGTTGGTTATTGCTTAATGATGAACATGATTCTGAGTGTGGATTTGTGTAGCTTTTCCTCTCTGTGGCATTTGATTATGATATCTGAGTTTCTTTTCCTCTTCTTCTGTTTGCCTCTGAGATTGATGGTATTGCTTCTGAGATGCTTGATGTACTACCCTATGATGAAGTCATTCTGAGGGTGTTCTTGAATGATTGCTAGATGAAGGCTTCAAGGTTTGTGGTTCTACAGGTGAAGGCTTCAAGGTTTATCAGTTGGCTTATTTGTGTTCTTGGTTGTTTGACAGGCTTCAGGCTGAGTCTTGAAAGGCTTGAGACTTGTGGTTCTGCAGGTGAAGGCTTCAGGGTTTGTGGCTTGCTGTTTGTTTTTTTGCTTGACACAGGTTTAAGGCTTAGGCTTGATATGCTTAACACAGTTTTGAAAGGGCTTCTATTGAAGCAGGCTAGAGTCTTAGGCTTAACAGGTTTGTCTGGTTTAGAACAGGTTTGCAAGTTACAGGCTTGGTGTGGATACAGTTTTGGAGGCCAGCTTTAAGCAGGCTTGAAGTTGTTGTTTTATAACAGTTTGTGTTATTTCTGCCTTTTTTGTTTTAGATTGCAGATTGGGAGTTTGTGTGTATCCTTTGTGATATTCTGCCTCCTTTTGTACTGGTATATCTTTTGTTTTATATATCTTCTTAAGCCTAAGCCTGTAAGCCTCTCCACTTCTACTCTCTCTCTCTCTACAAATTAAAAAGCATTTTTATATTGCTTAAAACTGTCTTTACCCTGAAAAAGTGACTGGCTGAAAAATGATGAGAATTTGAATATGGCTTGCATAGTTTCTTTCCTCTGTGTACTTTCTTCTTTTTCAAGATTTTCTGCATATCTTTGTGTACTTTGTTGACAGCTTTTTGACAGTCCTTGGACAGTTTTAGTTGACATTGGACTTGGTTTGCTATGTGCAGTTCAGTTTGGACTTTGGTTTGGATTTGTTTCTTTGACAGTTTGTTTGCCAATGCAGCTTGTTTGCCCATTTTCAATTGATTTGCCTCTTTGGTTGAAAATTTGAAATTAGGCAGCCTGTTTGCTAATTTTGAATTTGTGCAATATTGTAGCTTTGTGCATTTCATATTTTGTTGCAATCATATTTCTATCCCTCTTTGTGAACCAAGAATTTCTTGTGATTTGCAGAGAGGGTGAATAAACTGATTCCGGCCAGTCACTTTTAATGATGATTTTTAAATTAAGTGTCTTCCTTTGATTATTTCATCTGCATTTGACTTCTTTCTTTTCTTTTTGCATGTAAAAATCAGTTGAGCACAGGGGAGCATCAGTAGAAGATGAAGACTTAGGATAATTAGGATACAATTTTATTTCATTTTAATTATTTGTAATATTATTATTGTAAACAAAATGTAAATAAATTCAGTGTTCCAATAATAATTTGTAACAAACAATTAAAGATGAATAAAAATCCTTCTTTGTTAGTTAATTCTTTTTCCAATTCACTGTCTATTTAATTATTCAAGCTTCTTAAATTAAAATAACTAGAAGTAAATCCAATTATTCTAACTTAGATAAAAATAAATAATTAACAAACATTGTAGTCTTGCAATCAATAATAACCTGGCGTCCCAATTAAACATAAGCAATGCACAGTCAAATCCAACAAACATCCCTATTCCTTTGCCTTTACTGATTAAACCAAACACTGCAAATTCTCAATCAACAGCCTCAGCCCATATCCCAGAGTAAATTGAAAAGAACTGTAGAATTAATTCTTTCTGAGAATGCGCGCACAAACCCTAGTTCTTGATTTAATTTTCACAGAAGCGCCTGCCTGATCAAACCCTGAGCCAAACTCAACCAAACCTTAGCCATCTGCTTGAACTGATTCAAAATCAATGGAAACCCTAATTTGGATAGACTGATAAGAAAAAGTCTGTTTGACTGATTCTTATGCCAATCTGAAAAGTCAGGGAAAACCTGAAGCTGTGATTTCTTGTGGGAAAAATAGGAGGGCAAATTTTGGGGTACAACACTTACCATCCTTCTTCGGCACCGGAACAACGTTAGCAACCCACTGCGGGTAAGAAGTAACAGCTAGAAATTCGGCGTCAAACTGTTTCATGACCTCAGCTTTGATTTTCTCAGACATCTCGGGGCGCATACGGTGAACCTTCTGCTTTATCGGAGGACAGTCTTCTTTGGTTGGCAGGCGGTGTACCACAATATCAGTGTCTAAACCAGGCATATCTTCATAAGACCAAGTGAAGATCTCAACATAGTCGCGTAGCATCTGTATCAACCGTTGCTTAACACTAGGCTCCAGATTTGCACCTATCTTGACCTCTTTCTTATCTTCCTTTGTACCCAAGTTCACTGATTCCACTGGCTCTTCATGCGGCCGTATGGCCCTCTCTTCTTGCAGTAACAGTCTAGCAATTTCCCCAGGCACTTCACAATCATCCTCACCTTCGTCCTGGGTTTGGTTGATCGGATTTTCGAAGTCATAGCTGGCAGTAGCAAAGTTGTTATCAATGGGATCCAGAGTGGATGTGGATCTGCATTATGATATGTGAGTGTGTGTAAGACAATAGCTATTTTGATAAAGTGCAATATAGAAAAGAAAAACAAAGAGCGCAAAATTTGTAATGCAAGAAAATGTCCAATGCTTTATTGATGATATATGAAAATGACAAATAATAAGCCCTCACAAACAAAATCCAAGGTGCCTCGGGCAAGGCCGGGCCGTAAAGTTTCAAACAGTTTGTTACAAATATCAAAACAAAAGTCTATTACTGTGTAATAAAAGAAACGGGCACAAAGTCTTTCGTTGTCCAGTTGTTCAAGCCACTGTTGGTAGTCGGGTAAATCCAGATGTCGATATCTAACTCTTCTTCATTATCTTCAATTGCATTCACTCCCGGATTACTGATGTGCAGAGGAGGTCTTCCGATATGTGCGCGCCGAACAGCCCTTAGAGCCTCTACAGTAAAGCCCAAACCAAACTTGTCAGTTTTATGTGTGAAGTCAGGGAGTTGTCCCCAATTTGCACACTCACCTTGATTAATAACAACCCTGGCATCCTCGAGGGAAGCCATCTTCATCGGAGGTTTGTCAGCAGCAACTTCAGTCGATGCCAAAGTCTGGGGAACCTCTTCAAAGTTCTGACACGGGGTTTCAATGAATTCTCCATCCATCTCCACATACCGGAAAGAGTTAAGGTGAATCACCATGTACTCCTCTTCACCTTGTACCGTAACAATCTTCCCTTTTACTGGATATTTCAACATCTGATGGAGCGTAGAAGTCACTTCCCCAGCCTTATGAATCCAAGGGCGACCCAACAAACAAGAATAAGATAGTCGGATATCCATCACATAGAAAGTAGATGCAAAAGTCTGAGAGCCAACTTTAACAGGGACGTCCACCTCCCCGTGCACCATCCTTTTTGACCCATTGAAAGCTCTAACCACAATATTACTCAGCTTCAGAACCAAACCTTCACAGTCCATACGGTCTAATGCTTTCTTTGGCAAAACATTTAATGAGGACCCAGTATCCACCATCACGTGGGCCAAAGTAGTGCCCATGCACTCGATCGAGACGTGCAGAGCATCATTGTGATTTCTTCCTTTAGCAATCAGATCTGCGTTTGAGAAACCCAAACCATTGTCGGCAGTCAAACTAGCTACACAGTCTTTGAATTGATCAGCAGAAGTCTCCTGCGGCACATGTGCAGTTTTGAGGAAAGCAATTAAAGCCTTTGCATGGGCTTTCGAGCATAATAACAGGGATAACATGGAGATTTTTGATGGGGTATGCCCCAGCTGCTCGACTACGTTGTAGTCGCTCTTCTTGATAATCTTCAGAATTTCCTCTATCTCCTGCTTATTGGTTTCTACAATGATCTTCTTAGGCGCCTCCGTCTGGGCAGACTCACCTGTAACTTCTTTGCCCCGAGTTTCAGATGACTCAGAGACAGGGGTGATAACTGGAGTAAGAATTGGAACAGTAGCTGATGTACTGGCGGATGGAGTGGCAACAGGCTTTTGAATAGTCAGAGGGGAAATCTAAGGAGAGAAGAGTCTTCCACTTCTGGTGACCTTGCTAGACCCGACAATATTGCTAATATCAGCATCAGCTTCTTCGACCATTAAGTCTTGCTTAACTCCATGGTAATACACGTCGGCCCCATAGTGCCAAGGGACAGCTTTATCTGAAGTGTATGGGATAGGACCAGGGATAGTAATGATTAACGGAGCAATTCTTGGAACAGATGTAATCCTAACTGGCTTTCTTGAGGAAGCCTTGGAAGAATTGGCGGAAATGGTTACGATGGCAACATCTTCAATCGGAACTAACGGCATTAAAGTCTTCTCGAACAAGATCTCTTTGTTATCCATCAGGAGTTGAACACCTAATTTCAATAAGTGGAAACCAGTAGGAAGAATTGAACATAGGTGGCAAACTTTGCCACAGCCCGGAAATAAATCGGCCAACAATAGATTCTTCTTCACTGTCATTAAAGGAGTAGAGATGTCTTCTACAGAGGTTACAAACAAATCATCATCCACCGCATTTACTCCATGACCATGCTTGGGCATTGGAGCAGTTGTGACATTGGGTTTCTCTGGAGCGTCAAACTCGATCTCTTTAGCTTCAATCAAATCTTGCACTTTATTCCTCAAATCCCAACAATTATTCGTATCATAACCCGGGCTATCAGAGTGATAGGCACAACGGGTGTTTGGATTATATAGCGGAGATGTGGTGCTGGGATTCTTCGGAGCTTCCCTCAGAGTTGCCAGATTGGTTTTCAATAATTGTGGTAGAATCTGAGACAAAGTCATATTAAGCCGAGTGTACTGTCTTTGTGGTCTCTCCATTCTTTGTTGATTGTTGCGTTGTGGGGCGACAGTGGGTCTTGATATTACTACCGTATTCACTACTTGACGGTGTTCAGGTTGGTTTTAGCTTCTCGAACTGTAAACTACACTAGCTTCTTTCTTACCAGCGAAAGGCTTCTTTACTGCATTGGATGACGCATCCTTCTGTATCTTACCACTTCTGATACCGGCTTCTACTCTCTCCCCATTCAGAATCAATTCAGTAAACCCAGATGATGAACTACCGACCAGATGATTGAAAAATGGACCAGACAACGTCCCCAGAAACATATCAACCAACTCCATGTCAGACAAATGGGGTTGGACTCTTCCAGCCAGATCTCTCCACTTCTGAGCATAGTCCTTAAAGCCTTCTCTTGCACCCATAGACATACCCTGAAGCTGAGTACGAGTGGGAGCCAGGTCGGTGTTATACTGGTATTTCTTGTAGAAAGCAGCAGCAAGGTCCTCCCAGTTTCAGACATTAACTCCTTCCAATTGATAAAACCATTCAAGTTGAGTCCCTGACAGACTATCTTGAAAGAAATGCACCCACAGATTCCTATCAGCAGTGTAAGGTTGAATTTTTTTGACGTATGAGTGAAGATGGAGTTTTGGACACGATACTCCATCGTACTTAGCAAAAACTGGAGCTTTGAACTTATGAGGGATCACTACCCCCGATGCTAGTCCAAAATCTTTGAAGTCCAACCCAGGAACCTTCTGAATCTCCATAGCATTTGGACGGTCCTCTAGTTGTTTGTACCTATCGTCAGCAGGAGGGTACTATTCATTATCAAAGTCAGTATCATTATCGGAGACCACAGGACTAGGATCCTTTTCTTCTTCTTGATTCTCTCCTCCTTTGGATGAAAGAAATAGATCACCTTCCTGTCGCAACCTATTCCCAAATTTGTGACCCATATTTAGAAGAACCACCTTCTTCTTCTTTTTTAGGATGAGAGTCTTCAAATCTTGTTGCCCTTTAGCCAAGTTCAAGAACATCTCTTGGAATTGGGCATTATGTGCCTGAAGAGCTTTGATGGCTTGATCGGTAGGCATTTCAGAAGACATTTTGTGCTGAAATAAATAGCGAAGAAGATGAGAAATTTGTAATGGTACCTGTAATGATGTGTATGATAATGGAATGCGTATGAAATGATTTCAAAGACTTTGGGAGATTTAAATTTGTAAAACAAAAATAAAACACACTTTATTAGATTAACTTGTAAAAATGTTTAACAATGCCTTTAAGGCGTTACAAAAGAAATAACTGGAAAGCAAATCTAAACTATAAACCATAAAAGACATCAGAAATCCCATGGTCGTTTCCCCTTCGTGCTGATGTAATCATTGATTGTCCTTTCATTCTCAAGTTGCCTCGTAAGCTTCAAGATCTTCCTCTCTTGCTCATGATACTTCTCTCGGTAGGTATCCTTCTCCTCCTTCAACTGGATCCAGGATCTCTTCAATTCCCTAAGATCAGTAGGCATGTATGGATAAAGGACTGTATAAGGAACACCCTCTTCATTGGTATGCTCCACAATTAATGACATCACAGCTTCATAGGGAATCCCCAGCTTCTGGGCTCGAGCTCAGACCCACTGGAGATAAGGTTGCATAGGGAGAGAAGTCTTCGGTCCTAGCTCGTGAGGGTCAGACCTGTTCACCATGCCCCAGGCCCGTATGAACCTTTGGTGATGCTCCTTAGTGTCTTCCTTGTAGTCAAAGGCAATATGCTCAAGAAGTAGATCATGGGGCCCGTCTCTCCGAGCACGACCAAACTGTCGTAAAGCCAAACAAGGACTGTAGGTTATTCCCCCTCTGATTCCAAGCAACGGGGCATTAGGGTATCCCCCACATTGATCAATGACAGCAACCTTTTCCATATCTTTAGAGCTCCAAAGAGTGTCCGTGTGGGCAAGGGACATTATCCTGTAGGACCAACCTAAACCTTCCTCATTCTTAAATACAGACTTGGGGAGGTGTAAAATAAACCACCTCGCCAGCAGCGGCATACAACACATGAGGGTCCCTCTTCTTCGCACAGTACGAGTATAGAGGGCGTGTAGGATATCACCTAGAAGAGTAGGCACAGGATTGCGGGACAGGAAGATCTTCACCGCATTCACATCTATGAAGGAATATGGATTCGGGAAAAGAACCAAACCATAGATGAGGAGAGCCAAGATGTCTTCAAAAGCCTAAAAATCCAAGTTATCCCAAAACTGTTGGGCTTGATCCATCAGAAACTTAGCCAAGAAACCTTTAACCCCACTCTGTGTCTCCCAGTTGGATACTACATCATCCCTTTTTAGATGTAAGGATGAAGTAATGTCCTCAGGTCTAGGAACCTCTTCCAAACCTGTGAAGGGTGTCTGCTCGAGGATGGATATGCCCAGTAAATAAGAAAACTCCTCCAAAGTGGGAACCAGCTGATAATCCGGAAAGGTAAAGCAATGATGCACAGGATCGAAGAACTGGAAAAGCACACTCATCATCTACCAAGCTTTGAGGTAACCAAGCTAAGAATCTGACCATGTCTCCTAATGAATGATGAGGTATCAGAAACTCTCGAGGCTAAATCTTTGAGTTGAGCAGGTATTTGCACAAAGTTAACTCGGATGGTGTTTTTGCGCATGGAAGCCATAATCTGCAAAACAGAACAAAGATAAATCCCCTCGGTCTTTGAAATGGTTAGTATAATGAAGGATGCATGCTATGTGATGATGCATGATGTCATGATAAAGCATACAACAGGTATAGCAGATAACAGACATGGTAAAGGCAAACAAGTCACACAAGAGCCCTTAAGTTTCAGGCTTGCATGGGGTCTAGGTACTACCCTCTTGAAGTTCAGTTGGTTTCAACCTGTACTAATAATAGTAACCAGGTTCTAGAGGTTCTCAATATCACTGACCATCCTCCATCGGTCATTGTTTCAGCTCACACAATCTTTTCTTGCGGCCGGAACTATCTCGAGAGTATGGTCTCAATGAGTGTAGTATCGAGTATCAACCAGTTCTCAGCTTTATACTGAGGTCGGCTATCTCACTACTTCCTATGGCCAAGTTGGTCAATTATAGGTTCTAAGGTCATTTGATACTTAACGACACACATAGCAGCCCCGTATTCTCCTTGTTTCTCCATAAGGGATACCGATACCAACCAATGTGCCACATCAACGTAGCTATTGCTTCAACCGTATCGGTCTATGCTGTACAGTTCCCTCACAGTTTATTGCTACTTACCTAAAAGGTGTCCCCCAGATCCGGGTTAGGATCTATAGTAACTCCAATACAAAGCCCTCAAAAGTAAAGCAATCAAATCAAACAATAGAAGCAAATATGATGAACTAATCCTAAGGTATACCCCACTTATTACTCCCCTGCAGAGTCGCCAGTTCTGTGGTACGGTGGCAGAACTGGACTGTTTTGGAAAATGCTGGTTTGTGTTTTGTGTTTGTGTTCGCAAAATGTCGCGGTAAGCAAGAGTCGCCACCGACTTTTATTTTATCCAATTGGAAAGGAAAAAAGCACAAAAAATTTCCTTTTTCAAGATTTTGAGTATGGGGGTAGATTATAGAAAGGGAAGGTATTAGCACCCTTTCTATCAGTGGTTTTCCACGGGCTCTTAGGTACTTGCTCATCATTTTTGAAATTTCTTATGTGTTTGTGTGTTTGAAAAATTTCTTGTTTTACTTCGATTTAACCCTTACTTTTATCTTCAAGAGTGTTACGAAGTCGTTTTGAAAACTTTGTTTGAAAAGAGTGTAAGTGTGGAAAAGTTTGATTTTGAGCAAGTACCTACTAGCATCTACCTACTCGAAAAAAGAATGTTTATGTTCTTGTTTCCTTTAGACAGCACTATCCCACTACTAGTGAGTAGGTAGCGCCATCGTTGGAGTTTGTAAGGGTCAATTCGAATGGGACGTACGACCACTAAAGCAATGTTAGGACGTCTTAGTAATAACCCTAATGTCTTAATATCATATTCGAGGTAACATATCCGAGGCAACCTTTCCGAATGGGACATTTGATCTTTGTTTAGACAAAAGAGCGACCACTAAAATATCCTATACTTAATGACCGTTTACCGAAGGCAACCGAAGTGGGAGTATACCCTAGGAGTGCGCATGTGCGAGTGATTCAATTTCAAGTTATTATCTTTGCACATTTAGGGTTTGCTAACTGTTTTAATTTTAACATACATTCTTGTCATGCAACCCTATTATCATACATCTAACAGTTAATATTTGTGGAAATTAAAATGCGAGAAATAAAGCTACGCTATTACAAGGCTTCGGGTGAGATTAATTACATAGCCAAAAAACTCGTCAAAACGATAAATGAAAGGAAAAAAAGTCCTAATTAATCTATTACATCCTGTGAGCAGTTACATCAATATGGTAAAAATAAATAAGCGCGCGCAATGAATTAAGGACGAGCAAAAATTAGGGTTTTAACCCCGTCTAACCTAATTAAAAGAAGAGTTTATTTTTGGTTGTTTTTTATATTTGAGAAAATAAGGTTTTAAATTAAATATGTACAAACCTAATTACTAATTAAATTAAATTAAGAAAAGTAAATTATTTGACCTATTTTTGTATTTTCTTATTTTTTTAGAAAAAAAGAATTAAATCAAACAAAAACCCTAATTTCTAATTTGTTTTAATTTATTTACAAAACCAAATTAAAGTTATCCTAAAATTAAACAAACTAATAAAATTAATTTTTGATAAAAAATAAAACCTAAATCTAATTTGATGAGAAAAGTGATTTTTATGAAAAAAAAAGAATTAATTTTTGTGTTAGTAAAATAATTAAATAAATTAAATAAAGAAAATATAAAAGAAAAGAAAAGGAAAGTGGGCCTGTTTGCTAGAAAATTGGGGGGTGCCAATAGCATCTTTGGAGCCCAAAAGATATGATCCATGTTGACTTCCATAATCCAGTGTTGCATGTTGACTGGGGTGCATCATGGTCCTCCAAATGATGGGTGCTAGATCTGGCTTGTGGACATCTGGTTGGTTGTGCATTGAGGATGTATGGTGGACATCCTAGAAGCCTGCGCATGGAAACATGTATAGAAAAATAATATTGAAGACCAAGGGGACCTGGGGATCGAACCCAGGGCCTTCAGCTTTTTCTCTCTCCCACTGACCAACCCTGCTAGCGTGCTTTGTTGTACATGAAATAATAATAAATCAATATATTGAAAATAAGCAAAATCAAAGATTATCCGCGCGCAAATTCAAACGAAGCAATCATGGCTTGCCACACCATCGTCTCCTACCTCCCTCCGTTGCTAAAAGTCTAGAGACTTTTACCTACGGACAAAACTCCGTAGCTACAACCCCTGCACATTTCAAAATCACATACAGGCATGATAAATGAAATCTAGTGTTATGGACCAATTCGTCTTGGCTTGGTGAGCATCATGGTGCCCTTCTTGTGGACCAATTTTGTCTGTATAAAAAGATCCCAAAACGAGACAAAAAACCCTAACAATGGCAAATCTCTATAAGGTTAGAAAAAATGCAATTAATTGTTATGAATAGCATACAAATGCTTCCAGGATTCAGAATATACACATGATTCATGCTACAAATGCTTAAATAAAGATATCCGATTTCAAGAACATGTCCAATCCGTAAACCACTTACAGTGAATTTTAGCGCACGAGAAGGCTTGCTTTTGATTGCTATGGCTTCCTTGAGTGCCCAGGAAACGAAAGAGATGGCTTGGGAGTCTTGAAAATGCTTGGAAGTACAAAATCAGATCAGCACTTTTCTTGAGTTTTTTCAAGTTTTGTTCTTCCTCTCCACGCCTCCAAACCTTCTGTTTTTGATCTGCATTTTTCCACTATATACCAAGGATCGAATTATGGTTCCAAATGTGCTGTCAATCTTTGTCAATTATGATCTTTGATCATGATTTGATCTTCATGAAAATCTTTCCAAAAATAGCGAAAAATCAATATTTTCATGCACAAACATGCCTTGCACGATTTGAATTTGTTGCTAGCTGTATAAGTGACCTGAAATGTGCACAAAATGTTGAGGTTTGAATGATTTGGATATTTTCATGATTTATTTTGATTTAATTTGAATTATTGGAATAAAAAATCAAAATAAATGGAAAAAATAAAACAAAGGCATGTGGGAAGAGCTAGGGCTCGTGGGCCATGCCACCAACACAAAACAAGTGCAAAAACTTAGGCCCATTTGACAAAAATTGCAATTTGAGGCACTTTTGACTTTTGGCAATTTTGCAAAAAAAGTCAACTTCACCAATGCATAACTTCTTCAATTTTGACTCTTTGAAGGTGTTCTTGGACTTTTTAGAAATATTTAGATGTCCTCTAAGCAACCCTTTTGGTTTCATCTCAATTGAGTCTTCCATGTTCATGTATGAAGCTTTGACAAAAAAGGTATTTTTGTTGACTTTTCAAAATGACCTATAATGTCAAAATTCATATCTTTTTGTATGTGAATATTTTGAACTTGGGAGCTGAAGATGAATTGTAGGTAATTGCATCCTCTTCAAAATAAGCTTTTGATGGGTCATTTATCATAAAGTATGATAAATTTATGCTTGGTCAAAGTTGAGTTGACTTCTCCTGCAAAACCCTAATTTAGCAACTTTGGGGTTTTGATGAATTGTGAGCAATCCTTGATGAATCATGATCAACCCTTTGATGAAATGATGAATAATACTTCAAAATGAGAATGTTGACCAAAAATATTAATGTTTGACTGTATGTGGGTCACAGTTGAGTTTTTCCCTAGCACAGTCGATTTTCAGGCCTTTGAGCAATTGACTGAGCAAACTTCCTCTGCAAGGCTTGAAACTTGACATGGATGATCTTGAGAACATATTAGGACAATGGTGAGAATTTTAGACCCTTTGGACTCAAGCATCTTGATGCAACATGAACCCCTAATTTGGGGTAGACTGCCTTAGGAGAGAGTTTGTCTAGTCAACTCTTGGACTTCCTTGAGCAATTTAAGGACCTCACTTGAAATGTATTGAGAAATATGGGAGAGAAAATTTTGGGGTACAACAGGTTGTTATGTCGAATAGGAGTATATTGGTCGAACATGTTAAAAAATTTCATTGAGTTCGCCAAAATATGCCAAGAATTCCTAAAACATTTTGGAATTCAACATGTACCAGCTAGCGAATTTCATTATGTTATCAAACCTTGGCCTTTAAGGGGATATGATTTGGATATTATAGGAGAAATTAAACCTACCTCATTGAAAGGCCATATGCATATCTTAAAGGGTATTGATTATTTTTCAAAATGGGTAGAGGTCACCGCTTTGGTTAAAGTGGATCAAGAGGAAGTAATGGTCTTCATTCAAAACCAAATCATACATAGGTTTAGAATCCCAAAACTATAACAATAGATCAATGGACCGTGTTCGTAGGTCGAAAGGTAACTGAGTTCACTACAGATATGAGGTTCAAATTGTTAACATCAACGCTGTATTACCCCCAGGCGAATGGGCAATTCAAAGCGGAAAACAAAGTCATTATAAGTTTATTCAAAAAACATGTTGGCCAGAAACCTAGAAGTTGGCATGTATCTCTGGGCCAGGCATTGTATGCATGTCGAAACTCTCCAAAAGAGTCAACCAACACAACGTCTTTCAACTTAGTTTATGGACACGAGGCAGTGTTGCCTCTAGAGGTTCATCTGCAATTAGTCAGAGTGCAAAGGAAATCAGATATTCCTACTTAATATTACTATGGAATGATGTATGATACATTGGTGGATGTTGAAGAACACAAGCTAGCAGCATTAGATACTTTGTTCTGACAGAAGGAACAAGTAGCAAGGGCCTATAACAAAAGGGTGAATGCAAATGAATTCATCTTTGGAGATATGGTCTTTCAAGTGATCCTCCGTAATGGATAGGAGGGATAAATTTCTTGGAAAATGGTCAACAAATTGGTCAACAAATGGACCAACAATGCTTATGAGATTGAGGAGCTTACGCCAAAAGGTCAAATACTAAGATTAAATGGAAAATAATTTAAGAGGTATAGGCCTATGTTGCAAGAATTTATGATAAACAAAGGATAAAATTTATTGCATAATAAGGAGGCCACCAAAGGGCTTGAAATATGAATCAAGCTAAGCATTACAAAGAAGTATGGGAGAACAAATTCAGATTACATGTAAATTTGAAAGACTAAAAAGGAACATTATTCTTGAGGGTTATATAGCATTCTCGAGTGAGCGCCAATCGATTATTGGTTAATGACATAGAGGTGTCAAGATCGTCTAGCTCAATATCCAACACGCTCCAGATGAGCGACCCCAACCAGAGCTTCATTATACAATTCTTGTTCAGCTGCATGAAGCCAAGCAGCTTGCAAAGTCTTTGGCTCGTCAATTTGTTTCTCCAGCCCTTCAATTTGTTGCTTCAACACTACTATCTGCTGTTTCCATTGGGAAATATTTGTGGCCCTAATGTTAAAGTATGCTCTCTCTTTGTCAATAGTTTCCTTCAGTTCTTCACTAGCAGCCATGGAAGAATTCACAAAAGCCAATTCAACAATGTGCTATTTCTCCTTGGGAAGGTGTCTTTCCTGAATCTCTTTCTTTTCACCCAAGTCGACCAAGAGTTGATCCAAGAAGGTAGACGCTTCAGCCATGAATTTCAGGACTAAAGAAGAAGCGGCTTAAGCATCAACTTTCCTTAACATTTCTTTAATCTTAATACCATCAGAGGGATACGCCTCCAAACGGGTGATCAAATCAATATGAAAGAGCATGATTTTGAGACGACTAAGGACTCCTTCTTGAGTCCCAAGAGAAGAGATACCTCCAGATTCAATAGAAGTACTGGAGCCTCCGTCAGTCTAACGGTTCTTGGCGTTCACCAAAAACTTTAAATACTCAAAGGGGCTGGTTTGCCTCAGAGTAGCAACTTGTTGGGGCGACATGGTGGTGGTCACTGGAATCACGTTGGGGGGGGGGGTCGAGATTGTGCTAAAAGAGGTTGGTTCCTGAAGAGTCACTTCTTCCATTTGGAAAAGATTCTGGTTAGCATTTTTGGTGACATCAACAACAGTAGTATGTTCTGGATCCTCTAAGCTATCACCTCCAATACGCTCCTCCAAGTTGTCATTATTGGTGTCGTCCTCCAATCTCTCAATGATAGGGGAATACTCAGAAGTACCCTAGGTGATGGGAGAGTTAAGATTTCTCCCCAAAGGCTCGCTCTCAGTCAAGACCACAGTTGGTTTCCTTTTGGTCTTGGGAGACTTCAAGACAATCTTGGTGGGGCATGTTTTTGTTTTAACTGCCAGTCGCTGAAATAATAAAGGAAAGTGAGAGCAGAATCATCAAAAGAACGAAAGATTTCTAAGATAAAGAGTCTTTGAAGAAGAAGGTACCTGATGGTCTCCTTCAGGACTAGAGTTAGTGCTTTCTGGTCGAGTTAGCACAGTCTGCAAAACTCGTTCTCTTGCCACCACCGGAGAAGGCACAGTGGCAGAAGTGGCCCTTTTTGAGGCGACCTCGGATTGATTCGATTTGGGCTTTTTGGATTTTTAGAGATGACATGAAAAGACACGTCGTCAGCTCGTTTCTCTTGGTTAGAGGAGTGTTTCCGTCTCTTTGGGGACGGTTCAGGAGGGACAATAATGTTAGTTTCAGGAGCCTACGAACGTGTAAACACAATTAGTGGATTAGAAAAGAACGTGGACAGCTAGTGAACTATCAAGGTAGTAGATTACCTAATAAGAAGTTCCAAAGGCCTCATTAGCTGAGGAAGAAACAGTCGCACCACTGATAGCTTCTCTGGCGCGTTTCTTGTGCTCGATAGCTAAATAAGGAAATAACATAAGACGAAGCATTAGAAGTCAAAACATAAACAAGAAGGCAGCATATGGTTACAATATTAAGCCATACCTAATTATTTTAATTTAAAAAAATCCACATTTTTAAGCTATCAACATCTCATATTAAAATTAGGAGGAAAATCATAATATTAGTTTCTTTCTTCTTTTTTTTTTAAGTAGAATAAATTGATATTTAAAAGAAAAAGTAGGGTATTTTGAGAATTGGTTTTTTTGTTGTTGTTTGATAGTAGAATTAATTGAGATTTAAGAGAGAAAAAAAGTAAGGTATTTTGAGAATTAGGATGGGACAGTGGGGGCAAAAAGGTTAAAATATCCATTAATAGATCTAGTTTATAGTGATTTGAAATAGAAATATAGATCTTATTTTAATCGAAGAATTTCTTATGTGTTTATCACTGTCTTTGAGTATTGTATTATATATTGTTAATAATTAGATTCACGTCTTGATAATTTTTTTTAATATGATTACTTTGTGAATTAGTGGGAATCTTAGTTATTTAGATATTTTTTTTAAAAAAACTTGATTATTTTAATAAAAAAGTTCACATTCTTGAACTATTAACATCTCATATTAAAATTCAGAGGAAGCATCAATAATATTAGTTTCTCTCTTTTATTTTATTTTTTGTTTTAGAATAAAATAAATTGAGATTTAAGAGAAAAAATATATATTTAAAAAAAAAATTCAGATACGAGTTTTAGATGTTATTTTTATTATTCTTCAATGAAAATATAATAATTATATTAAAATATTATTTAAAGAATGAAAATAAAAAAATATAATAAATTTGACTGAACTTAATTTATCTTTACAAAATTAATATATAAAATGAAAATCATCTCTATTTATAAATACATATTCAAAATATATATTATTCGATATTAAACTCTTAATAATATACACTTATCATATTTTTCCACAATAGTAAAAAATTATATCTAAATTTTTTACTTTATAAAATCGGGAATATATCCATTAATAGATCTAGTGTATAGTGATTTAAAATAGAAATATAGATCTTATCTTAATTGAAGAATCTCAATCTTTCCACTACAGAAACCAAATCGTAGCCAACGTAGACGATAGTAGTATGTACCATACATATACTAGAAAGAGCACATAACGCTAATACCCTATTCTTCTATATGGGTGTAACTGAAAATAACACTGTATCAACTTTCACATCTGTTCCCTCTCCCAGTTTATTTTCGTTTCTTCTTTTTAAGTTGTTAATGTATTATATTGTCCCGTTTTTTCTCTTTTTTTTACATGGCTACACGTGTTGCTGTAAGTAGTCCCATCCAATTGAGAAGCTTAGACTAGTCGAAATGATTCAATGTAATCCAACCCATGAGTTTGAGTACTCTACATTCTATTATGTTATACAAGTTTTATAAAATACCTAACTGATATACATTGAACTGTTTGAAAGTGGACTTGAGAAGATGTTACTGGTGGTGAATAGATGGAGGCTTATCTGTTATACTGTTATCACATTGAGAATAGGTTGTTTGTTGGATTTAAAAAAAACATTGAGTATAGGTGTTGATTAGAAAATATTTCCTCCATAACAAATATTTCTATTCTTAGTGTAGCTAATAAATAAAGACCAATCAATTTATTTGATCTATTTTATTATTATTATTTGATTTCTTATCATTAAATATCATAAGAATCAATTTATTTATCATTAATTTTAAAAGCTAATAAATTTAGATTGAGTTAATGCATTTATCAGTAATAATTTTTACAGTAATTTTTTGTTATATTTTATTTGTTGTAGTTTAAATCAATTTATTATTTTATTTATAAAATTCTAAATAAATAAGATAAGGTGTGTATGAAATTAATTTAAATAAAGAAATGAAAGTAAGATAATTTGTATATTTAATGCTCACTTATTCTGCAATCATTATAACCATAAATTAATGACAATTTTTTATTATAATTTATTAAATGCTTCTATTGTTGATCAAATATCGAAAATAAATGTGATTTTTATTATTTAAATATGAAAAAAATATTATTGATCTAAATAATTTTATATATGTAATTTTTATATAAAATAAATTTAATATTAATAAAAATATTTATATAAACTCACCTAATTATATATTAGCGACCCAAATATGTCTAAAATATATATTTTTTATTATGAACATTATAAATAACAATTAAGTAGCATTTAAAATATTTTCACAAATTTATTAATTAAATGATAGTTTCCCTCATCCTAATAAATTATAAAAACAGTATATGTCTGTTAAATTGTAATTCATAGTGTCGAAGAAGATTTAATTTTTTTTAGATTTAAATAGATTTGATTTAAGTCTAGAATAGATTTGATTTGATTTAGTAACAAAAAGATATTTTTTGGGCTTTGGGCTTAGGGTGTAAGCTCTGTTATAAATAGAGGGAGTAACCCTTATTTTTATAAGCAAGTCAAGTAAGTCAATTCATTGTAATCACAGAATTTGCAGTTGCAAGTGATTAAGAAAGTTTTCCACAATTTGTGGGCAGAGAGAAACTCTACAGAAATATTTGTCTTGTCTTCTTTTCTTTGTTTGTCTCATAATTAAATTGTCATTGTGGTAGAAATTCATCATAGAATTAGGTGAATTTCCAACATCTGGTATCAAGAGCTTTTGTTTCGATTCAAGGGAAGTGTCAATCAAGAACGATTGAAGAATTCACGATGACAAGTTATGGGAATGCAAACTATCCAGCAACGCTATCAATTCTGAAAGTTGACAACTATGAGAATTGGTGCAAACAGATGAAAGTCTTATTCAAGTGTCAAGGTCTTTGGGACCTTGTAAAAGATGGAGTCGAAGCGCTTGGCGAAAACGCTTCAGAAGAAGAAAAGAAAAGATACACAGAATCTGAGAAGTTGAGTTATAAAGCATTATTTATAATTCATCAATGTGTCAGTCCAGACAATTTCGAAAAGGTTAGTGATTCAGAATCTGCAAAAAGAAGCTTGGGAGATCCTTGAGAAGTCTTTTGGAGGTGCTGAGAAGGTGAAAGAAGTGAGGTTACAAACTCACAAAAGGACCTATGAACTGCTTCAGATGGAAGACAGTGAAAACATATCTGATTTCTTCACTAGAGTTACAAAACTAGTAAATCAAATCAAGATATGTGGAGAAGCGTTAACAACAAGAGCTGTTGTGTCGAAGATCTTGAGATCTTTAGCTCCTAAGTTCGACCACATAGTGGTGGCAATAGAAGAGGGGAAAGACTTGTCGAAATTGACAAAGGAAGAGCTTCAAGGGACGCTTGAATCTCATGAATAAAGAATGAACGAAAGAGCTGCAGGAAAATCGAAGAGTGATGTGGCCTTGCAGGCACATTCAGCAAAAGAGACCAAAGGCAAAGGAAAGTGTTTCGACAGAAGTAGAGGTGGCTACAACAAATCGAATGGTAGAGGAAACCAAATCGAAGGAGACGTGTAGAATCAAAGAAGACCATATCAAGGCAACCAAAGAGGTGGTGTTGCAAATAGAGGAAGAGGTGGTGGTCGAAAACCTGATAAGAGTCACATTCAATGTTACAATTGTCAGAAATATGGACACTATGCGAGTGATTGTCCAGAAAAACGAAAGAATCAAGAAAGTGATGCAAAGCTTGCAAAACATGAAGAAGAAGAGATGATGCTGATGGTCACAACAAGAGATGAAGATAGATTCAAGGACCAATGGTACTTGGATTCAGGATGTTCATCACATATGTCTGGAAGGAAAGACTGGTTTGTCAATATAAAGCCCTCAATGAAAAATATGGTAAAATTTGCAAATGACAATACCCTGGCAGCTGAAGGTATTGGTGATGTTATGATTATGAGGAAAGATGGCAAAAGGTAAGTAATCTCCAATGTGTTGTACATACCAGGCATGAAGAGCAATTTGCTCAGTATAGGGCAGTTGGTCGAAAAGAATTATAAAGTGCCAATCGAAGATAAGATGATGAGAGTCGTTGATGCAAATGGGAGATTAATCTTGAAGGCTCCTATGTCTCAGAACCGAACCTTCAAGATTGAACTAAATGTGGTGGAGCACAAGTGCCTTTCGACTGCAGCTAGTAGAGATGAATGGATATGGCATTATAGACTAGGTCATCTCAACTTCAGAGACATCAGAAATTTGAAGAGAAGAAATATGGTTTCAGGATTTCCAGAAATTGACATTCCAAACGAGGTATGTGAGGAATGTGTGCAGGCGAAGCAACACAAGAATAGCTTCAGCAAGGATGCAGGAAGTAGATCGAAGGCTAGTCTTGAAGTCATATACTCTGATGTATGTGGACCAATCCAGGTGGATTCAATGAGAGGTAACAAATACTTTGTTACATTCATAAATGATTTCAATCGAAAGCTATGGACTTACCTGATCAAGAAGAAAAGTGAAGTGATCGAAGTATTTACCAGGTTTAAGTCTATGGTCGAAAGACAAAGTGGTCGAAAGCTCAAAGTTTTGAGAACTGATGGTGGTGGAGAATATGTGTCGAAAGACTTCGACAGATTATGTGAAAAGGAAGGGATTGTGCATGAGGTGGTGCCACCCTATACTCCACAGCAAAATGGAATTGCATAAAGGAAAAATCGAACCATCATGAATATGGTGAGAAGTATGTTGAAAGGCAAGAATTTACCTAAAGAGTTCTGGGGTGAAGCTGTTTCCACTGCAACATACATTTTGAACAGATGTCCTACAAAGAAGCTAGAAGGAATTACTCGAGAAGAATGTTGGTCTGGTGTGAAACCTAGGTTGAGTCATATGAAGGTATTTGGATCTATTGCACATAGACATGTGCCAGATCAGTTGAGAAGAAAACTTGATGATAAGTCAAGTCAAATGATTCTAGTTGGATATCATTTGACAGGAGGCTACAAGTTGTTCGATCCAATGAAAAAGCAGATTGTGATAAGCAGAGACGTGATCATAGATGAGTTCAAAGAATGGGATTGGACTGAAAATATCAAGAAAGATTCAGTGGGAATCCTTCTTGAAGAGCCAGAAACTCAAGTCGAAAGAGAAGTTCGACAAGAGGAACCAGCAAATATACCAAGTACAAGCAGGCCTCAAAGAACAAGACGCATGCCAGCAAGATTGCAAGATTGTGTGATTACATCAGATGATGTAATAGATAATGAAGTTGAGCTGGTACATTATGCTTTCTATGCAGATGTCGAACCTGTTAATGCAGCTGAAGCATTAAAGGATTCGAAGTGGGTGAAAGCAATGAACGAAGAAGTAAAGTCTATCGAAGACAACAACACTTGGTCACTTGTCGAATTGCCTCAAGGCAAGAAGGCAATTGATGTCAAGTGGGTATACAAAGTGAAAACGAATTCGAAAGGTGAAGTAACTCGACACAAAGCAAGACTTGTGGCGAAAGGATTTCTACAGAAAGAAGGAATAGACTTCGACGAAGTTTTTGCACCTGTTGCTAGGATCGAAACAATCAGGTTGGTTGTTGGTCTAGCAGAAATAAACAGTTGGCACATATGTTAGATGGACGTAAAGTGTGCATTCCTAAATGGACCCTTAGATGAAGAAGTCTATGTTAAACAACTAGTTGGGTTTGTGAAACATGACGAAGTAAGAAAGGTGTACAAGCTACATAAAGCCCTGTATGGATTGAAACAAGCTCCAAGGGCTTGGAATAAGAAAATTGATAGTTTTCTAAGGGAGAAGGAATTTGTGAAGTGCACAACTGAACATGGAGTATATGTAAGAAGAAGCAAGAGTAAATTTCTTATACTATGTCTCTATGTAGATGATTTGTTGATAACAGGTAGCTGCAAGAGTGAGATCGAAAACTTCAAAGGTGATCTTAGCAAAGAATTCGAAATGTCTGATTTGGGTGAGATTTCATATTTCCTTGGTATCGAATTCTACAAGAGCAGTAGAGGTTTGATGATGCATCAAAGAAGATATGCAAGAGAAATTCTCAAGAGGTTTGAGATGGAAGAATGAAACTCAACTTCGACACCTGCAGAACCAAGACTGCAACTGTCGAAAGATGCAAATGAAGATGATGTTGATCCAATCCAATACAGAAGAATTATTGGATCATTGAGATATCTTTGTCATACAAGGCCTGACTTAGCATATAGTGTAGTTGATAAAAGAAAAGAATGCAAGTTAGTGGGATACACTGATTCAAGTTGGTGTAGTGATGCTGAAGATCGAAAGTCAACAGCAGGATATGTGTTTATGCTAGGTGGTGCACCAGTTGCTTGGAATTCAAGAAAGGAGCCAGTAGTGGCATTATCATCATGTGAAGCAGAATACATAGCTGCTTCTCTTTGTGCATGTCAAGCAACTTGGATGGTGAACTTGGTCGAAGATATAAAAGGGAAAAATCATGAAGCAATTACCATGAAGATAGACAGCATGTCAGCTATTAATCTGGCAAAGAACCCAATAACACATGGTCGAAGTAAGCACATCGAAATGAGGTTCCATTATCTTCGAGAGCAGGTAGCAGATGGGAAGATGAATTTGGAACACTGCAGAACTGAGAATCAGATTGCAGACATCATGACGAAGGGAGTGCAAGTCGAAGTATTCAGAAAGCTAAGAGCCATGATGAACATAGACAGTTTAGAAACAATGAATTAGGTGGTGTGTTAAATTGTAATTCATAGTGTCGAAGAAGATTTGATTTGTTTTAGATTTAAATAGATTTGATTTAAGTCTAGAATATATTTGATTTGATTTAGTAACAAAAAGATATTTTTTGGGCTTTGGGCTTAGGGTGTAAGCTCAGTTATAAATAGAGGGCGTAACCCCTATTTTTGTAAGCAAGTCAAGTAAGTCAATTCATTGTAATCACAGAATTTGCAGTTGCAAGTGATTAAGAAAGTTTTCCACAGTTTGTGGGCAGAGAGAAACTCTGCAGAAATATTTATCTTGTCTTCTTTTCTTTGTTTGTCTCATAATTAAATTGTCATTGTGGTAGAAATTCATCATAGAATTAGGTGGATTTCCAACAATGTCATTGGTCAAAAGTTTTCATATCTGCGTCATTGGTCAAAAGTTTTCATGAAATTCACTATTTAAAGTTTTCAGTTGTTTAACATTTTTGTAAATCTATGAAGGCATTTTCAAACACTCAATTAATTTATAATATTTGAATCATGTTGAGATTGTATCATTTTTTAAATCACTCAATTAAACTATAAAGTAGTTAAAATACAAATAAAAGTAATTAAATTATTCTTTAAATTATGAAAATTTATAAAAGTAATGTTATTTTATTTGAAATTTATTGAGAAGATTGAATTTTGCTTTTTCTTTGAAAAGTTGAATTCATAAAGATTATATTATATTTTCTAAAATCATTCATAAAGATTGTTCTTTAATTATATATGCATCTAATATTTTTATTTTAAAATTATTTTTAATTTAAGATACAATATTTTTTAAGATAATATATGAATATTATTGATGTCAAAGATTTTTTGTAAAATAATTTGGTTTTTATTTTAAAAATATGTCTTTTTTTAAATAATAAACTATTTTAGTAAAACAATTTTATTTTTCTTATTTATATTTTTATTAAATTTTGAAAACAAAAGCGTGCGACTCACACCAATACTCGTGCGAACGCACGAATATCTCACTAGTTGAATATATGTGTTGATTAGAAAATATTTCCTCCATAACATATATGAATATTTCATATACATTAAAAAATATAATCGAAAAACGAAATAGAATACCAAATTAAATGTATTATCTTTATTAAATATTTGTGTGTTTAAATATAAATGTTAAGTGTGTTATTGTTAAGTCAGCTCAATTAGTAGTTGTATAGAGACATTAAATGCATGAACGATGGATTAAGTGTAAATATTTGTCTCCTCCCAATGTATCTTCGAATTATACCACTACACAGTCACTTAAGTACGAAGGTTCATAGAAGTCGAAGTGTTTTAATCACAAACTCTTCTCTAGACCCTTCTCAAGAGCCTAGTCGAAGCTTTTATTCTTACCTTAAGTTCTCAGAGTTTAAGATGAACCTTTTGGATGTGGGTCAGTCGATCCCTCATGTGAGACTTAGTCGTGTCTCTCAGGCGAGACTTAGTTGAGCCCCTCGGGCAAGACTTAGTTTAGTCCCTTAGGCGAGACTAAGTTAAGTCCCTCAACTGAGACTTACTCGGGTCCCTCAACTGAGACTTAGTCAAGTCCCTCAACTGGGACTTAGTTGAGTCCCTCATGCGAGACTTAGTTAAGTATCTCAGGCGAGACTTAGTTGAGTATCACTGAAATATTTACAAGTTCCTGACTATATGACACACATCAGCTGAAATATCCCAAAGCGTTAGTTGAAGGGAAAAAGTGTGCGAGGCATTTATCGTCAATAATGATGACTTAATCTTAGAACGCCCAATTGACCTTATTTCTCTAGCACGTGTGGAAATATGAAAAACCTTTCACATCCGACTGAAAACCTTGTGAGTGAAACTTGGTCTCTTAAGTATTTTGAATGATGTCAAAAATACGAGAATCTAGCATTTCTATATTATAGACATTATCTCTAAGTTTAGTGTGGCATCCTATTCATTTAGAAGTCTTTGATCAATTTCTTAAATCCTTTTAATTCCAAATAAGTCCTTTTTTCCCTAAATGTCCAAAACTATAAATACATCATTCATGCAACATTTATAACTTGATGATACCATAAAATTAGCCTACATTTGTTCTTCATCTTCAACCTCTAATATATACATACACACTAGCATTACATTGTAAGGATGTTCCGTTGGAGTGCCATCTAGACGAGTTTTAATAACGTCTGATTAGGTTCTTGTGTAACCGAAAATATTGGATTGAGATTTGTAGGGGTCTTCATCCGGAAAAACTGCGGGTTTGTCCTCCAAGATCATTGGTTGATTTGGGGGTTTTCACGCAAGACGTCCAAGAGATAATTATGGCCAAGTGAAGTCCTTTGGAGATAAAGAATGCAAGATATCCTTTGGATATAAAACATGCAAATGAAGTAACGAGAGAATGGTGGATTACAATTGAAGTCTTGTGTTGCAATAGTTGAAATTGACGGTGCGTGAAAGCTTTGGAGATAAAATATACAAAGAAGTATCATGATCTAGATAGTCAACTTTTATATATTGTGTCTTGGTCTTTCTCAAGATCAAAAGAGGATAAGTGGTTCAATAAACAACAAGCTTATGGTTTATGGAGTTGCTCTTAAACACTTATCTTAGATCAACAATTTTGCATAGTAAGAATTATTCTAATTCCATTGGAATTAGGCACAGACGTATCCACATGCAAGGACGACAGTAGGGAACTATGAAGACAAATCCTTGTGTCTCTTTTACTTTCAATTTTATTTTCTTTAATATTCATCCATTAATTTGTCAAATAGCATTGAGTTATCAATTGAATTGTAAGATATTTCCTAAACTTTTTTTGATTTACATCAAGTGTTGGCATTGCTTATAATCACTTTTGATTATAAGTGCTTTTGTGTATCAACACAACTTAAGGGAAAATTCTGAAAATTCACTTGCACACCGAGTATTTGGCAAATTGATTGAGTTTTTTCTTTTAATTATTAGTATTGGAAATAGCTTTACTAGTAACTTGATACAAACGATTAATAAAGTGTTATTTGATATAATTTCTATTAATATAATTTGTCATATTTATTTCATTTTCTATTTGTGATTAATTTGTATATCCGAGTTTCCAATAATGTTCGTAAGAGACAACTTATTTTCAAAATCACTTCCTCTCAAATTCTTCGAAAAGTAATTTTTCAAAACTAGAACTCTTTTGAAATTTTATTTGGTATCTATTCACCTCCCCTCTAGATATGTTGTCGTCTCTAACAAGTGTCAACAAGAGCCCGGTTCATTTCGGTTTCGACACTCTTTAGAAAATGACTTATGAACCTAAAGGGGGTTGTAAAAGAGCCTCAATTTTCCAGGATAAAATTATAGTTATTGGAAAGCTTGAATGCAAATTTATGTCAACTCATATGACAAAGGTGTTTGGGAAGCCATTCAAAATGGTCCAACACAAGTGACATATGTCGTTGACAATGATACTCTACCAAATCTAGAAAAATTATGGTATGAAAATGATAATAAGAAGTGGTCATACAGTTAGAAACAAAGAACATCATTGTATCTGCTCTCGGTGTCGATGAGTTCTATCGTATTTCTCATTGTCAACCCGCTAAAGCTATGTGGGATTCTCTACAAGTTATCTATGAGGGAACTAATGAGGTCAAACAATCTAGGATTAATATACTTAATCAAGAGTTTGAACTATTTCGCATGAAGCATGGTGAAACCATTGCTCAAATGCAAAAGTGGTTCTTGCATCTTATTAATCATTTAAATTTACTAGGTAATCCTATTTCCAATGATATTGCTACTAACAATGTTTTAATATATCTTACTAGGAGTTGGCAACCAAAGGTCACCGCGATCAAGGAAGCCAATAATCTTGCAACACTTGATTTCACCGCCTTGTTTAGAAAGTTGTAAGAACACGAGCAAGAACTCAATTGCTAGGAGAAATATGAAAAGAAGCTTGAGAAAAATAAGAAGAAAGAGAAAGGCACTAATAAGGAGGAAGTATTAAATTCTAAAGCTCTCATAACTTTAAGTTCAAAGTTCTCAAGGGATGAACACTATTATTATGATAGAAATATTAATAAAAACTATAATTCAGAAGATGAAGAGATGATTTTATTTGTCAAAAGATATAACAAGTATGTGAAAAGGAGAAATGGAAAGAGTCTTAACAAAAGAAGCATTCAGCCTAAAGGAAAGGATGCATATTCTAAGGAAGAAAAATCCAAAAATAAAGACTCCAACCTTGACAAAAATAAAAAGAGGAATCAACTCAAGAGTCATGACTAACCTAGGAAAGCCTATGTGGCTTGGGGAAGTGACATTGAATCCTTAAGTGATGAAGAATCTGACGATGATGATGATTTAGCAAATGTGTGTCTTTTAACTCACCTCAATGATAAAAGAAATAAGGGACACAAACCTTCCATGTTTGATGAAGTGATACTCTCAGGTCATTATCATGAAGATAAGGAGAAAGGAATGATAGCATCTACTAGTAATAACATTCATCATCATAATCATCATCAAAAAGGTAAGAATAACAAGCTAAACTCTTCTCAAAATAATTTTGTAAATGGCAAGTCTCATCTTGATTAATTGGACACCTTTTAAAATGTACATAAATAGAAAAATCTTTTCTCATTTAGAAGAAAAAATTTTAGAAACTGAAAACAAAATATAAGCTCTAAATAACTCTTATGTAGGTATTCATAAGGTTAAAAATAAGATGGATTAAAATCCAATTAACTTTGGTTGTGATACATGTTACATTTGGAAAAACAAGGTCAAAACTCTTAAAGCAAAATTGACAAAGGCTCAACAACCAAAGGTTAGTTTTGCTATAGATCCAATTTTTTTTTAATAAATCTTTAAATCCTCCATATGCAAAATACATCTTTGTTGAAAATAAAGTGAAAATCAAAATTAACACTTTTCAAAATATAACTTGTTACTACTGTCGTATGAAGGGACATATCATTTCCAAATGCAAATGTTCAGTATCCAATGACATTTCTCAATGTTCGCCTAATTGTGATAATTATGTTACTAACCCTTAAGGATCTAACAAGAATTGGGTACCTAGTCTATCTTGTTGAAAATTATAGCAAAATTGTCTTGATTCTATGAAGAAGCTATAGAGCTTCATGAGTAGGTACATCAAGACAATTAGAAGGTGACATATTCATATCTTATTAACTTAGTGGCCAAATGATTGGATGTGTTCTATAAAAATATCAACAAGTAATTTCTTGATAAAAGATCTTGACTCAATGAGAAAGCGAAAGTAATGAAACTTGGTTATACTTGTTTCTAGCATGCTTAATTGTGGTTGATGCTCATGTTCTTGAGTTTCATGTGAAATGCTGGTGTTTTGCTCCGCATTATCGGTGAGGATGTATTATTTCATTTATCTCTTCTTATAAGATTAAAATAGTTCTTTTATCTATCTATGTGTACACGATATATAAAATATACGTTGAATTCCTTTTGATCCTATGTTCACTTCCAAAAATTTAATTGAATCTGTAATTATTTTAATTTACATGACTATAGTGACTTTGGATAAATTGTGCAAACTATGTGGGTTTGCCTTATTTTAATATATGTGCACTTCTGTGTTTAGATTGCTTAGATTGTATAACTAGAAGAAAAATTGTATACATATACATACATTTTATTATTACATGTACATGAGTCATATTGCACATCCAAAGGGTGAAAACAAATTTTTTCTTGTCATTTGGTAGTTGTAAGTCAGTATAGGTCAGCACAGAAAGTCTATTTCTCGACGCATAAACTAAACCTTTTAAAATTGTTCAAATTCTTTCAATATGTGTCGACACTAAATTCGTATAGATTGAAACATAAAATAATTTTATGCCTTATTTTACAAACGTTCCAATATAGTTCAGGACATAACACGAATGTGTCGACACGTAATCTAGTTAGGTCAACACGTGTCTACAGATTGGCTTGAAATCTCACCCTTTTCATCTTCCATCTTCTTATACTACTCTTGTGTGTTCTAAACATAAGCATAACCCTATCTTAAATCATCTCAATTTCATTCAAATCTTCTTCTTTCGCATAAATTCTGCCATAAACACTATTCCACGAAATTCATTAGTGGTCATCTCCTTCAAAATTCCAGCTTAATTGTCATTCAAGGTCCATTACATTCAAGGTACATTCATCTATTGAATCATTCATTCATAATAGTATAAATTTAATGTTTGTTTGCTGATTTTGTGTATCTATCTTCATCACAACATCACTTTCATTTGTCAAAGTTACATTTCTCTCTAAAAATCCAACTATTTTGGTTGGGTAATTTTGTCAAACACCTTGTAGGAAAGCTTGATATTGTGAAATGGCTCATGGCTCCTAAAATTACAAGAGGAAAAGGCACTGTCAGAGGCAAAGGGAAGGTTGGATCTTCCTCAAATGCTTCTGAAAAACGTGTTCAATTCGGTCAGTGAAAAGAACATGGAATTCATTGATGAAACGTTTCATGGGAGGATTGTTTCCAAGCAATATTACTACAAAGTGCATACAACTGAAGAACTTCATATCACTGAGGTTATGAGCAGGATAGATCATCAAGGAATAAACTACTTCCTGCAGCTAACTCCATAATACAATGAATATTTGATTCGTGTCTTTTATAAGGGGTAACGCAAAAGGGACAATGCTGAATTAACCTTTGAGATGGGAGGAAAAACTTACGCCTTTACAAATAACATGTGGCTAACTCGCTTTGGATTCACAATAGGTAATGAACCAAAGGTTAGAGATTTAAGCGTTCATTCCAATTTCAAGTGGAGAATGCACTCTAATGAACAATTGAAAGCTCTATGTGATGACAATAATAACGAACCAATTACTACGGGTTCCTCAAGATATTGTCTCGTATATTGCACTGGTTTGTCACTCACATTTTGCATCCTAAGGGTGGAGGTTTCTCAAGGGTCGATAATTCTGAAATTCATCTGGTATATCTTCTTCTCAATCAAATTAAGATAAACTGGACATACTACTTTGTTGCTTGCATGTTCACCATCAAGTGTAACAAAGGGACTGCTTTTAGCTATTCATCTATGGTAGCTAAAATCCTAAATTTATTCAATATAGGCTTCCCAAATCTTCCATTCTTCTACCCAAGGGCCATGTTGTAATTCTCCAAGAGAACCATGACAAATATGAGATACCATTGGGATTCAGAAAAAGAAGAATACTACTATCAGGTTCTTCAAACAAAGTGAAGAATTTACAATAATGATGATCCTGTTGAATATTATGACGTTGTTGATGATCAAGGGAATGATGATGGTCTTGAAGACATAAGTGGTGCTCCTCATGGAGACATTCCCATGGCTGATGCAAATCATGAGGAAGATGAAATATGGATGAATTCAACTGTTTCTCAAAAACATGGCTATGATCAACCTTGGATGGATAATTAGCAACAAAACTTTTAGTCTGCGCAGGGAGGAAATTATGGAGGCTATGATGGAGATTCTTATGAATATGATGATGATTCATATAAAAATAGGTACATATGTGATACAGGAAACAACTATGATATTCTTACCTTTCTTCAGAACATGCAGCTTCAACATAATCAACATTATGAAGAAGAAGTGGAATGGCACACTGATTTTCAGACTGCTCAAAATGAGCAATTCAGGTTTGTTTGCAAGATTGGATACTCAAGAGACCAACTCTGAGTTATTTTCCTCGACTACTACTGCACAGTTTCAGTCTCTTCATGAAGAGATTCATAGTTCAAGTGGATTTATTCAAGAAAGTATCAACCATCTCTACACAATTGGTGTCCAGCAAAGTGATGAAACAATTGCTTTTTATGAAGATATGCGTAGAAGTGGAAGAACCTATCAAAGGCATCATGGTGGCCAGGATGGACATTGATGTGTTTCATATCATCATGTTGTTGTTCTTTTTTTTCATGCATTGCATTTGAAGAATAATTTGTTGTTTGGTTTCATGTACTTTAAATTTTTGTTTGTGTGTTTTAACAATGTGTGCAACTTTGTTTAATTTATGTTATGTTTGTCTATTTTCTTGTTTATCTTTTATCTATTTCATTAAAAGTAGTGTTATAAGATATAATGATACTGTTGTACCCCAAAATTTTCTCTCTCATTTTACTCAACACATGCCCATTGAGGTCCTCAACTTGCTCAAGGATGCCCAAGGATTGACCAGACAAATCCTCCTCCTAAGGCAACAAGCTTCAAACTAGGGTTTCACTCCTCATCAAGATGGTTGAATTCCAAGGCTCCCAAATGCTTTCCATGGTCCTAATATGTTCTCAGATCATCCATGTCAAATTTCATGCCTTGCACAAGAAGTTTGCTCAGTCAATTGCCCAGATGCCTGAAAATCAACTATACTAGGTCAAAAGTGAATAGTGGCCCACATACAGTCAAACTTCAAGATTTTTGGTCAACATTAACATTTTGAAGAGATATCCATCATTTGATCAATGGCTGATCATGATTCCTCAAGGAATTCCCCCAAATTCATCAAAACCCAAAAGTTGCTAAATTAGGGTTTCATAGGAAAAGTCAACCAAACTTTGACCAAGCATAACTTCTTCATACTTTATCAGAAATTTTATATCTAAGGCTCATTTTGAATAGGACGCAATTACCTACAACTCATCTTCATACCACAAGTTCAAAAAATGCACTCATAAAAAGATATGAATTTCTACATTATAGGTCCTTTTGAAAAGTCAACAAAAACACCTTTTTGGTCAAAGCTTCTTACATGAACATGGAAGACCCAATTGAGATGAAACAAAAAGGGTTGTTTAGGGGACATCCTAATATTTCTAAAAAGTCCAAGAACACCTCTCTAGGGTTAAAATTAGAGGAGATATGCCTTGTCAAAGTTGACCATTTTTGCAAAATTTGCAAAAGTCAAATATGCTCAAAAATACATTTTTTGTCAAATGGGCCTAGCATTTCATGATTGTATCTTGTTTGTGACATGGTCCACGACCCAAAATAGCAACCACACATTATTTTCTTCATTATTTATTTTATTTTGATATTTTATTATTTAAAATTCAAATTAAATCAAATAAATGGCAAAAATACGAAAGATTGAATTTGATTTGATTTTTTTTTGTAGGAATCAAATCTATTCAAGTTGGATTAATCAGACCAAATCAAATCAAGGAAAATTGAATCAAAATTGAAATGATTTCGAGGCATTTAGAAAGATATTATACAAGAGAATAATCAAATCCAATCTTCATGATTCCAAGAGATTGAATATGTTTTTGTTACCCTAATTCACTCAAGCATATATATTGAACATAAACATGCACGAAAACAAGGATTGGCATTGGTGAAAATACAAGAACAAAACTCAAAAGTTTGCAAGAAAGTGGTAGATCGTTCTTGGACCTAGAGGGTGATTCAAGCCATTCTAAGACTACCAATAGACTCCTGGACATCTCCAGAACGTGTCTCAATCAATTGCAAGCATTTTCATGTCCAGAATCGTGAGTTACAGACCTACGGTTTGCACCTCCAAGCTTGAATTTGATTTCTTAATTTACACATAATTAATCATTACTAAACATATCATTATGTTTGTACTAACATTTGGAATGTTTTGGTTTACATGATTTTATGTTTTGATGATTGTATGCATATGTGCCATGGCTAGGGTTTATTTGGTTGTTTTAGGGTTTTCTTGCACAGGTTAAATTGGCCAATGAAAAGGGTATTACGATGCTCGTGGGTTCAAGGCGAATGGATCCATGTATTCACATTTACTTTATCATGCGTTTTGATGATTTTTGAAATTCACAGATTTATAGCTATGGCAAACTGTTCATAGGTAAAGGTTTTATACCTAACACGACGGATGAGGAAGAATATGATGATGTGTTCAATCATCATTGGGCCATTCAAATAGTTGGCGCGCATTTTTGTCTTAATTCATTAATCCACTTGTTTTTTATATATTATCATTTGTTTTCATTATATTAACAAGCAAGACACATGGCTCAGATGGTAAAAAACGCTTGGTATTGAGTAGGAGGACCTGGGTTCGATCCCAGGTTCCGGTAATTTTCTTTATTTTCTTAACTCTTCCTTGCAGATCATGTGCAACATCATCCAAAACGCCTATCATGCGCCCCACTGATCTAACCAATGGATCACAGCCTATTCAGATCCAACGCCTCAAGTAATGAAGGACCATGGTGCACTCTCAGGTTGGCACAACATGGGATCAAACGTGGGACTGGGCCTTAGCTTCACGGGCCTGGATAAATTCAACAATATACCCCCCTTTCAGCTTCCATACAGACCCATCTCTTTACTTTTCTATTTTATTTCTTGTTTTAATTATTTTATTAATTATTTTCTTTTACAAAAATAACAAAAAAATCAGTTTTTTTATTAAATCAAAAATCATAAAAACATCAAAAATTATTTTTTTCATAAAATATTCTATTTCTTTAATTAATTAGTTTAATTAAAATTAGGGAAATTTAATTCTTTTCATAATTAAAAATAATTAGAATTAGGATTTAATTTTGTACATAATCTAATTTTTCTCAAAAAAATAACCTAAATCTTTTTCAATTAGATTTTTTAGGTTTTTTAATTATTCTCGCATTTAATTCGCCGCGCGCTTTTAATTTCCTTTTTATTATTATTGTAACTGCCCCGAGTTTGTAATAGTAATTAGGATTTCAATTCCACATCTTTATTTTCGGTCAAAATAATTATGTATCTGCGAAAGCCTTGTAATAGCTAGGACTTTAATTTCTCTCATTTTAATTTCTGCAAACTATAAACTGCTTAGATGTTAATAGGATTGTATGGAAAGACAAACTGAAAATTAATACAGTAGAAAACCCTAAACGTGCAAAGATAAATTAACTGAAAATTACACTCGCACATGCTCACTCCTAGGGTTTACCCCACTCCAGTTGCCTTCGATAAACGGTCATGAAGTATAGAGTTTGTTATTGGTTGTCCTCTAGCCCCGAAAGATCTAAAATGACCCATTCGGATGTTGCCTCGGAAAAAGATCTTTAAGGCTTTAGGATGATTACTAACATTTCCTAACATTGCTTTTGTGATCGTATTTGTCCCTTCGAATGTCCCTAAAAAACTCCAACGACGATGCTACCTATTTCTCAATAATGGGATAGAATTGTCTAAAAGGAAAACGAACAGACCTTTTTCGAGTAGGTAGATTAGTTCCTAGGTACTTTCTCAAACAAACAAAAACTTTTTCACACCAACACTTTCCAAACAAAGTTTTCAAAAACAACTTCGTAACACTCTTGAGGACAGAAACAAGGGTTAATATGAAGTAAAACAAAACTTTTCAAAACAAACACACACAAGCAGTTTTCAAAATGAGCAAGTACCTAAGAGCCCGTGGAAAACCACGGATAGAAAGGGTGCTAACACCTTCCCTTTCTATAATCTACCCCCCGTACTCAGAAACATCTCGAAAATGATTTTTTATGTTCTTTTTCCTTTTCCTGATTGGATAAAATAAAAATCAGTGGATACTCTTGCTTACCGCGACATTTGCAAACAAAAACACAAACCAGTATTAACAGTCGGTTCTTCCACCGTATCACAGAACTGGAGACTCTGCTAGGGAATAAAATATAAAGTGGGGTAAACCTTAGGATCTAGGTCATATTTAATTGCTTTCTCTTGATTGTCTTGCTTGCTTTATATTTATGGGAACTGTTTGGGTTATTTGATCCTACACCCAGATCGGGAAACACCTTTTAGGTAAGTAGCAATAAACTGTGAGGGAGCTGTGCTGGGGTATACCGACATTGTTGAAGCAGTAGCTACATTGATGTGGCACTTTGGTTGGTACCCGTAACCCTTGAGCCAATCAGGGAGATGTACGGGGCCGCCGCATGGTGTCATAAAGCATAAACTGACCTTAGAACCTTTAATTACACAACTTGGCCAGTAGGATGTAGCGAGATGGTCAACTTTGGTGTATGCCCAAGGTCGACATTTACTTGATGATACACTCATTGAGGTTTGACTTCTAAGTTTTGTTTGATTACGAGTCAATCGTCGATTGAATAAGGCTTGGGGGAAAGATCAGTGATATTGAGATCCCTTAGAACCTAGTTACTATTTATAGGACATGTTGAACTAATCCAGCTTCAAGAGGGTATGACCTTAAAACCCATGCAATCCTAAACATAAGGTTGTTTGTGTGACTTGTGTGCTTTCAACTTGAACTACTTGCAGAGTTTTATTACCTGACAACATGAGTTCCTTGCATGTTTTATTTACAGTTATTATCTAATAACTTGGATTTCTTGCAGGGTTTAATTGCTTACATCACCTCGCACCTTTGCTTAAAAGCGTAGCATACACATCATAACATCATGCCATAGCATTTCCTTAACCATTTCAAGGATCTCGAGGGCCTGTGATGCAGGTTATGATGGACCAGACGTCTAGCAAGGGGCAAGGGGATTTATTTTCCTTTAGCCAATGTCGTCAAAAGATCAAAACACAATAACTTGAGTCAGGGGATATGACCCACTTGATATGGTGAGCTTGACTCTCGTAGAAGGACTCTCAACGATACAAATTTCTTCAATCAAAGCTGTAAAATTCAACTTCTGACATTTTCTTGTTTACCCCGTGAGATCCTTGAAAACATTGCATACATATATAATACATATCATTGCATAACCAGGTTTCAAAGCAGGTCTCTCATGTTCTCGCTGTTTATTTCAGCAATGGATCTCCAACAAGACAACAGAGATCTCCAAGCTCAAGATGCCCATTTCAAGGAATTTCTCTTGAATCTATCCAAGGGGAAAGAAGACTTGAAAACACTCTTTGTCGAGAATCTGACCAAGAAATGTCCTGACAACAACCAGGATGAACAATTGGAACAACTGCAAGCTGAGGTAGAAGCAATGAGAAGCCAGATGCTGGGGCAGATGGCTCATATCCAAAACTTAGCTCGAGGACAAGAAGGGCTAAGAGCCTTCCTCAACAAGCTTCACCAAGATGGATGTAGATCCATGAAAAAAATAGTTAAAATTATGGATCAAGGCATTAATCAGCCCTCAGTGAGAGAAGAGTTTGGTTTGGTCAGGAACAGACCTTTCCATATTGCTACTACATCACAAGCCCAACCACAACCTCGCCAACGACAACGAGGAAATCGGCATAAGAAGAATACATCCGAAAGACGCTTCACCGAAATCAACATGTCATTGGCTCAAGCATTGCAACGCATGATGAAGGCCAAGTTGGTTATGTTAAGGGACCCTCCTCAGAATCCCAGCATAGCCTCCCCAAGGTACAATCCAAATGCAAGATGTGCGTACCACTCCAACAGTCCTGGACATTACACCAACAGCTATTGGGCGTTGAGAAATAAAATTCAAGACCTGATTGATGAAGGAGTGCTGGAATTTGCACAAGACGGTCATGCTGAGTTCATCTACCATCCCTCCAAGGCATACCATCTGAAGTGACAAGTTCTCACAAGAAGACTTTTCATTCATTAGAATTTTCAATGTGTAATTTTCTTTTGATTTGTTTGAACATTTATTCATATCAAACCTCGTTATTTCATCAATGCATTGCACATGTTTGTCTTGAATTAATTCATTCGTATTCACTATTTCAAAAATGCATTCTTATTTCCTTTTGTGATATTTAACTCTCGATTAAAAACTCTAAGCCTTAGAGGGAGGATGAAAAAAACGACACCACAATCTCTACAGTATGCTTTTGAACAGACCTCGCTGACGATGTACAGGCGTTGTTTCAAATCCTAAACAGTGGAGTTAAAAGAAAGATAATCCCTATTCAACCCCTTCGAGCAAAAAAAGTAGGAGTTTTTCTTTTCACACAAATTAAAACCCTTAATCATAACCTGGGGAAGGGTAGTTTTCTCAATTAATTTAGAGGCGCATTCAGTCACAATTTGCCGCTTCGTACACAAGGAATGGCATCGAAGACGTCCTTCTAAAACAAAAGACGGTGATGGTTCCGTATAATCATCAAGACAGGCAGTCATTATCTCTCGAAATAAAAGCCCATTAATTCAAAACCTATGAAGGAGACTTAAGAGAAAAATTGGGGCATCCCGCTGACTATGATCATAAAAGAAACAGTTCAGGCAAAAGAAGGGATAACGAAAAAAAAAGAGGTTACTATAAATCCTCGACAAAAAGAAGATTACAAAAATGACTGCCTTTTCAAAACAAATGTTTAATTTCTGAATCATCACCAAGTATCAGAGAAAAGATTCTGGACTCAATCGGGATCTAAACGCTCAATTAACTGAGCATAGGACTGAAGAACATCACGCAGAGCGGGTTGGGTACAAATAAAATTTGAGCCTTTATCCTTTGTTTCTAGAACCGTGAACCAGGCCACGTTATAACCCTTAAAAGTCCTAGATGAAGCATGGGTTAGTTTGAGAGCATACTGTTACAAAGGTATCCTGACTCATGTAGGCTTTGTTACGAATCCTGAGTTGATATCACATTCTTGCAAATTTTGTTTTACTACACAAAACACATTTTCAAAAAAATTTCAAGACAGACATGAGTTTTGCATTCTTTAAATGACATTGTTTGCATATGACTAATTATTTGACAGCAGAGAAATCCGCACAATGGATATTCAATGAACAAACATCCTCTCAATGGACAGAATCACCTCAGCGGGAAAGACACTTCCAATAACAGGTCTTCCATAAGCAAGGGGCATGACATGATGTCTAAAAACACCTGGGGCAGTCTCTCCAAAAGTGCCAAATAACCAGGGGCAGATCTCCATCTGAATTGCTTGGGGCATTACGCACGCATTCCAGCAACAAATCATGTGCCATAAAGAAAACATTTTTGACAATACTACAACACAACAATATGGACAGTGACAACTCTCTACATCCTGAAAGCATGGACATAGTCGAAAAATACTACGCATGAAAAAAAGACCCGCTAGGTTGACACAACTAGGCAAAAATAAGGGAATCCCGGCGAACAAAAAGGGTTCGGGCAAAAGTTAGGGATATACATAAAACAAAAATATATACACACGACAATTCGAAAACCTGAAAAGGCGGCTTGGGCAAAAAGGTATCCCGGTGGTCTGAAAACCCGAAAGGAAGGTCCAGGAAAAAGTTAGGGATTTAAAACGTATGACTATGTCTCGTCACCTGTCTATCAATGGAAGACTTATACCTTGATCAACATTCATCAAGAGCACTAGAATCGAGAAATGGTTCAGATACCATCCAGATACGGATGTCATTCTGCTACTTATTCAAGATTTTCATACATCGAGAAACGGTTCAGATACGATCCAGATACGGATGTCATTCTGCTACTTATTCAAGATTTTCATACATCGAGAAACGATTCAGATACGATCCAGATACTGATGTTATTCTGCTACTTATTCATGATTTTCATACATTGAGAAATAGTTCAGGTACGATCCAGAGACGGATGTTATCCTGGTACTTATTCCAGATTTCTCTTCTAGAAACAGTTCAGGTATGATCCAGAGACGGATGTTATCCTAGTACTTATTCTATATTTCTCTTGAGCTGTGAACCCAATCTTTTGCAGCAAACCACATCCATAAACTTAGGGAAAATCATACCAACTATCAGCAGGCTTGGAGCTAGCAAGTACAACCCTTTGCATTGTCAAAATCACCTTTTCTTCAAAAACAAGTCAACTTGCAAAAACCACATAACTCTTGTATCTGTTAAAACCAAGTGTTATAAACATTTCAAACAAGTTTTTTACAGTACACTAAGCCAGAAACACGAGCTAGCAAGTTCTCAAACCCTCCAAAACACCAAAACACAAGTTCTTGTCAAAACAGGGCAGGTTCTGCATTTTGATTTCCAAAGCAAAATCCACTCGTGCGTTTTGCTTGCAACCAGTTCCAACACACTCCATACAACATACCTAAGCTATCCCAACCATTCCCAAGTCACTGTAACTCCATTTACACACTTCACCATTTTCAAATTCTGAACTTGCAGGTTGAGTTCTACAAGGAGATTCAGGCAAGTTCAAAGCTAGCTAAGCATTGGGAAAGCTCAAAGGAACTTCAAGCAAGCTCACAAGTATCTCAGGCCTCACTCACAACCCCTGCATTGCCATACTCGAGCTTGACTGAAACAGGTATTTCTCAAACTTCTATCTCTCTATTTAGGAATCATTAGGCTTAGGTTTGTGAATAAAAAATGTAGTCCTCATTGCCCTTGAGCTGTACATATGCATATAATTCATTTATGTTAACTGAGCTAGGAGTATTTGATGTCTGAACTTTCTGAAAAAACTAGGTCAAGATTTAGGGCCAAAGAAATTCTCTCTGGTCTTTGAGAGTTAGATTAAGTTTTTTATATGGTTAGAATCGTGGTTTAATACTCTATAACTTTCATGTTGTAAGTTTTTGTTTTTAAGCACAAATGCAGGAGTTACCAGTTTGAACCATACGCACGCGTTTTCTTGTGCTGGAGGACAAGGATGAAGAGGAACCTTGGGCTGAGCTTGGATTGTGCTGCTTTTTGCACCCCCTAGCTTGCTTTCTGCACCCCCTTGGCCCATTTGTTTATTTTTCCATATTTTTCATTTCTTTTTTAGTTTCTGACTTTTATTTATTTTTCTAAACTTTAAAAATTACCAAAAATATTTTCTTAAATTTTCACATTTTATTTTATTTTTTTATTTTATTTTTGGCATAATATTTAGTTTATTAGGTTTAATATATTTATTTTCTTAAATAAAAACTTATAATTAATACAAAAAAATATTATATTTTTATTTTTATTATTTAGACACTTAAATAATATTTTGTCATACATATTTTATTTTTTAAACATTTTGTATATATTTTATTTTATTTTCTTGTACGTAAATAAATAATTATAATATATATATTTTCTTAAACCAAAATTAGGGTTTTTACCCTTTCCAAAAATAATCATATTATTTTCTTATTTTTAAATACATTAAATAATTTATTTTTACTTACATAAAAATAATACAAAAATATTCTTTGCATATTTATATTTAATTGTCCATTTAAATTTTTGTCCATTTATTCATTTGTACAATGAATTCAATTTGGTTGTAATAGTTGACTTAGGGTTTTATTTTCTTGCAAATACCCCCCTATTCAAATTTGTATCCCCCTCCCCATAATCATGTTGTAATAGTATTAGATTTACTTTTACGCACTTTATTGCTTTCAAATATGCCATGATAGAAAGATTAGGATTTGTATGATAACCAAAATCAAAACAAATAGCTTGACCTAATACAAGACAAAATGCATGAAAAAATGACAACACAATACACACAAGCACCCCTAGGGTTTTCATCCACTTGTTGCCTTTAAAATAGCCATGGTATGCATGCTAGGTATCTTGGCAAAAAAAAAACAAAAAAAAAAGATCATAGTCCCTCGATGACGCTATCTTGGTTGCCTATACAAAATGATCTAGTCCCTCAAACAAAAACTTGCTAAGATACTTGGCACCATTTCTATCATGGTCATACGATGACCCACGCCTGTCCCGTTTAACATCCAAACACAAGGTTGTTTACCAAAGGCAATGTGTGATCGGTGGATCTGGAACTGACTGTTTAACGCTGGTTCGCGAAATGTCGCGGTAAGCAAGAGTCGCCACCGTCTTTTATTTTCTCCAATAGGAAAGGACAAAAGCACAGAAAAATTCCTTTAAAGAGATTGCTCTCGGTTCGGGAGGTAGGTTATAGAAAGGGAAGGTGTTAGCATCCTTTCTATCCATGGTTATCCATGGGCTCTTAGATACTTGCTCAATGTGTTTTCAAAATTGTTTGCTTGTCAATGTGGGTTTCAAAAATATTCTTTGAAAAGTTTCAGTTCAACTCGTACGTCAGAGTGTTTGAAAAGTTTGCTTTGAAAGCTTTTGAAAATGTGTCAGTGTGAAAAGTCTTTTGAGTTTGTTTTGAGATTAGAGCAAGTATCCTTGAGAACCTACCTACCCTAAGGAATTCGTCTGTGTAAGAGTCCTTTAAAGTAGTGCCATCCCACCATTGAGAGGTAGGTAGCACCACCGTTGGAGGTGTTCGGGTCAATTCGAGTTTGTAGGGACATGGTGATCACCAGAGCAATAGGAAGACACCTTAGAAGCTACCCTTATGCCATTGATCTTTTATTCCGAGGCAACTTATTCGAGGCAACTTTGTTTTAGATCAATGGACACAAGGACTTACTAAAATATCCTCTACTCGATGATCACCTTTCGAAAGGCAACAGTGAGGCGTACCCTAGGGGTGGTGTGTGAATTGTGTGTCATTTTCAGTTTATTGTTTGTCTTGTCATGCGTTAGTGATCTAACGATTCGATTTTATTTTTGGGCATTCATTCTTTCATGTTATTGTTTAACAGTTAAAAGTGCGGGAATTTAAAGTGCGGAAAAGATAAAAGTCCTACGCTATTACAAAGGGCGAGGGTCTACAACGCCAAATTAATCCAGACCTATTTTAAAATAAATTGCAGAAAAGAAATTTCTAATAATTATTACATGGCTTTGGTACAAGTACATTATATTCACAGAAGAAATAAATGAAACGCGCGAAAAAGAAAATACTCAAATGCGAGGGCGTTGAACCCTTTAAAGGAATTAAAATAATTAAGTTATCTAAAATTAAAATTAAATGAAAAAAATGGTATTTTTGTGTTTTTTAGATTTAAAAGAAAAAAAAAAAAGAAAAGTTAATTAAAATTAAAATCCTAGTTCTAATGTCTTTTAAGTTTATTATGAAAATATTGACTTTTAACCTAATTTAATTCTAAATTAATTTATGTGCATTAAATAAATAAATAATATTATTATTAAAAAAAAAGAAAATAAAAAGTTATTAAACCTAAACTCTATTTTTTGGATTTTAGTTATTAAAAGAATTAAAATCTAACCTAAAATGCAACCCTAGTTTAATTATGAAAAACACTAATACTATGGCTAAAAACAAGGAAAGTTAAAAGGAAAAAGTCATTAACCTAATTCTATGTTTTTGTTTTTGATTTTTATTAAAAGGAATTAAAGTTGAAAACTTAATTAAAACTAAACATTTTACATGTTATTATTTATACAAAAAAAAAACAATATTTAAAATAAAATAATTATTAAAATTTTTGACTTTTCTGATTTTTTTGAATGTTTTTATATTTTATAGTAAAAATAAACTAATTATGTTGAAACAATAAAATAAATAAAATAGCAAAAATAAAGGTAAGAAGAAAAATATAAAACATGCAAACCAGGGGGGGGGTAACCCCAATTTGGTGAGGTGCAGGCCTAGCAAATCAGGCCCATTTGCATTGAATTGGTTGACTTTCTAAGCCACGTGCACGCCTGTTGACTTGTCCTCATAGTATTCCTTGATTCTGAGCCCTTGGATGATCATCTGGGACACGTATGCGTTTGGATCATGATGGCCTATGGTGCACCTGGACATTAGCAAAGCACAGAATCTTGTTTTGAAAAATAATATGGAATTTTACAAGGCCTGGGATTCGAACCCAGGTCATAAGCATTGCAAGCGTTTCCCTATGCCACTGAACCACTTATATTTCATTTAATATATTATGGCACATAAATAATAAAAAGAAAAAATAGAAAAGTTAGTGGAGGGCGCGCGAAATTCAAATGAACGAATCACGCTTCGCCACGCCTTCTTCTTCCTCGCGTGCCCTGAAACATAAAACACTATGGCCACGGTTTTCACCCGTGGGTTAAAGTCACCTTTAGGAAAATAGCGATTAGCATTATAAGACCAATAAATTGGGCGCGAGTAGTGTTTATTCTTCGTCTCAACCTGCTTAATCCAATGGTCACAGTTTGGAATCCTAATTTTGCTTCGTTGTAAAAGCCCCAATTCAAAAAGCTGGAAACCCTAAAAACCAAACATGGTGGATTCGTGTATGGCTTGTGAAAATGCAATTAAATACAATGAACAGCTTAGAAACTTGGTAAGGAATAAGAATTCATCAATGAAAATGCAAGAGGACGCGTGAATTGTGATATGCAATCTCAAAAATTATGTGACACGGCTTGAGGTCTTCCTACCAATTCCTGGGTTTTTGAAAGATGTTTTGAGTTGGGATGCGTTCAGTGATTGTCCAAGATGCTAATGGGAAAAGAATTAAGGCTTGAAAGATCCTCTAGTAGTGATTTCAGAATTGTGTTTTTATGCAAAATTTTTAATTGCCAAAGCTTGTTTGGGCGCAGCTTATGATCTCTTAGGCCTAGGGTTTGACTCAGTGATGATCATGGAATGGAATTGGCTTGCTCTTTGACCTTAATTCATGCTTGTGAGAGAATTGGTCTTAGGGTTTCTTCCATTAACCATTTTTCCTCCTTTTTAGCCAAAACCTAGACCTAGTATGCAAATGAACCCTAGCCTGATTTCTTGAGTTGGTTCATGATACATAGAAATTGTCCAAGTTCACATGACACTATTCCATTGGTCTTTTAATTTTATTTGAATTTTCAAAGAATTAAAATGAATTAAATCATCAAAAATTAAATAAAATAAAAAAATCAATATTTGGTCTTGAAATTAACCATGGGACACGTGTGTGGCATGACAAGGATGAACCAAGTGGAAAAAATGGGGCCCTTTTGTCAAAAATTGGATTTTCAAGGATAGTTGACTTTTGCCATTTCACAAAAATTTCTCAACTTCTACAAGGCATAACTTGCTCAATTTTTAAGCTTTTCACATGTTCTTGGACATTTTGGAAAGGTCTTTGAGTCCTTTAACCAATGCCTTTGGTCCCATGTCATTTTGATTTACCAATATCAAGTTATGGCCTTTGACTTAAAGTCCCTTTTTGTTGACTTTTGAAAATGACCTATAATGTTGAAATTGATAACTTTTTGTGAGAGCATTTCTTGGACTTGAAGTATGAAGATGAGTTGTAGGAAATGTCTTTCTCTTCAAAATGAGCTTTGGATGGAATTTTTCTGATAATCCATGTGAAAGTTATGCCCTGGTCAACTTCAGTTGACTTTTTCAGCTGTCCAAATATAGCAACTTTTGCATCTTTGATGATTTCTGAGCCAAATTTTGAGAATCATGATCAAGCATTGATCAAATGATGTTTGTGGCTTCAAAATGATATGTTGACCAAAAATTTGAACTTTTGACTGTCAAATGACCATTTTGCCCCTACAGTTGACTGTAGTGCAATCTAGGGTTTTAACTGTGCAATCTTGAGCTGAATGCCTTGAAACTTGATATGAGGATGTTTGACCATGTTTGTAAGCATATGAGACTTTATTGAGCCTTTGAAAACTTCCTTTTCTTGACCAGACTCAAAACCCTAATTTTGACTGTATGGGAAACTGTTGCACTGCACAACCCTTGGGGAATTTTCTAGCTTGGCTTGGCAATTTCTTGAGGAATATGGGAGGGCAAATTTTGGGGTATAACAGTTGCCCCTGTTCAATCTTCTTAGACCTGAGGATGCAGATTGGCTGACGTGCCTTTCGTAATCCGAAGGTAAAAGATGATTGGACACTAGAGTGCCCGGAAATTTGCGCTCACATGTTAGCAACGATGGTGGAATGGGCTTATAGATGCCATCTGGATGTTGATCGCGTAGGAAATTCCTTAGCGAGAACCTGCATACCTGCAAAACAGAAAAATGAGTACCTGACACGTTGCAGGAGCTGATTTTTAAATGCTTGGTATTGATGTGTCCTGACTAGTCACAGGAGCTGAGTCTGGAGCTTCAAACGCTGATGAATGAACCAGGGATGGTTACTGCCTTAGCATGAATGGTAAGAGAGCCTTGGGCGACTTTAACTTCAACAACGCTCGTTGAGAAAAATCTGGGGTGTCTTTAACTTCAACAATGCTTGTTGAGAAAAATCTTGGGTGTCTTCTACTGGAATAAGAATCAGGGAGATCTTAGGGTTGATCTGACTGAACCAGAGAAGGCCTTTGACTGGATAAGCAATCAGGAAAATCTTGGGACGATTTAACTGAACCGGTCTAGGTCTTAAAATGTCTTCAACTGGATAAGCAATCAGGAAAATCTTGGGACGATTTAACTGAACCAGAGAAGGCCTTTGACTGGATAAGCAATCAGGAAAATCTTGGGACGATTTAACTGAACCGGTCTAGGTCTTGAAATGTCTTCAAAGGGATAAGCATCAGGAAAATCTTGGGATGATTTAACTGAACCAGAGAAGGCCTTTGACTGGATAAGCAATCAGGAAAATCTTGGGACGATTTAACTGAACCGGTCTAGGTCTTGGAATGTCTTCAACTGGATAAGCAATCAGGAAAATCCTGGGACGATTTAACTGAACCAGAGAAGGCCTTTGACTGGATAAGCAATCAGGAAAATCTTGGGACGATTTAACTGAACCGGTCTAGGTCTTGGAATGTCTTCAACTGGATAAGCAATCAGGAAAATCTTGGGACAATTTAACTGAACCAGAGAAGGCCTTTGACTGGATAAGCAATCAGGAAAATCTTGGGACGATTTAACTGAACCGGTCTAGGTCTTGGAATGTCTTCAACTGGATAAGCAATCAGGAAAATCTTGGGACGATTTAACTGAACCAGAGAAGGCCTTTTGACTGGATAAGCAATCAGGAAAATCTTGGGACGATTTAACTGAACCGGTCTAGGTCTTGAAATGGTGCTTGAGAACTTAACTGGATCTTTCCTGCAATGCATGATATGGATCAAACAATGATGTTCTCAACATAACTGAAATTTGTATGATGCAGTGTGTTATGCATGCTATAATGATGTATGTGATATTTCATGACTTGTATGTTTTTGTCTAGGAAAGTGAATCCTTGACGGGTGCCGGGAAGTCGTATCCTGGGCTGATGTCGAAGAATAGGTTTTGCTTCCGCTGGGGATGATAGTAGTTGCAAGGATACCAGTAGGAGACGATGACTCCGTTGCGGGATAAACTTGGCGAATGGAAGATTCTGCGGGGAGAAAAGATACTCTAGCGATCATGCTGGAAAGCAATACTCTGTGGGAAGAGTGATGCCTTGCTGAACGTTGACAGTAACTCTGTTGGGGATGCCGTTGTTGTATTGGAAGTGTGAATAGACTTCGCCGGGGATAGGAAAGAACTTCGTTGATGACGACCTTCCCTTGGCTTTTGGCTGAGGATAACCCAGTTATATCCTGTTGAGGAAATAACTCTTTAAATCAAGCCAGACGACGCGCTCGTATTTTGTAAAGAATAGGCTTCCAGAGTTTACTGGGGATAAGCTTACTGCTTGGGGAGATGAATTCCATCTTTCCTGGGGAACTTGGATGGGACTCTCCTGGGGAAGTTTTGATATGCTAGGGAAGTGATTCCTTTGAATGTTGATGTATGCCGCCGGGGAACAATCTTTAGACCAAGACTGCCGGGGATGCTTGTTAAGAATATATGCTGCTGGGGGAATATTGGGATCTACTGGAGGATACCCAATTTCCTTGAGACTTGTTAACTTTGTTTGAGGAATAATGCACTGACTTGCTGTCTCACTCTCTGGGGAATTTAAGATGCCTGCTATGTTCTTCAGCCTAACCTGTTGTGATACCTTGTAGGACAGAACAATTAGATTGCTTGCCCCTATTTCTGAGGTGGGAGAGGAAGACCTGAGAGGTGCTGATAGCTTGCTGATGGACAAACCTTCTTCTGGTAGGCAGGTGACGAGATGACAAGACATAGTCGTACGCTTTGATTCCTAATTTTTTGCCTGGACCGCCCTTTCGGGTTTTCAGTCCACCGGGGTACCCATTTTTGCCCAAGCCGCCTTTTCAGGTTTTCGACTTGCCGGGTGTACAGTTTTTTTATATTTATCCCTTGTTTTTGCCCGAACCCTTTTGGTTCGCCGGGAAGCCCTTATTTTTGCCTAGGTGTGTCAACCTAGCGGGTCTTTGATTGTGCGTAGTATTTTTCGACTATGTCTGTGCTTTCAGCATGTAGGGAATTGCCCCTGTTAGAAATTGTTTTGTCATGCCACCAGAAGGTGTTTGATCAGGCCAGATTCGTTGTTGAAATGCCCCAGTGACTCAAGTGGAGGTTTGCCCCAGGCTATTTGGCCTTTGAGAGATTCTCCGAATCTTGACTGTACTGCCCCAGATGATAGACCATGATCATGTCGTGCCCCTTGATTGGAGATACTCTTGTTCATTAGACTTTCGTCATGCGAATTTCTATGCTGTTCAAACAAAAAGTCATATGCAAACAAAGTTATGTTAAAAATGCAAAGCTTATGTCTGTCTTGAAGATTTTGAAAATGCATTTTTTCATAAAACAAATTAATGTTTGTAAAACATGATGTCAACTCTGTATTTACCGTAGGCCTTAAGGAGTCAGGATACCTTTCGTAACAGTATGCTTTCAAACTAACCCGTGCTTCAGCTAGGACTTTTAAGGGTTATAACATGGCCTGGTTCACGGTTTAAGAAACAAAGGATAAAGGCTCAAATTATTTGTACCCACCCGCTCTTCGTGATATTCTCCAAGCCTAAACTCAGTTGATCATACGTTAGACCTAGTTTGAGTCTTTGTTCTGATTTTCCAGTGATGGTTCGGATATTGATGATTTATTCTGAATAGGCAGTCATCATTTTGTCGAGGGTTTGTGGGACCTCTTTCTTTTTGATTTTGTCATCCCTATTTTTTTTTTGCCTGAACTGTTTCCTTTTTTGGAATTACAGTCAGCGGGATGCCCCAGTTTTGTAAGTCTGCTTCGTTGGCTTTTGACTTAAGGGGTTTTTTATTTTTGAGATAATGACTGCCTTTCCTTATTGATTATTCGGAACCATCACTGTCTTTCTTCGTTTTGTAAAGATCTCTTCGGTGCTATGCACTTGGATCAACTGAGAGAACTACCCTGCCCCAGTTTATGATAAAGGATTTTAAATTTCGAAAAGAAAAACTCCTATTTTTTTGGCTCAGAGGGGTTGACGAGGGATTATCATCCTTATAACTCCAGTGTTTAGGGATTGAAACAATGCCTGTACCTCACCAGCAGGGTCTGTTCAAAAGCATACTTGTAAATTGTGGTATTGTTTTCGTCATCCTCCCTCAAGAGGCTTAGAATTATTGATTGAGAGTTGATTATCAGAAAAAATATGAAAATAATTTGCGTATAGTGAATACGAATATATTGATTCAAAATAGACATAAGCGATGCATTAATGAAATAACAATGCTTTAATAATGAGTAAATGTTTGAACAATCAAAAGAAAATTACAATTTGAAAATTCGAATGAACAAAAATTTCTAGTCTCAGGGCTTGTCACTTCAAATGATGAGCCTTGGAGGGATGGTAGAAAAATTCAGCCTGACCATCTTGTGTGAATTCCAGTGCTCCTTCATCAATCAGGTCCTGGATCTTGTTTTTCAAAGCCCAACACTCGTTTGCATTATGTCCTGGACAGGCAGAGTGGTAGGCACACCTTTTATTGGGATCATAAGCAGGATGTGCTGTGTTGGGGTTCTGGGGATGAGCCCTTAATGTGATCAGGTTCAATCTCAACAGGCGTTGTAAAGCTTGAAACAGCGACATATTGAGCGGGGTGAACTGCCTCCTGGGCCTGTCTGTCTGAAGTTGGTGAAGTTGCTGCTGAATTGGTGATACTGGAGCCATATGAGGAGCTTTCTCCTTGCCTCTTTGTCTCAAAGGTGGTTGAACGATGATGGGCTTTTTACCCTTAGATGTTTGCCCCAGTTGGTTACCCTGAAGCAGTTTGTTGACGAGAACCCCGAGCTCATCTTGTCTTTGAGCTAAACCTTGAATAGCAGTCCCCTGCCCCAGCATTTGGGCTTTCATTGCATCCATCTCAGCTTGCAGGTGTTCCAGCCGTTCGTCCTCAGCGCTGTTCTTGACAAAGGTCTCTACGAGAAGTGTCCTAAGCTCCTCCTGCCCCTTGATTAGATTCAGGAGGATTTCCCCGAACCGAGTCTCTTGAGCAAGAAGGTGCTGGTTATCTTGTTGGGAAGCCATGGCTGAAATAAACAGCGAGAAGGGTAAGTGACCTGCAAGGAACGGGTACCTGTAATGCAATGATATGTATGACATGCATGCAATGTTTTCAAGGATCTCGCGGGGTAAACAAGAAAATTGTTAGCATTTGAGTTTGGTAGCCTGATTGAAGGAATTTCATATTGTTGAGAGCCTTTTTCAAGGGTCAAAGGCTCGCCATATCCAGTGGGTCATAGCCCCTGACTTTAGTCATCATGTCTGGTTTTGATTTCCAAACAAACTTGGTTAGGGAACCTTCTTCAGGAGTCAGAGCTCACCATATCAAGTGGGTCATAGCCCCTGACAACCTTGGCTAGAGGAAAATAAATCCTCTTTGCCCCTTGCTAGATGTTTGATTTATATGACCTGTATCACAGGCCCTTGAGATCCTTGAAATGGGTTATGATGTATGCAATGGTATGATGTCATGATATGTATGGGGTAATGTGAGTAACCCTGTTATGAGTCCAAATTAAGGACTGCAAAAACCTGCAAGAAACTTAGGATACCCTGTTATGAGTCCTAATTAAGGACTACAAACATAACCTGCAAGAGACAAATGTCAGGTAATAAGCATGCAAGTAGTTCAAGTAGGAAGGCACACAAGTCACACAAGAGAGCCCTTAGAGTTTAGGCCAGCATGGGGTCTGGGTAGTACCCTCTTGAAGTTGGTGGGTTCAACCTGTCCTAATCAAAGTAATCGGGTTCTAAGGTTCCCAATATCACGGGATTGCTTTCATTGTTCATCGTTTCAATTTAGCCACTGAACTGGCGACCGAAATATTCCAGGAAAGCAACCCTCAATTGAGTGTAGTATCGAGTATCAACCAACCTCGGACTGCACCAAAGTCAGTTATCTCACTACCCTAAAGAGGCCAAGATGGTTCAATTAAGGTTCCTAAGGTCTGTTGATGCTTCATGACACCACATGGAGGCCCCGTACTCTCCTTGACTGAACTCAAGGGTTACCGGTACACACCAAAGTGCCACATCAACGTAGCAGACTGTTTCAACCATGTCGGTATACCCCGCACAGTTCCCTCACAGCCTTGTTGCTACTTTCTAAAAAGGGTATCCCCCAGATCCGGGTTAGGATCTATAGAACTCCCAAGACGGTCCCACAATTTTAAAGCACACAAGGAAAACAATTGAAAACATAGTTATGAACTAGCCCTAAGGTACACCTCACTTTAAGTTTGTCCCCAGCAGAGTCGCCAGTTCTGTGATCGGTGGATCTGGAACTGACTGTTTAACGCTGGTTCGCGAAATGTCGCGGTAAGCAAGAGTCGCCACCGTCTTTTATTTTCTCCAATAGGAAAGGACAAAAGCACAGAAAAATTCCTTTAAAGAGATTGCTCTCGGTTCGGGAGGTAGGTTATAGAAAGGGAAGGTGTTAGCATCCTTTCTATCCATGGTTATCCATGGGCTCTTAGATACTTGCTCAATGTGTTTTCAAAATTGTTTGCTTGTCAATGTGGGTTTCAAAAATATTCTTTGAAAAGTTTCAGTTCAACTCGTACGTCAGAGTGTTTGAAAAGTTTGCTTTGAAAGCTTTTGAAAATGTGTCAGTGTGAAAAGTCTTTTGAGTTTGTTTTGAGATTAGAGCAAGTATCCTTGAGAACCTACCTACCCTAAGGAATTCGTCTGTGTAAGAGTCCTTTAAAGTAGTGCCATCCCACCATTGAGAGGTAGGTAGCACCACCGTTGGAGGTGTTCGGGTCAATTCGAGTTTGTAGGGACATGGTGATCACCAGAGCAATAGGAAGACACCTTAGAAGCTACCCTTATGCCATTGATCTTTTATTCCGAGGCAACTTATTCGAGGCAACTTTGTTTTAGATCAATGGACACAAGGACTTACTAAAATATCCTCTACTCGATGATCACCTTTCGAAAGGCAACAGTGAGGCGTACCCTAGGGGTGGTGTGTGAATTGTGTGTCATTTTCAGTTTATTGTTTGTCTTGTCATGCGTTAGTGATCTAACGATTCGATTTTATTTTTGGGCATTCATTCTTTCATGTTATTGTTTAACAGTTAAAAGTGCGGGAATTTAAAGTGCGGAAAAGATAAAAGTCCTACGCTATTACAAAGGGCGAGGGTCTACAACGCCAAATTAATCCAGACCCATTTTAAAATAAATTGCAGAAAAGAAATTTCTAATAATTATTACATGGCTTTGGTACAAGTACATTATATTCACAGAAGAAATAAATGAAACGCGCGAAAAAGAAAATACTCAAATGCGAGGGCGTTGAACCCTTTAAAGGAATTAAAATAATTAAGTTATCTAAAATTAAAATTAAATGAAAAAAATGGTATTTTTGTGTTTTTTAGATTTAAAAGAAAAAAAAAAAGAAAAGTTAATTAAAATTAAAATCCTAGTTCTAATGTCTTTTAAGTTTATTATGAAAATATTGACTTTTAACCTAATTTAATTCTAAATTAATTTATGTGCATTAAATAAATAAATAATATTATTATTAAAAAAAAAGAAAATAAAAAGTTATTAAACCTAAACTCTATTTTTTGGATTTTAGTTATTAAAAGAATTAAAATCTAACCTAAAATGCAACCCTAGTTTAATTATGAAAAACACTAATACTATGGCTAAAAACAAGGAAAGTTAAAAGGAAAAAGTCATTAACCTAATTCTATGTTTTTGTTTTTGATTTTTATTAAAAGGAATTAAAGTTGAAAACTTAATTAAAACTAAACATTTTACATGTTATTATTTATACAAAAAAAAACAATATTTAAAATAAAATAATTATTAAAATTTTTGACTTTTCTGATTTTTTTGAATGTTTTTATATTTTATAGTAAAAATAAACTAATTATGTTGAAACAATAAAATAAATAAAATAGCAAAAATAAAGGTAAGAAGAAAAATATAAAACATGCAAACCAGGGGGGGGGGGGGGGGTAACCCCAATTTGGTGAGGTGCAGGCCTAGCAAATCAGGCCCATTTGCATTGAATTGGTTGACTTTCTAAGCCACGTGCACGCCTGTTGACTTGTCCTCATAGTATTCCTTGATTCTGAGCCCTTGGATGATCATCTGGGACACGTATGCGTTTGGATCATGATGGCCTATGGTGCACCTGGACATTAGCAAAGCACAGAATCTTGTTTTGAAAAATAATATGGAATTTTACAAGGCCTGGGATTCGAACCCAGGTCATAAGCATTGCAAGCGTTTCCCTATGCCACTGAACCACTTATATTTCATTTAATATATTATGGCACATAAATAATAAAAAGAAAAAATAGAAAAGTTAGTGGAGGGCGCGCGAAATTCAAATGAACGAATCACGCTTCGCCACGCCTTCTTCTTCCTCGCGTGCCCTGAAACATAAAACACTATGGCCACGGTTTTCACGCGTGGGTTAAAGTCACCTTTAGGAAAATAGCGATTAGCATTATAAGACCAATAAATTGGGCGCGAGTAGTGTTTATTCTTCGTCTCAACCTGCTTAATCCAATGGTCACAGTTTGGAATCCTAATTTTGCTTCGTTGTAAAAGCCCCAATTCAAAAAGCTGGAAACCCTAAAAACCAAACATGGTGGATTCGTGTATGGCTTGTGAAAATGCAATTAAATACAATGAACAGCTTAGAAACTTGGTAAGGAATAAGAATTCATCAATGAAAATGCAAGAGGACGCGTGAATTGTGATATGCAATCTCAAAAATTATGTGACACGGCTTGAGGTCTTCCTACCAATTCCTGGGTTTTTGAAAGATGTTTTGAGTTGGGATGCGTTCAGTGATTGTCCAAGATGCTAATGGGAAAAGAATTAAGGCTTGAAAGATCCTCTAGTAGTGATTTCAGAATTGTGTTTTTATGCAAAATTTTTAATTGCCAAAGCTTGTTTGGGCGCAGCTTATGATCTCTTAGGCCTAGGGTTTGACTCAGTGATGATCATGGAATGGAATTGGCTTGCTCTTTGACCTTAATTCATGCTTGTGAGAGAATTGGTCTTAGGGTTTCTTCCATTAACCATTTTTCCTCCTTTTTAGCCAAAACCTAGACCTAGTATGCAAATGAACCCTAGCCTGATTTCTTGAGTTGGTTCATGATACATAGAAATTGTCCAAGTTCACATGACACTATTCCATTGGTCTTTTAATTTTATTTGAATTTTCAAAGAATTAAAATGAATTAAATCATCAAAAATTAAATAAAATAAAAAAATCAATATTTGGTCTTGAAATTAACCATGGGACACGTGTGTGGCATGACAAGGATGAACCAAGTGGAAAAAATGGGGCCCTTTTGTCAAAAATTGGATTTTCAAGGATAGTTGACTTTTGCCATTTCACAAAAATTTCTCAACTTCTACAAGGCATAACTTGCTCAATTTTTAAGCTTTTCACATGTTCTTGGACATTTTGGAAAGGTCTTTGAGTCCTTTAACCAATGCCTTTGGTCCCATGTCATTTTGATTTACCAATCTCAAGTTATGGCCTTTGACTTAAAGTCCCTTTTTGTTGACTTTTGAAAATGACCTATAATGTTGAAATTGATAACTTTTTGTGAGAGCATTTCTTGGACTTGAAGTATGAAGATGAGTTGTAGGAAATGTCTTTCTCTTCAAAATGAGCTTTGGATGGAATTTTTCTGATAATCCATGTGAAAGTTATGCCCTGGTCAACTTCAGTTGACTTTTTCAGCTGTCCAAATATAGCAACTTTTGCATCTTTGATGATTTCTGAGCCAAATTTTGAGAATCATGATCAAGCATTGATCAAATGATGTTTGTGGCTTCAAAATGATATGTTGACCAAAAATTTGAACTTTTGACTGTCAAATGACCATTTTGCCCCTACAGTTGACTGTAGTGCAATCTAGGGTTTTAACTGTGCAATCTTGAGCTGAATGCCTTGAAACTTGATATGAGGATGTTTGACCATGTTTGTAAGCATATGAGACTTGATTGAGCCTTTGAAAACTTCCTTTTCTTGACCAGACTCAAAACCCTAATTTTGACTGTATGGGAAACTGTTGCACTGCACAACCCTTGGGGAATTTTCTAGCTTGGCTTGGCAATTTCTTGAGGAATATGGGAGGGCAAATTTTGGGGTATAACACAATGGTAAAACAACAATGTCAAAGGGTTAAAAATGTGTAGGAAAGATCTTTGAGTAGGTAGGTAGATGCTCCTAGTTACTTGATCAAACTTGCAAACATCCTTGCTATTTTCAAACACACATCACAACACAATTTCAAAACATTTCCCAAAACAAACTTTAAAACATTGAAACATTTTTCAAAAGACAAACAACTTTGTATACATTCAAACAAGAATCATTACAAAGGTTTCCTAAACAAAGGCCTCTTTTCAAAATACTTTCAAAACCACACACAAAAGCACCATTTCAAACAATTGAAAAGCAAAAGCAAGTGATCTAAAACAAGTAACTAAGAGCTCATGGAAAACCATGGATGAAAAGGGTGCTAGCACCTTCCCTTTTCATAATCTACCCCCCGAACCCAAAAATAATCTCAAAGGTCTTTCCTGTGCTTTTTGACATTTCCTTTGGATAAAATAAAAATTCGGTGGCGACTCTTGCTAAACCGAAACATTTGCGAACACAAACGCAAAACCTCAAGTCAGTTATCCCACTGCATCACACACACCTACTCTTCAACAATAATTCGAGATTTAATAACTCCCTAACATTTGTCAAAGATTTATTCTCCAAGACAAAATTACATTTAACAATATTCATAGCATATGCATGAAAAATACATATAACACAAATATTATCATGCATACATCATGACATTGCATACAATTAACTCTTTAACTTTTCAGGAAAGATCAACCAACAGATAAAGGTCATCATCTTTTTGGGGTAGCAATCGTCTCAGATTCCTTCATTACAAAAAGACAGCTCTCAGATACAGTTCAGATACGCACCAGATACATATGCCATCCTGATACTCATTCAGATTCAGCTTTCAGATACAATTCAGATACGCACCAGATATGGATGCCATCCTGATACTCATTCAGATTCAGCTTTTAGATACAGTTCAGATATGCTCCAGATATGGATGCCATCCTGATACTCATTCTGATTCAGCTTTCAGATACAGTTCAGATACACTCCAGATACGGATGCCATCCTGATACTCATTCAGATTCAGCTTCTAGATACAGTTCAGATACGCACCAGATACAGATTCCATCCTGATACTCATTCAGATTCAGCTTTCAGATACAGTTCAGATATGCTCCAGATACGTATGCCATCCTGATACTCATTTAGATTCAGCTTCTAGATATAGTTCAGATATGCTCCAGATACGGCTGCCATCCTGATACTCATTCAGATTCAGCTTTCAAATAAAGTTCAGATACGCTCCAGATACGGATTCCATCCTGATACTCATTCAGATTCAGCTTCTAGATACCGTTCAGATACGCACCAGATACGGATTCCATCCTGATACTCATTTAGATTCAGCTTCTAGATACAGTTCAGATACGCTCTAAATACGGATGTCATCCTGATAATCATTCATATTCAACTTTCAGATACAGTTCAGATACGCTCCAAATATGGATGCCATCCTGATACTCATTCAGATTCAGCTTCTAGATACAATTCAGATACGCTCAAGATACGGATGCCATCCTGATACTCATTCAGATTCAGCTTCTAGATACAGTTCAGATACGCTCCAGATACGGATGCCATCCTGATACTCATTCAAATTCAGCTTCTAGATACAGTTCAGATACGCTCAAATACGGATGCCATCCTGACACTATTCAGACTTAACTTTCAGATACAATTCAGATATGCTCCAGATACAGATGCCATTCTGATACTCATTCAGATTCAATCTTCAGATATAATTCAGATATGCTCCAGACACGGATGCCATTCTGATACTCATTCAGATTCATCTTTCAGATACAATTTAGATACGCACCAGATATCGATGCCATCCTGATACTCATTCAGATTCAGCTTTCAAATACAGCTCAGATACGCACCAAATACGGATGCCATCCTGATACTCATTCAGAAGACAACTTTCAAATAAAGTTCAGATACGCACCAGATATGGATTCCATCCTAATACTCATTCAAAAAATAGCTTTCAGATACAGTTCAGATACACACCAGATACGGATGCCATCCTGATACTCATTCAAATACAGCTTTCAGATACGGTTCAGATATGCACCAGATACAGATGCCATCCTGATACTCATTCAGATTCAGCTCTCAGTTACAGTTCAGATATGTACCAGATGCGAATGCCATCCTGATACTCATTCAGATTCAATCTTCAGATACAGTTCATATATGCTCTAGATACGAATGCCATCTTGACACTCATTCAGATTCAACTTTCAGATATAGTTCAGATACACTCCAGATACAGACACCATTCTGATACTCATTCAGATTCAATCTTCAGATACAATTCAGATATGCTCCAAACACGGATGCCATTTTGATACTCATTCAGACTCAACTTTCAGATATAGTTCAGATACACTCCAGATACGGATGCCATCCTGATACTCATTCAGATTCAGATTTCAGATACAGTTCAGATATGCTCCAAATACGGATGCCATTCTGACACTCATTCAGATTCGGTTTTCAGATACAGTTCAGATACGCTCCAGATGCGGATGCCATCTTGATACTCATTCAGATTCATCTTTCAGATACAGTTCAAATACGCTCCAGATACGGATGCCATCTTGATACTCATTCAGATCCGTGCTTTCCTTTCGGAGTAACCCTTCTATCCAGGGTCCTTCTCCCTTATCTCCAGACAACAGTTTACAACACTATAAGGCCCAGACCCGACCAGATATGGTCGATTTCACATTTCCCCAGTAAGTCGCTGTACATCCTGGACCCTTACCAGATATGCATTCTACTTTCACCTCCTCAATCAAGAGTTAATTCCCCAGCAGAGTGATGGACAACAGAAGCTCCTAGACTCTACTCCCCAGGACATAAATAAACATTCTCCTGCGAAGTCCTCCTCAACAGCAGGTACAAGAATTCTCGCCAAGGAATCTCTTATGCAACCGATCTTTTCTGGATGACATCTTTAAGCCCATCTCCGACGATTCTCCGTTGCCTTCCAAATGGCATCAGTAAGCCCATTCCTGATATCACCAATCAGTATTACTTCATGTGAGTGCAAATTTTTGGGCACTCTAGTGTTCAATCATCTTCCACCTTCAAATCACGAAAGGAAGACCAGCCAATCTACATCCTCGGGCTTAAGAAGATTGAACAAGGGCAGCTGTTGTACCCTAAAATTTGCCCTCTCATTTCTTAAAGGATCATCCTGGACCCTCAGGTTGGCTTCTATCAAGTTTCAAGTATTGAATTACAACTTTTCAATAAAATCATTCATAAGGGCAAAATGGTCAAAAGCATACTGAAAAGTCAAACTTTGGCTTTTAGATCAAAAATCAGGTTTCAATAATTATATTTCATCAAGACATAAAATTAGTTCATCAAAAATCAGAAGTCAGAAATTACTTTGAAAAAAATCAAATTTCTAAACATTTAGAAAATTTTCTAAGTGTCAAGAGGATATGATACTTCAGAACTTGAGTCAACCTCCACGCAAGTGCAGTCAGAATTTGCAAACATGGTTCAGACTATGATTCTTCAATCAGAACATGACTCTTCAGCATATGCTTCGACCAGAGCATCACCCTTCGAGTTTCGCTCTGGTCTTCTTCGATCAGAACATCACAAAGCCCCAAAAACCTTGTTTGAGCAGCCTGCTGCACTGCTATAGCGAAGTCCTGCAACCAGCTGCCACAACACTCCAAATTGTTGCTGATCTAGTCCACGCCTGCATTTTTCTCAAACCCTACATTTGCACCAAATTAGAATACAAAAACTGTGATTAAAAAGCAATGGAACAGTATACCAAAAAGGTTTAAATCCCATTTATCCCCCCCCCCAAAACCACAGCAAACCCATCTATAAATAAGTTGCTCCATCACACGTTCAACGGATTGGCTTTTGGAGAGAGAGAATCATCAAAAGAGAGAAAAGAAAACTGTGAAACCTTCGTAAAAATCCAGAATTCCCAAATAGAAAACCAAACCTTTGTTCTTCCCTTTGAATCAAAGAATTTAGCATTTTCTCTTTTGTTGTTCTTGCTGACTCCAGAACATCTGAAGGCAGCAGTTCAAGTTCCAAGCACATGCTTCAGATTCAAGGTAATCCTTTCTGACTTTGCATCTTTTCATTCAGAGCATCATTAAAATATGTAAATATCACAATATTAATGTTGTCCATATCATTGCATAAGTAGAAAAACCGTGGATCATAACTTCTTGATTAGGGCTAGGCTCTGATTTAGGATTAGAACTTCTATAAATTATTGTGCTTATATCCTTCTGATTTGATATTTGTTAAGAACTGAATAAATTGTTGATGTGCTGATTAATATGAGGAAAGAGTTGAAATGTGCCACATAACCTCTGATTTTCACTCACTGTTTTAGCACAACACAGAACTTCTGAGTTCTCCTTACTGTTAAACACACTGAACTTCTGATGTTTCCACTCAATGTTTTAACACTTAGAGCTTCTGATTTTCACACACTAATAACACACTGAACTTCTTATGTTCACTCACTGTCTTAGCACAATACAAAACTTCTGAGTTCTTCCCATTGTTTTAACACGTACAAAGCTTCTAAGATTTTCTCATTGTTCTCACATTCAGAACTTCAGCACGTAGCAACCCAGAACTTCTGTGTTTTCCCTCTAACATTTCTTGCAGTACCTCAGAGTGTATCAACTCAGAACTTCTGATTTCCTCTGATGTTTCTTGCTGAACTACAACGCGCCCGACATCAGAACTTCTGATCCCCGTTGTTTTGCTTTCAACAACATGCTGATTCTTTTCTCTCGTTATTTTCCTTTTTATCATTTTTAACGTTAACATCCTTTTTATTAATATAAAAAAAAACAGACATAAAAAAATATTTTCTTTTTTTAGTTAATTTATTTCTTTTTTTATTTTTATTTTATTTATTCATTAAGACAAAAAACCATTTCCAAAACAAATCTTTTTCTTTCTTGCATTGTACATTTCAATATGGTTGTAATAGTTAAATAGGATTTAAATTCTTATAACCCTCCATTTGTAAATTTGTACCCCCATCCCTAAATATTGTAATAGCGTAGGACTTTATATTTCCGCAATTTATCGCTTTTCAAATATAATGCTAGAAATTAGGGTGTGTATGGCAAGACATGAAATCAACAAATAGATCACCCTAATGAAGACTAAATGCATGGAATCAAACACACTTTGCACACACGCACCCTTAGGGTGACCTCGCTCGTTGCTTCGGAAATACAGTCATGTCCCTCGAATGTGGGACGCTTTAGCAAAGACCCTCGATAAAAAAGATCGTAGTCCCTCGATGTCCCTCGATGCTGCCTTCGGTAAAACGATCTAGTCCCTTACAAAAATTGCTAGAGTCTTACAAGTTGCCTTCTATGACTGTATAAATGTCCCACGCCTGTCCCTTCACATCCAACGATGGGGCTTCTTACCAAATCAATGGTAAGATAGCAACATCTAAAGGAGGAAGAAAAGAACATTTAAGACCTTTCGAGTAGATAGATTTTCTCTTAGTTGCTCGCTTGCTCACAACCAAATATTTTACACCAATACTTTTACATTAAAACCTTTTTCAAAAGACAAAAACTTTTTGTATACGTTCTTATATAGACGAGAACCATTACAAAAACATCTTTTCAAAATCAGCTTAAAAAAACACAATACACAAACACCTCTTTGAACTATTTTTCGAAACAACACTTTGTATGCGTTCTTATAGAGACGAGAATCATTGCAAAGACATTTTCAAAATACTTTCAAAACCCACACCACAAGCACATTCAAACAAAAGAAAGTGATCTAGCGAGTAACTAAGAGCCCATGGAAAACCATGGATGAAAAGGGTGCTAATACCTTCCCTTTTCATAATCTACCCCTCAAACTCAAGAAAATCTCAAAGGTCTTTCCTGTGCTTTTTCACCTTTCCTTTTGGATAAAAGAAAAGTCGGTGGCGACTGTTGCTAACCGTAACATTTGCGATAAAACGCAAAACCTTCAAGTCAATTCTCCCACCGTATCACAGACGTCTAAAATTCTTTGTGGGAGGATCCTTAGGTAGGACTCATTCCCCCAAAGAACAAGTTCTATGTTCAGTTTTCAATGTTCATTCAACCAAATAGATTGGTGGGAGAGATTGGTCGGTTTGAAAACGAGATACTCTCTACTCTTTCTCATGATAAAGATAAGTGGAATTGGAAACTGTGATCGGTGGATCTGGAACTGACTGTTTTAAAGCTGGTTCGCGAAATGTCGCGGAAGCAAGAGTCGCCACCGTCTTTTATTTTCTCCAAATGGAAAGGACAAAAGCACAGAAAAATTCCTTAAAAGAGGTTGCTCTCGGTTCGGGAGGTAGGTTATAGAAAGGGAAGGTGTTAGCACCCTTTCTATCCATGGTTATCCATGGGCTCTTAGATACTTGCTCAATGTGTTTTCAAAATTGTTTGTTTGCTTTTCAATGTGGGTTTCAAAAATATTCTTTGAAAAGTTTCAGTTCGACTCGTACGTCAGAGTGTTTGAAAAATTTACTTTGAAAGCTTTTGAAAAGTGTCAGTGTGAAAAGTCTTTGAATTTTTGTTTTGTTTTGAAGAGAGCAAGTATCTACGAGAACCTACCTACCCTAAGGAATTCGTCTGTGTAAATGTCCTTTAAAGTAGTGCCATTCCACCATTGAGAGGTAGGTAGCACCACCGTTGGAGGTGTTCGGGTCAATTCGAGTTTTAGGGACATGGTGACCACCGGAGCAATGGGAAGACACCTTAGAAGCTACCCTCATGCCAGGTTCCCGGATCATGAGGACTTACTAAGACATCCTCTACTCGATGATCACCTTTCGAAAGGCAACAGTGAGGCGTACCCTAGGGGTGGTGTGTGCGGTCCGTGTGTCATGTTTCAATTATTTTGTCTTGTCATGTTTGTTGTGATCTACGCTTGATTTTAGTTTTAAGTCCATACATTCTTTCATGCATATTTATTAACAGTTATAAAGTTTGCGGAAAAAAAATAAATCTAAACTATTACAAATGGCGCGGGTCCACATCGCCAAAATAAACCGAACCCGATTTGACTGAAAGTAAAGAAACGATAAAATAAAAAGTGCGAGAAATAAATTTACAAGGCTTTGGGGCATATACATAATTATTTAAACGATACAAGATAAATGTGCGAAATAAAGGAATTAAACACGAAACTAGGGCGTTGGACCCTTTCTGCAAAAGAATTTAAAGTTAATGAATTAATTAAAAATTAAATGATTAAATGTTTTTTTTGGTATTTTGTATTTTTTAGATTTAAAAGAAAAAGGAGTTAATTGAAATTAAATTAAAAGGCAAACCCTAATTCTAATGTTTTTATTTATTATGAAAGAATTAAATTAAGATCTAAATTAAACCTAAAATTTTTTATGTGCAATTTAATTATAAAAAATAAATAAATGAATAATTATTACTGTAAAAAAAAAAGGGAAAAAATTAAAAAGGAAGAAAGAGTGTTTATTAACCTAATTCTATATTTTTTACATTTTTGTTAAAAAAAGAATTGAACTTATAACCTAACTAAAACTAAATAATTACAAGCATTTATTTATGAAAATAATAAAATAAAAATTATATTTTTTGGTCTTTTCTGATTTTTGAATGTTTTTATATTTTGTAAAAAATAATTAACCAAATAAATAGCAAATAAAAGAAATAAAAAGAAAAATTAAAGAAAGAAAAAAAATAATAAGGCAAACCAGGGGGGGGGGGGGGTAGTCCCCAATTCAGGAGGTATAGGCCTAGCAAATCAGGCCCATTTGATTTTGAATCCATTGACTTTTGGAATTCTGTATGATGCTTTGACTAGGGTTCAGCATATTCATCCACCTTATGCCTTTGGATTGATTCCCAGGATGACGTGTAATGCTTGGATTGTGATGGTACATGGTGGTCCTGGACATTAGCAAAGCATAGAATTTTATTTTGAAAAATAATATGGAATTTTGCCAGACCTGGGACTTGAACCCAGGTCATGAAGGTCACATGCGCGCATCCTTGTCCACTGAGCCACTTTGATTTCATTTAATAAATAATAAACAATAAACAATATAAGAAGAAAACGTTAGTGCTTTTGGAAATTCGCGCGAAATTTGAATGGACCTATCACGTTCTGACACGGCTTCTTCTTCTTCGTTTTCCTGAAACATGAAACATATTGGCAACGGTTTTGCAACCATGGTGTTAGGCAGGCTATGGAAAAATAGCGACTAGCGCTATAGCATACATAAATTCATCGCGAGATATGCTTCTTCTTCGTCTCTAGGCGCTGAGTTCAACCATGGTGGTCTCAAAGGCCAATTTTACTGTATTGAAAAAGCCCTAATTTTTCCTTCTGAAAACCCTAGAGAACGAACATGGTAACTTGGCCAAAAGCGCACGAAACTTCAATTGAAAGTTATGGTTAGCTTGCAAATTTCATATTAAACAAGAATTCACAAATAAAAAGTGCAAAGGATGCTTAGAAAATGATGCACGATTTCAACAATTTTTCTGTACAGTTTGAGTTGTAGCTACCGTTTCTTCACGTTTTGATTGAGGTTAGGGGTTGGCACACCTTCAGAGTTTGTCTAGGAAACTATTAGGAAAAGAATTGAGGCTTAAAACTCACTCTAACTTTGAAATCAGTTTTGCATTATATGGCCAATTTTTCAAAATGTCAATAGGCTTTTCAGCGCAGCATATGGCATATTGTGGTTAGGGTTTGACTTAGGGCTTATGCTGGAAGGGAATTGGCTTGCTAACTGACCTAGATTCATGCTCATGAGGGAATTAGTCCTAGGGTTTTTTCCATTAACAAAGTTTCCTTCTTTTTAGCCAAGACCTAGACCTAGTGTGCAATTTAACCCTAGCCTGAGTTCTTGAGTTGGCCCATGATACAAGGAAGTTGTCCAAATCCACATGACACTATTCCATTGGTTTTTTGAATTTTATTTGAATTTTCAAAGATTTAAAATGAATTAAATTATCAAAAATTAAATAAAATAGAAAAATCAATATTTGGTCTTGAAATTAACCATGAGACACGTGTGTGGCATGATAAGGATGAATCAAGTGGAAAAAAGTGGGCCCTTTTGTCAAAAATTGGAGTTTCAAGGATAATTGACTTTTGCCATTTCACAAAAATTTCCCAACTTCTACAAGGCATAACTTGCTCAATTTTTAAGATTTTCTCATGTTCTTGGACATTTTGGAAAGGTCTTTGAGTCCTTTAACCAATGCCTTTGGTCCCATGTCATTTTGATTTACCAATCTCAAGTTATGGCCTTTGACTTAAAGTCCCTTTTTGTTGACTTTTGAAAATGACCTATAATGTTGAAATTGATAACTTTTTGTGAGAGCATTTCTTGGACTTGAAGTATGAAGATGAGTTGTAGGAAATGTCTTTCTCTTCAAAATGAGCTTTGGATGGAATTTTTTTGATAATCCATGTGAAAGTTATGCCCTGGTCAATTTCAGTTGACTTTTTCAGCTGTCCAAATATAGCAACTTTTGCATCTTTGATGATTTCTGAGCCAAATTTTGAGAATCATGATCAAGCATTGATCAAATGATGTTTGTGGCTTCAAAATGATATGTTGACCAAAAATTTGAACTTTTGACTGTCAAATGACCATTTTGCCCCTACAGTTGACTGTAGTGCAATTTAGGGTTTTGACTGTGCAATTTTGAGCTGAATGCCTTGAAACTTGATATGAGGATGCTTGACCATGTTTGTAAGCATATGAGACTTGATTGGGCTTTTGAACACTTCCTTTTCTTGATCAGACTCAAAACCCTAATTTTGACTGTATGTGAGACTGTTGCACTGCACAACCCTTGGGGAATTTTATAGCTTGGCTTGGCAATTTCTTGAGGAATATGGGAGGGCAAATTTTGGGGTATAACAGTTGCCCCTGTTCAATCTTCTTAGACCTGAGGATGCAGATTGGCTGACGTGCCTTTCGTAATCCGAGGGTAAAAGATGATTGGACACTAGAGTGCCCGGAAATTTGCGCTCACATGTTAGCAATGATGGGAATGGGCTTATAGATGCCATCTGGATGTTTGATTGCGTAAGAGATTCCTTGGCGAGAACCTGCATACCTGCAAAAGAAAAATGAGTACCTGACACGTTGCAGGAGCTGATTTTTGAGAAAAATCTTGGTGATTTTAACTTCAACGACGCTCGTTGAGAAAAGATCTGGGGTGTCTTCTACTGGGATAAGAATCAGGGAGATCTTAGGGTCGATCTGACTGAACCAGAGAGGCCTTTGACTGGGTAAGAATCAGGAAAATCTTAGGGTCGATTTAACTGAACTGGTCTAGGTCTTGAAATGTCTTCAACTGGATAAGCATCAGGGAGATCTTAGGATCGATCTGACTGAACCAGAGAAGGCCTTTGACTGGATAAGCATCAGGAAAATCTTGGGACGATTTAACTGAACCGGTCTAGGTCTTGAGATGTCTTCAACTGGATAAGCATCAGGGAGATCTTAGGGTCGATCTGACTGAACCAGAGAAGGCCTTTGACTGGATAAGCATCAGGAAAATCTTGGGACGATTTAACTGAACCGGTCTAGGTCTTGAAATGTCTTCAACTGGATAAGCATCAGGGAGATCTTAGGGTCGATCTGACTGAACCAGAGAGGCCTTTGACTGGATAAGCATCAGGAAAATCTTGGGACGATTTAACTGAACCGGTCTAGGTCTTGAAATGTCTTCAACTGGATAAGCATCAGGAAAATCTTGGGACGATTTAACTGAACCAGAGGAGGCCTTTGACTGGATAAGCATCAGGAAAATCTTGGGATGATTTAACTGAACCGGTCTAGGTCTTGAAATGTCTTCAACTGGATAAGCATCAGGGAGATCTTAGGGTCGATCTGACTGAACCAGAGAGGCCTTTGACTGGATAAGCATCAGGAAAATCTTGGGACAATTTAACTGAACCGGTCTAGGTCTTGAAATGTCTTCAACTGGATAAGCATCAGGAAAATCTTGGGACGATTTAACTGAACCAGAGGAGGCCTTTGACTGGATAAGCATCAGGAAAATCTTAGGACGATTTAACTGAACCGGTCTAGGTCTTGAAATGTCTTCAACTGGATAAGCATCAGGAAAATCTTGGGACGATTTAACTGAACCAGAGGAGGCCTTTGACTGGATAAGCATCAGGAAAATCTTGGGACGATTTAACTGAACCTGTCTAGGTCTTGAAATGTCTTCAGCTGGATAAGCATCAGGGAGATCTTAGGGTCGATCTGACTGAACCAGAGAAGGCCTTTGACTGGATAAGCATCAGGAAAATCTTAGGGTCGATTTAACTGAACCGGTCTAGGTCTTGAAATGTCTTCAGCTGGATAAGCATCAGGAAAATCTTGGGACGATTTAACTGAACCAGAGAAGGCCTTTGACTGGATAAGCATCAGGAAAATCTTGGGGTCGATTTAACTGAACCGGTCTAGGTCTTGAAATGTAGCTTGAGAACTTAACTGGATCTTTCCTGAAAGATAAAAGTCAGTCATATGCAATGCATGATATGGATCAAGCAATGATGTTCTCAACATAAATGAGATTTGTATGATGCAGTGCGTTATGCATGTTACAATGATGTATGTGATGTTTTATGTATGTTTTTGTCTAGGAAAGTAAATCCTTGACGGGTGCCGGGAAGTCGTATCCTGGGCTGATATTGAGGAATAAACTTGTACTTCCGCTGGGGATGATAGTTGCAAGAATACCGGTAGGAGAAAATGACTCCGTTGCGGAATAAACTTGGCAAGGACGATTCTGCGGGGAGAAAATATACTCTGACGACCATGCTGGGAAGCAATACTCTATGGGGAGAGAGATGCCTTGCTGAGTGTTGATAACTTGCTGAGGATACCGTTGTTATATTGGAAGTATTGAGGGACTTCGCTGGGGATAGGAAAGAACCATATTGACGACGACCTTTCCGTGGCTTTTGGCTGAGGATAACCCAGTTATATCCTGTTAAGGAAATAACTCTTTAAATGAAGCCGGACGACGCGTTCATGCTCTGCTAGGGGATGAGCTTCCAGAATATACTGGGGATAAGCTTACTGCTTGGGGAGATGAATTCCATCTTTCCTGGGGAACTTGGATGGGACTCTCCTGGGGAAGTTTTGATATGCTGGGGAAGTGATCCCTTTGAATGTTGATGTATGCCGCCGGGGAACAATCTTCAGACCAAGACTGCCGGGGATGCTTGTTAAGAATATATGCTGCTGGAGAATATTGGGATCTACCGGAGGATACCCAATTTCCTTGAGACTTGTTAACTTTGTTTGGGGAAGAATGCACTGACTTGCTGTCTCACTCTCTGGGGAATTTAAGATGCCTGGTTAGGTTCTTTAGCTGACCCTACCTTGATACCTTGGAGGATGGAACAATTAGACTGCTCAGACAACTCTTTATTGCCCCTGTTTCTAGTGTTACCTGCAATTAATTCTTTGTTTCGTATGCAAATATTTATGAGCTAGCAAGTTATTGTCAATGCATATATCACAAATTGAACCTTGGACGTTCTTCGCAAAACAGAACAGAAAAAAGAAAAACAGTTGGCACGTTTAACTGAAAAGTATATTTGTATTGATTTTGAATAGCCTATGAATAGGCGTTTTGTGTACAAGAGGCTGACGTCCTAGTAAGAGGTACGCCGCTGAACAAAAGAGTTTATACAAGTTTTGTACAAAATAAAATAAACAGCTGTGTGAAATATGAATGATCCACTGGGTTTCAACTCTGCTATCGTCTTTATAACTCTGAGCGTCTCATCACTTGATGACCTTGGTTGAAGGTGAAGCTGACTGATCGATGCCGTCTGAACTTGATGTAGATACCGGATTCTGGATGCAAAGTGATCCAATGAGACATAGTATTACGCTTTTATCCCTAATTTTTGCCTGGACTGCCCTTTCGGGTTTTCAGTCCACCGGGATACCCATTTTTGCCCAAGCCGCCTTTTCAGGTTTTCGACTTGCCGGGTGTACAGATTTTTCATTTTCATCCCTTCATTTTGCCCGAACCCTTTTGGTTCGACGGGAAGCCCTAATTTTTGCCTAGACATGTCAGCCTAGCGGGTCTTTTTTCATGCGTAGTATTTTTTAACTATGTCTGCATTGGCGGGGTGAGGAAGGTCGTCACCATCCATGTTGGTTAATATCATTGCTCCTCCTGAGAACACATGCTTAACCACAAATGGCCCTTCGTACGTAGGGGTCCATTTGCCCCTTGGATCACTCTGAGGAAGGATGATTCGCTTGATCACCAGATCCCCGACTTGATATTCCTGTGGTCTGACCTTTTTGTTAAATGCCCTGATCATTCGTTTCTGATACGTCTGACCATGACAGATAGCAGCAAGTCTCTTTTCGTCAATAAGGTTGAGCTGATCAAGTCGTGTCTGGATCCAATCATCTTCGTTCAGATTTGCATCCTTCATTATCCGGAGAGAAGGAATTTGTACCTCGATCGGCAAGACTGCCTCCATGCCATAAACCAGAGAGAAAGGAGTTGCCCCGGTTGACGTCCTAGCTGAGGTACGATATCCATGTAGAGCGAACGGTAACATCTCGTGCCAGTCTTTATACGTTACTGTCATCTTCTGCACGATCTTCTTGATGTTTTTATTAGCTGCTTCTACAGCCCCATTCATCTTCGGTCTGTAAGGAGAAGAATTGTGGTGTTGTATCTTGAACTGTTCGCAGAGCTCAGCGATCATCTTATTGTTCAGGTTGGTACCGTTATCTGTAATAATCCGCTCAGGTACCCCGTACCGACAGATCAGATTGTGCCGGATGAACCGTGCCACAACAGTCTTGGTTACCGTAGCATAGGATGCTGCCTCAACCCACTTCGTAAAATAATCAATTGCCACTAGGATGAAGCGATGTCCATTAGATGCCGTAGGTTTAATCTCACCGATCATGTCTATGCCCCACATTGCAAATGGCCAAGGCGCAGTCAGAACATTCAGGGGAACCGGAGGAACATGCACCTTGTCTGCGTAGATCTGGCACTTGTGGCATGTTCTGGAATGTTGGTAACAGTCAGCTTCCATTGTGGACCAGTAATATCCTTCCCGTAGGATTTTCTTAGCCATGGTATGTCCACTGGAGTGTGTACCAAAGGTCCCTTCATGCAGCTCTTCCATGATTCTTTCTGCTTCAGTCTTATCTACACAACGCAGTAGGGTCGAATCCTGATTTCGCTTGTACAAGATGCCGTTGCTAAGAAAGAACTTGGCTGCAAACCTCCTCAGGAATTTCTTATCATTGACAGAGGCACCTTCAGGGTATTCCTGAACTTCCAGATATCTCTTCACTTCGTGGTACCAAGGCTTCTCAGTCACCAATTCAGTCTCGAGATCACAACAGTATGCCGGTTCGTCCAGTTTCCAGATGATGATCCGGGGAGCTTCATTATCCCATTTAACCTTGAACATTGAAGACATTGTAGCTAACGCGTCCGCCAACTGATTCTCTTCTCTTGGAAAATGCTCAAATGTTATCTCTGTGAAGTGGGGGATCAGGGCCAACACACATTCTCTGTAAGGAATCAAGTTTGGGTGTTTCGTATCCCACTCTCCTTTGATCTGATTGATCACAAGAGCGGAATCTCCGAAGACACACAGAAATTTGATCCTTAGGTCGATCGCAGCTTGAAGACCCATAATACACGCTTCATACTCCGCCATATTGTTGGTACAGTTGAAACACAACCGGGCGGTGAGTGGAGTATGAGTACCTTGTGGAGATACGATTATGGCGCCGATACCATTTCCCAAAGCATTGGAGGCTCCGTCAAAGTGCATAGACCATCGGGATCCTGGTTCAGGTCCTTCATCCGGCCCAGGTACTTCACAGTCAGTTACTATCATAATGCTTTCATCTGGAAACTCGAAGTTCATTGATTGGTAGTCATCCACAGCTTGATGGGCTAAGTGGTCTGCCAATACACTTCCCTTGATGGCTTTTTGGGTCGTGTACTGAATGTCGTATTCCGTCAAGATCATCTGCCATCTTGCAATTCTCCCAGACAGAGCAGGCTTTTCGAATATATACTTTATAGGATCCATTTTTGAGATTAACAAGGTAGTGTGAGTCAGCATATACTGTCTCAGCCGGCGAGCAGCCCATACCAAAGCGCAGCAAGTTTTCTCAAGCAGTGAGTATCGGATCTCACAGTCGGTAAACTTTTTGCTAAGGTAATAAATGGCATGCTCTTTTCGGCCAGACTCGTCATGCTGCCCCAGCACACACCCCATTGCATTATCAAGCACTGTCAGGTAAAGTATCAAAGGTCTCCCTTCAACTGGTGGCATAAGGATGGGTGGTTCTTGGAGATATTCTTTGATTCTATCAAAAGCAGCCTGACATTCATCATTCCAACGTACTACCTGATCTTTCTTCAGCAGCTTGAAGATTGGTTCACAGGTAGCAGTTAAGTGTGAGATGAACCGAGCAATGTAATTCAGACGTCCTAGAAAGCCTCTGACTTCCTTCTCTGTCTTAGGAACTGGCATCTCTTGAATAGCTTTGACCTTAGCTGGGTCCACTTGAATGCCTTTATCACTGACCACGAAGCCTAGCAACTTCCCAGATCTTACCCCGAAGGTGCACTTGTTCGGGTTCAACCTCAGCTTGTACAGTTTCAAACGGTCAAACAGTTTCTGCAGATGATCAAGGTGTTCTTCCTCAGTCTGGGACCTAGCGATCATGTCGTCAACATACACTTCTATCTCGTGATGGATCATGTCGTGAAATAAGGCAACCATGGCACGTTGGTAGGTTGCCCCAGCATTCTTTAATCCGAACGGCATGACCTTGTAACAGAAAGTGCCCCACTGAGTAACAAATGTAGTCTTTTCCATGTCTTCAGGAGCCATCTTGATCTGATTGTAGCCTGAAAAACCATCCATGAAAGAGAACACTTTATGTTGAGCTGTATTATCAACAAGGACATCAATGTGAGGTAGAGGGAAGTCATCCTTGGGGCTAGCCCTGTTCAGATCCCTGTAATCGACACACATCCTGACCTTGCCGTCCTTCTTAGGTACCGGCACCACATTAGCAACCCACTGAGGGTAAGAAGTTACTGCAAGGAACCCGGCATCAAACTGCTTCATAACCTCGGCTTTAATCTTCTCGGACATCTCTGGACGCATACGGCGGACCTTTTGCTTAACCGGAGGGCAATCTTCTTTAGTTGGTAAGTGATGGACCACAATGTCGGTATCTAATCCGGGCATATCTTCGTAGGACCAGGCAAAGATTTCTTTATAGTCATGCAGCATCTGAGTCAACCGTTGCTTCACGCTGAGTTCTAGGTTGGCACCAATCTTCACCTCTTTCTTGTCTTCCTCAGTACCCAAGTTTATTATTTCCACTGGTTCTTCATGGGGTTGAATTGCCCTCTCTTCCTGTTGTAACAGTCTTGCAAGTTCACCAGGCACTTCGCAATCATCTTCACCTTCGTCTTCGGCTAAGTTGATCGGATTTTCAAAGTCATAACTGGCAGTAGCAGAGTCGTTACCAGTGAGATCCAGAGTGGATTGAAACCTGTATGAGTGAGTGTGTGTGTAAATACAGCTGTTTTGCAATATGTAAAGAAAGGAAAGAAAAGGAGCGCAAAATTTGAATTGTGAAAAACGTCCAATGCTTTTATTCATGATATATGATAGTGACAAACAAAAGCCCTCATAAATAAAACACCGGGCCATATAGTTTCAAATTATTGTTTATTACAAATCAAAAAACAAAGAAATTCATTACTGGGGAACAAAAGTTATGGGTGTAAAATCTTTAGCAGTCCAATTGGTCAATCCACCGTCGGCCGTCGGGTAGATCCAGCTATCGAACTCTGACTCTCCCACTTCATCTTCCTCTCCAATAGCATTCACTTCAGAGTGAGTGATGAGCACCGGAGGTCTTCCAATTCTTGCCTTGCGCATTGCTTTCTGAGCTTCTGTGGTGAAACCCAGCCCAAACTTGTTAGTCTTAGGAGTAAGATCAGGGAGCTTGCCCCAGTTTGCACATTCACCTTTTTCGATCACAGCCCGGGCGTCCTTTAAGGAGGCCATCTTCATAGGAGAAACCTCTTCATCTGCTTCTGCTGCTGCCAAGGTTTGTGGTACTTCCTCAAAATGTTGAAAGGGGGTTTCAATGAACTCCCCATCCATTTCTACGTATCTGAAGGAGTTGAGGTGGCTGACCATGTACTCCTCTTCCCCTTGCACTGTTACAATCTTCCCCCTGACCGGGTACTTGAGCTTCTGATGCAATGTGGAGGTCACAGCTCCAGCCTTGTGGATCCATGGGCGACCCAGCAAACAAGAATAGGACGGATGGATGTCCATCACATAGAATTTTGAATCGAATACCTGTGACCCAACCCTGATTGGAATGTCCACCTCACCATGCACCATTCTTTTGGACCCGTCAAAGGCCCGGACAACAATGTGAGTTGGTTTGAGCTCTAGACCTTCACAATCCAGCCTATCCAGAGCCTTCTTGGGCAGCACGTTTAATGAAGAACCTGTGTCAACCAGCACATGAGCAAGAGTAGTGCCCCTGCATTCAATGGAGACATGCAGGGCATCATTATGGTTTTTCCCTTTTGCTGTCAGATCGGCATCAGAGAAACCCAAGCCATTATCAGCGGTTAGGTTGGCCACACAGTCGGTGAACTGGTCAGCAGTCGTCTCTTGGGGTACGTGGGCTGTCTTTAAGAAAGCAATCAGAGCCTTTGCATGGGCCTCTGAACACAGCAGCAGTGACAACATGGAGATTTTAGAGGGGGTGTGCCCCAGCTGTTCTACAACGTTGAAATCACTTTTCTTTATTATTTTGAGGATTTCTTCCATTTCCTGCTTGGAAGCCTCAACAATGGTCTTTGGTGCCTCCGTCCTGGCAGGCATATCAGCAACAATTCCCTTGCCCCGAGTATCAGATGACTCAGTAGCAGGGGTGGATACTTGGTCAGGGGGAGAAACAGGCTCTCTGGCAGGTGTGAAGATCAAAGGCCTATGAATTGCCGGAGGAGCAATGTCTGGCGAGAACAGTCTTCCACTACGAGTGACCTTAGCAGGCCCGGTGATGTTGGAGACACCAGTATCAATGTTGCACTCTTGTTTCACACCCAGAACATAAACATCCGCCCCATAGTGCCATGGGACAGCCTTATCAGATTTGTAGGGCATAGGCCCCGGAACAGTAATGGTGATGGGAGCACTCTTGTGAACTGACAAAATTTGTATAGGCTTCTTTGAAGGAGCCTTGGAATGGTTGTTGAAGATGGTAACGATCGACACTTCTTCAACAGGAGCAGCAGGAACAACAGTCTTTCTGAACAAAATCTCTCTACTATCTATCAGGTTTTGGACACCTGACTTCAACAGAGAACAACCAGCAGGGGAAGCAACACATAGAGGGCAACTTTCGCTACATCCCGGAAATAAACCGGCTAGCAACAGATTCCTCTTGACCATCAGCAACGGAGTAGCAACATCATCCACCGAAGCTACATACAAATCCTCTTCAACAGCATTCACTCCATGCTGGGGCATGGGAGCAGTTACAACATTTGGCCTCTCGGGCGCCTCAAACTGTATCTCCTTTGCATCAATGAGGTCTTGAACCTTATTCTTTAGGGCCCAACAGTCATCTGTGTTATGCCCCGGGCTATCAGAGTGATAAGCACAGCGAGCATTTGGATTGAACTTGGGGGATGCAGTATTGGGAAACTTTGGAGCCTCCCTGACAGTCACTAAATTGGTGGATAGCAACTGTGGCAGGATCTGTGATAAGGTCATGCTTAACCGGGTATACTCTCTCCGGGGTCTTTCAAACTTTTGAGGATTAGTTGGCCGAGGAGCGGCAGCAGGTTTGGCAATCATTACCGCACTGACAGATTGGCGGTGTTCAGGTCGCTCTGTTCTCCGGGAGCTATATACAGCACTAGCCTCCTTTTTGAAGGGTTTCTTCTCAGTACTGGAGGAGGCAACTTTCTGTATCTTCCCCGATTTTATACCGGCCTCGATCCTTTCACCAGTCAGGATCAGATCAGTAAACCCAGCAGAGGAATTACCAATGAGATGATTGAAAAATGGACCAGATAGGGTCCCCAAGAACATATCTACCAGCTCCCGATCCGTCAATGGTGGCTGCACCCTGCCAGCCAGGTCTCTCCATTTCTGGGCGTACTCCTTAAAACCTTCACCCGACCCTAGCGACATACCCTGGAGCTGGGTACGCGTAGGAGCGAGGTCGGCATTATACTGATACTGCTTGTAAAAAGCAGTGGCCAGATCCTCCCAGTTACGACTGCTGATTCCATCCAGCTGATAGAACCAGTCGAGGTGAGTCCCTGAAAGACTCTCCTGGAAGAAGTGGATCCAAAGGTTCTTGTCTGCTGTGTAAGGCTGGATCTTCCTTACATAAGAACGGAGGTGCATCTTGGGACAAGAAGCCCCATCATACTTCACGAAGGCAGGTGTTTTGAACTTGTGCGGGATCACCACTCCAGTAGATAACCCCAAGTCTCCGAAATCCAATCCAGGCACCCGCTGAACTTCCATAGCCTTTAATCTGTCTTCCAGCTGTTTGTACCGGTCTTCAGCAGGAGGGTACTGTTCGTCGTTGAAGTCTGTTTCAGTATCAGAGCCCACAGGAGTAGTGACCTCCCTTTCTTGGTGACTACCTTCCGTCACAGATGGAGGAGTCCTTTCAGCTTCAACCAAAGTGTTCCCGAGTCTGCGCCCAGTGTTAAATAGCACAGTCCTCCTCTTCTTCTTAGTCTTCTTCAAAAGCATGGTCTTCAACTCTTGTTGACCCTGAGCCAAGCCCTTGATCAGCTCCTGAAATTGGGCGTTTTGCGCCTGAAACTGGACGTTCTGCGCCTGAAGAGCCTTGATAGATGCCTCGGTTGATGATTCAGGATTCATGATGCTGAAATAAACAGCGAAGAACAGTAAACAACCTGAAAAGAAGAGTACCTATGATGCACATGATGAATGATATGTGTTTATGTAATGCATTCAAGGGTTCGAAAACTCAAATTTGTTGTAGACCAAAAGGAACACACATTATTATTAAGAAAATCATTGTTTAATACATCAAAGCCTCATGGGCAAAAGTACAAAAAGATCAAATCAATCCCAAAATATGTTGCGCATCTTCTTTGGAGCTATGTAAGTGTCTTCTTTGGAGCTATGTAAGTGTTGAGGTTCCTTTCCTCGTGCAACAGGCGGGTGAGCTCCAAGACCTTCCTTTCACTGGCATGCAAACTAGTCTCAAGAGAATTCCGCTCTTCCTTAAGCTGGATCCAACTCTTCTGCATCTCTTCCCAGGATGTGGGCATATCAGGGTGCTGAATAATATGAGACACCTCTCCTTCCAAGGCAGGCTCTTTGATTACTGGAAGCATGTGAGGATAAGGCATTACTAATTTCTGAGAGCGGGCTCGTACCCACTTGAGGTAAGGCTCCAAAGGGATGGAGTTCCTGTGCCCTAGTGTCTTGCTGTCTATCCTACTAGGCATCCTCCAAGCTCTGATAAATCTCTGGCGAAGTCCTTGAGTATCGTTGTCGAAGTCAAAAACTATGTCAGGAATCAACATGTCATGAGGACCATCCCTCCGAGCATAACCAAATTGTCTCCAAGCCAGGCAAGGACTATAAGTAATACCCCCTCTGATTCCAAGTAAAGGAACATTAGGATACTCCCCGCAACGATCAATGATAGTGACATCTTCTCTGGACCTAGGGCACCAATGTATATCTGCATGTGTAAGAGTCATCAACCGTTGTGACCATCTCAAACCCCACTCATTCTTCAGGACTGATTGTGGAAGGTGTGAAATAAACCACTTCCCCAGCAGAGTCGCCAGTTCTGTGATCGGTGGATCTGGAACTGACTGTTTTAAAGCTGGTTCGCGAAATGTCGCGGAAGCAAGAGTCGCCACCGTCTTTTATTTTCTCCAAATGGAAAGGACAAAAGCACAGAAAAATTCCTTAAAAGAGGTTGCTCTCGGTTCGGGAGGTAGGTTATAGAAAGGGAAGGTGTTAGCACCCTTTCTATCCATGGTTATCCATGGGCTCTTAGATACTTGCTCAATGTGTTTTCAAAATTGTTTGTTTGCTTTTCAATGTGGGTTTCAAAAATATTCTTTGAAAAGTTTCAGTTCGACTCGTACGTCAGAGTGTTTGAAAAATTTGCTTTGAAAGCTTTTGAAAAGTGTCGGTGTGAAAAGTCTTTGAATTTTTGTTTTGTTTTTGAAGAGAGCAAGTATCTACGAGAACCTACCTACCCTAAGGAATTCGTCTGTGTAAATGTCCTTTAAAGTAGTGCCATTCCACCATTGAGAGGTAGGTAGCACCACCGTTGGAGGTGTTCGGGTCAATTCGAGTTTTAGGGACATGGTGACCACCGGAGCAATGGGAAGACACCTTAGAAGCTACCCTCATGCCAGGTTCCCGGATCATGAGGACTTACTAAGACATCCTCTACTCGATGATCACCTTTCGAAAGGCAACAGTGAGGCGTACCCTAGGGGTGGTGTGTGCGGTCCGTGTGTCATGTTTCAATTATTTTGTCTTGTCATGTTTGTTGTGATCTACGCTTGATTTTAGTTTTAAGTCCATACATTCTTTCATGCATATTTATTAACAGTTATAAAGTTTGCGGAAAAAAAATAAATCTAAACTATTACAAATGGCGCGGGTCCACATCGCCAAAATAAACCGAACCCGATTTGACTGAAAGTAAAGAAACGATAAAATAAAAAGTGCGAGAAATAAATTTACAAGGCTTTGGGGCATATACATAATTATTTAAACGATACAAGATAAATGTGCGAAATAAAGGAATTAAACACGAAACTAGGGCGTTGGACCCTTTCTGCAAAAGAATTTAAAGTTAATGAATTAATTAAAAATTAAATGATTAAATGTTTTTTTTGGTATTTTGTATTTTTTAGATTTAAAAGAAAAAGGAGTTAATTGAAATTAAATTAAAAGGCAAACCCTAATTCTAATGTTTTTATTTATTATGAAAGAATTAAATTAAGATCTAAATTAAACCTAAAATTTTTTATGTGCAATTTAATTATAAAAAATAAATAAATGAATAATTATTACTGTAAAAAAAAAAGGGAAAAAATTAAAAAGGAAGAAAGAGTGTTTATTAACCTAATTCTATATTTTTTACATTTTTGTTAAAAAAAGAATTGAACTTATAACCTAACTAAAACTAAATAATTACAAGCATTTATTTATGAAAATAATAAAATAAAAATTATATTTTTTGGTCTTTTCTGATTTTTGAATGTTTTTATATTTTGTAAAAAATAATTAACCAAATAAATAGCAAATAAAAGAAATAAAAAGAAAAATTAAAGAAAGAAAAAAAAATAATAAGGCAAACCAGGGGGGGGGGGGGGGTAGTCCCCAATTCAGGAGGTATAGGCCTAGCAAATCAGGCCCATTTGATTTTGAATCCATTGACTTTTGGAATTCTGTATGATGCTTTGACTAGGGTTCAGCATATTCATCCACCTTATGCCTTTGGATTGATTCCCAGGATGACGTGTAATGCTTGGATTGTGATGGTACATGGTGGTCCTGGACATTAGCAAAGCATAGAATTTTATTTTGAAAAATAATATGGAATTTTGCCAGACCTGGGACTTGAACCCAGGTCATGAAGGTCACATGCGCGCATCCTTGTCCACTGAGCCACTTTGATTTCATTTAATAAATAATAAACAATAAACAATATAAGAAGAAAACGTTAGTGCTTTTGGAAATTCGCGCGAAATTTGAATGGACCTATCACGTTCTGACACGGCTTCTTCTTCTTCGTTTTCCTGAAACATGAAACATATTGGCAACGGTTTTGCAACCATGGTGTTAGGCAGGCTATGGAAAAATAGCGACTAGCGCTATAGCATACATAAATTCATCGCGAGATATGCTTCTTCTTCGTCTCTAGGCGCTGAGTTCAACCATGGTGGTCTCAAAGGCCAATTTTACTGTATTGAAAAAGCCCTAATTTTTCCTTCTGAAAACCCTAGAGAACGAACATGGTAACTTGGCCAAAAGCGCACGAAACTTCAATTGAAAGTTATGGTTAGCTTGCAAATTTCATATTAAACAAGAATTCACAAATAAAAAGTGCAAAGGATGCTTAGAAAATGATGCACGATTTCAACAATTTTTCTGTACAGTTTGAGTTGTAGCTACCGTTTCTTCGCGTTTTGATTGAGGTTAGGGGTTGGCACACCTTCAGAGTTTGTCTAGGAAACTATTAGGAAAAGAATTGAGGCTTAAAACTCACTCTAACTTTGAAATCAGTTTTGCATTATATGGCCAATTTTTCAAAATGTCAATAGGCTTTTCAGCGCAACATATGGCATATTGTGGTTAGGGTTTGACTTAGGGCTTATGCTGGAAGGGAATTGGCTTGCTAACTGACCTAGATTCATGCTCATGAGGGAATTAGTCCTAGGGTTTTTTCCATTAACAAAGTTTCCTTCTTTTTAGCCAAGACCTAGACCTAGTGTGCAATTTAACCCTAGCCTGAGTTCTTGAGTTGGCCCATGATACAAGGAAGTTGTCCAAATCCACATGACACTATTCCATTGGTTTTTGAATTTTATTTGAATTTTCAAAGATTTAAAATGAATTAAATTATCAAAAATTAAATAAAATAGAAAAATCAATATTTGGTCTTGAAATTAACCATGAGACACGTGTGTGGCATGACAAGGATGAATCAAGTGGAAAAAAGTGGGCCCTTTTGTCAAAAATTGGAGTTTCAAGGATAATTGACTTTTGCCATTTCACAAAAATTTCCCAACTTCTACAAGGCATAACTTGCTCAATTTTTAAGATTTTCTCATGTTCTTGGACATTTTGGAAAGGTATTTGAGTCCTTTAACCAATGCCTTTGGTCCCATGTCATTTTGATTTACCAATCTCAAGTTATGGCCTTTGACTTAAAGTCCCTTTTTGTTGACTTTTGAAAATGACCTATAATGTTGAAATTGATAACTTTTTGTGAGAGCATTTCTTGGACTTGAAGTATGAAGATGAGTTGTAGGAAATGTCTTTCTCTTCAAAATGAGCTTTGGATGGAATTTTTCTGATAATCCATGTGAAAGTTATGCCCTGGTCAATTTCAGTTGACTTTTTCAGCTGTCCAAATATAGCAACTTTTGCATCTTTGATGATTTCTGAGCCAAATTTTGAGAATCATGATCAAGCATTGATCAAATGATGTTTGTGGCTTCAAAATGATATGTTGACCAAAAATTTGAACTTTTGACTGTCAAATGACCATTTTGCCCCTACAGTTGACTGTAGTGCAATTTAGGGTTTTGACTGTGCAATTTTGAGCTGAATGCCTTGAAACTTGATATGAGGATGCTTGACCATGTTTGTAAGCATATGAGACTTGATTGGGCTTTTGAACACTTCCTTTTCTTGATCAGACTCAAAACCCTAATTTTGACTGTATGTGAGACTGTTGCACTGCACAACCCTTGGGGAATTTTATAGCTTGGCTTGGCAATTTCTTGAGGAATATGGGAGGGCAAATTTTGGGGTATAACAGAAACATACAATAGATGATATGTTTTTTTAGCTCCTTCTAAGGTGGTTGTCTTTTCTTGTTAACTTTTACAAGATAAACTCCCTTCTAGAGGGTACATGTTTAAACGAGGGGTGATTGTTGATTCTGTTAGGATCTCTTGTCTCATGTGTGGGGATTCAGTTGAGTCAATTTCCCATTTCTTTGTCACTTAAGAGTTATTTTGATAGTGTGGTATATGATTTTTCAGTGGTTGTGTTGACAAATGGTTCTTTCTAGTGATCATACATTTCTTATTTAGTTTTTTCACTCTTTAGGCAGTATGCTTAGTCTATAAGTGGTTTTGCTAGGATTTTGCTATGATTATGCATGTTGTCTGATTTATTTGGAGCATTCATAATAATAAGATCTTCAACAGTGTTTCAACAGTTGTGAATGAAATGGACGAGAGAAATATTTTCTCCGACTGATTTCAGAATCCTAACATTTATCTTAATCAAATGTGGATCAAGTGTTTGCTTTGATTTTAAGTATGTAATTTTTGGTGCTCTCTTGGTGGATTCTGATTTATATTGATGATTCCGTTGGTTTGAGATCTAGCCAGAACCCTATATGATGACGTTTTTAAATGATTGAGTTTTATTTCTATGCATTTTATCTGAACTTTTTGTTGTTTGACACGTCTTTGATTATGAGTTTTTTCTATTGTATCTTTATTTTTCTATTTTTGTAATCAACTTGACATATTTAATATTATTTGATATCTTATCTTATTTATTTTGGTTGATTTATAGACTAGATAAATTATTTATTTCATAAATCTAAAAAGTGAATTGTCTCTTATAAAAAATAAGAACGAAGATAATATTATTTTATCATTAAAAAAATTACCATGTCCATATTATTTTATACTACTAGTTAACTATAAGAGTTTAAAGCCTATATGCTAAAAAAAATTGGAAGCAACATATATACACATAAAAATAAAATTTGATTAAATTAAAATAAATAAAATATCAATTAAAAAACAAAATATCTACAGAATAAATAAACAAAAATGAGACTCACCTCAAAATTGTTAATGGATTTCATTTTTTTATGTCGGTTACTCAAATTGCACATGTTTTTATTTTTAACCATAAAATCTTAGTCTCTCAATATAAATACGTTGCTAGCTATAGTTCATATTCATTCGTAAGCCCTTACTAGTTTTATTCTGCTTGTTCATTCTCTTGGGAAGTATGAATTCAGGTCCTCTAATTCTTGGGAGAGTGATAGGAGATGTAACTGATTTTTTCACCCCAAGCATAAAAATGTCTGTAATTTACAACAACAAAGAAATCTTCACTGGTTATGAAGTTCCCTTTCCTTCCACAGTTAAAAATAAGCCAAGGATTCAGATTCAAGGAGGGGACATGAGGTCCCTCTTTACACTGGTATTAACTATATATATATATATATATATATATATATATATATATATATATATATATATATATATATATATATATATATATATATATATATATATATATATTGAAAATTTTTATTAGATGGTGTAAAAAACGCTTTTTTATTAGAAAAGTAAGTTAATAATTTGTTTTATTTTTTCTGCAGATCATGATAGACCCGGATGTGCCTGGCCCAAGTGATCCTTACATGAAAGAACACTTGCACTGGTATTTAATATATTATCTAGATCATAACATACCTTGAAATGTAGATTATTTTGCCTCTAAATCGATGGATCTGGTTGTAACTATGTCAACAAAGAAACTTTTAATATACTAGCAAATTTTAGTTCAATGACAAATTAATATTGGTAATTTGGATGCTATCATTATGAACTATAGATTTCGCATTTGTGTATTCTAGTAGAATTTTTAGTATTTATTTTTCTTTCTTCCCCAATAAAAAAACAAAACTTTTAAAGATAATAACAATTTAAAGTTGTAGCAATACTTATATTCCTAAAAAAAAATTTTATTTAGTAAACTTTCTCAATAAAATTTATTATATGAAAGAGTTTGGTCATTTGATGCTTTGATCTTTCACTATGGAAACCTCAACCTAGGAAGTTACACTTCTCCATTTAAGTCTTGGTTTAGTAGGATGATTGTGTTTGTTCGAGGGATTAAAATTATAATTTTATGAATTTTATTTTTAGGCATATTAATGTTTGAAATTTTATTTCTGTTTATTTGTTTGATAAGTTATTAAAGTTTTTAAGAATATTTTTAAATTTTATTTTATTTATAATTTTAAAATTTTAAAATATAAAAAAAATATGTTAAAATAATATAGAAATAAGTAATTATAGGTGATTATTTTTTATTTCTATGGGAATTTGTTATTGGAATAAATATTTAAACATTCATGAATAAATGATATTCTTTAGAATAAAAAATTTGTCAGAATAATTTATGAAAATTTGAAACAAACATAGAAATATAGAATTCCTAACCTCACATTCCTGAGAATACAATTTGTATTTATGAAACAAACACCCTCTCTATAAATTTAATTTTATGATATAAAAATATATAATTTTAAATATATCAAAGACAGTTATAAAATAGTTTTTTTATATAAAAAAATTATTGGGTAGTTCTTTAAGATGAGCTAGGTTTTTTGGTTTCTTAGCCATAGCCCATATGTAGATTTTTAATCAAACGTTTTTTTTTTCATTCAAAGTTGATTGTTAACAGCTGTTACTCTGTATGTTTCTTAAATGTAGGAGTCTTTGTACTTTTGTTACCGTGGAAATCTTTGTATCTATGTCTTGAAATATCTCTATATTAGACTCAATTAAAATGGTAGTAAGTTGTAGCATTTTTTAGACAGTAAATGTAATTCTAAATGAAAAAAAAGGAGTACAATTTTACACCTTATAACAACATTTTTAGCACAACAAATATACTCTCTCTGTTTTTAAAATGGCCGTTTAAGGTTTTCATACCAATTAAAAAAATATAATAATACTATCAAAAAATATTGTATTTTTACTAAATTAATTTTATAAATATATTTAAAATTATATATATAGTAATAATTAAATAATGTAATAGAAAAATAAAAATTATTTCTAAATTGAAAATTGAGAATAATATTTATTTTAAAATATATTTAATTTGCTAAAATGATAGTTTTTGAAAAGCGGAGAGAGTGTTGATTATTACTTCATAATATTAAGTTGTACATTAGATGACTAGATGACTAATGAAGGTACATAACAAAATAAAACCCAAAATAAATAAGTTGCAACCTTTTATTTTAACAGTAAATATATTTCAAAATAAAAAAAGTCTCTGCACCACATAACAAAAAATGTAGCACAGCAAATATATTACAGTATATTGCATATTTAATACATTGATTATGATGGTGCAGTAATATTAATTTGTATGAGTAATGAAGGTACATTGTACTGTTAAAGTTAATATCCAATTTAGGTTAAACTAATAATGAATTTTTGTAGGATGGTAACAGACATTCCAGGGACAACAGATTCCACATTTGGTAGGTTTTGAACATAGATTCATTGATGTTTTTGTTGAAAGAAAGTAAAAGTGACCCCTAAATTTCTCCCAACTTGGCATGTGTGTGTATGTACAGGACATGAGTTGACAAGCTATGAGAAACCAAACCCTAATATAGGAATCCATAGATATGTGTTTGTCCTTTTCAAGCAAAAAAGGGAGAACAAGTACTCAATTACTAGTCCATTTTCAAGGGATCACTTCAACACAAGAAATTTTGCTGATCAAAATGACCTTGGTGTCCCTGTTGCTGCTGCTTATTTCAATGCTAGAAGGGCAACGGCTCCTAGAAGACTCTAGGGTTTAGGAGGCACCTATAGCTATCCAATCAGAAAAGTCTTTTATCATCATTTTATGGCTATGATTGAAATAACAACTTTAGCTATGTTAATTTTAATTTAGTTTTGTCTTCTTTGAATTATTAGAACAAAGATCTTGGAAGTTAATGAAATTCAGAAGTATGGACATTGTAGTGGTGCTAGGTGGTGGATGATAGTTTGTTTAGAAATGTTTGTAACTTTTGGTGTGGTAATGCACCAGTACTATCTATTTAACTTGGTGGTTTGGTTTAATATCACTTGTCTCATTTATTTATGTCTGATGACTCGGATTCGTTTGGACACTTTTAATATTAACTATGTTCGATTTATAAAATGATGGTGTTGCTTCATTAATAATGAAATATGTTATAGTTTTATAATATTGTGACATTAAGATGATGTTACAAGGCAACAAATTGTACCGTTTCTAATGCGCTTTTATCTCGGTTAATTAATCTCTGTTCAGATGTTCACTCTTTTTGTTGGTTTGTCCGGAATTAAAAAGGGTTTGTTTATGATTTAGCATGTTGTATTCTGTTCGATTTGGAAATTTCGAAATAATAATATTCTCAGGTAAATTAGTAACTAATGACGTGGAAGACATACACTATAACAAATAACGCTTTTCATGATGAAGTTTTCACAATGAATGAAATAAAATTGCGGGTGCATGTGAACAGAGCGTTTTATTTTATTTTAAAATAATAATAATAAATTTTATTACCTCAGATTTTAATAAAACCGACATAAATAAATTCTTAGGGTTTGAGGTTCGATTCCCAACTCCTATTATTTAGGGCTTTATATGGAACCAAAAATGTGCCATTATTTTTCTAAAGATGTTACGTCGGATACATCACTTCGGTTATTTTCAAAACCGATATAAAATCTCCCTAACTTTTTTACTCTATTGGCAAACAAAAAGGCGCCTGTTTTTATATTTTACGTCGGCTATTCTACCTTGGTTTTTTAATTTAACCGAGGTAAAGTTTTTATATATATTTAATTCTAACTCAGTGTCCATCTATTTCATTTTTCGAGCCCTAACGAAAGAACACTTATACTCCAAGGAGCTTAGCCAACGATAGAACACTTCTACTCTAAGGAGATTAGCCAACGAAAGAACTTTTTCTCCAAGGAGCTCCGCAATATGTTCTTATTGTTCTCCATTACTGTTGTTCCTCTTGTTTTTTGCGCATTGTTTTATTGTTGTTGTTGCTGTTGTTGTTGAGAAACTTTATTTCTGTACTATTTTTTATTTTATTTTCATAAACTGTGATTATGGATCGTAGTTGATGAAAGCCAATAGATTAAGTAACGAGTATGGGAATGGATTAAAACAGTTTCTTGATTTCGTGGAAAAAAACTTCCTGATAACAATGAGATTTTTTGGTGTCCTTGTATGAAATGCTATAACACGAAAAAACATACAAGAGATGTTATATTCAATCATTGTGGTTGGGATGGAATTATTCAAACTTACAAGAAAATCGGTATGGCATGGTGAAGGATAAAAAAAGTGACCTTTGTCACAAACACTTGAAGATGGTGAATGTATGACTGATAATCTAGAAGATATCATTCGTGATATTGGAGTAGATGCTTTCAAGAAAGTTAGTATGGTAGATACTTTACGAAAAGACATGGAAGATTCGTTGTACCTGAGATGTAAAGGTTTTACAAGATTGTCAGTTGTGTTAAGACTATTTAATCTTAAGGCGAGAGATGGGTGGACGGATGAAAGTTTCGCTGAATTGCTTGAATTGTTGAAAGAAATGCTTCCTGAAGGTAACACTTTGTCAAACCGTACATATGAGACCCAAGAAGATATTGTGTCCAATGGGTTTGGATTATGTCAAAATACATGCTTGTCATAATGATTGCATCGTATATAGGAAAGAGTTTCAAAACTTGAACGTGTGCCCAAGGTGTGGAGTGCCACACTACAAACAGAAGGACAATGGTGTTGATGACGACGACGGTGCAACTAGCAAGGGTGTTCCTGTCAAGGTGATGTGGTACCTATCAATAATACCAAGGTTCAAGAGATTGTTTGCTAATGTTAGTGACGCAAAGAATACTAGATGACATACAAATGAAAGATATTGTGATGGAAAAATTCGCCATGCAGCTGATTCATTGCAATGGAAGAAAATTGATTCATTGTTTCCAAATTTTTCCCTTGAACCAAGGAACCTTAGGCTTGGACTTTCCACCAACTGAATGAACCCTTTTGGTAATACGAGTATACAAGTGATAACTTGAAGTTGCGTGCCATGTTGTTTTGCATAATCAATGACTTTCCTGCATACAGTAATTTGTCTGGGTACAACGTCAAGGGTCATAACGTGTGTCCTATATGTGAATGTAATACATGTCACCACCAATTACGAAAAGGAAAAAGACATTTTATCTGGGGCATCAAAGATTTCTAAGACCTAGTCATCTGTATCGTAAATTATGCAAGACTTTCAATGGAGAGCAAGAGTTTCGTCCAGCTCCAAAACCCTTAATCGGGAAGGAAGTTTATAGGAAACAACAACACATTAAAGTTGTCTTTGGAAAGAAACAAAAAAATCCTGTGGTAAAAAATTCTTGGAAAAAGAGGTCGGTGTTCTTCGATCTTCCATATTGGTCAAGTCTTGATGTAAGACATTGTCTTGATGTGATGCACGTGGAGAAAAATGTATGTGATAGTTTGATTGGAATGCTTCTAAACATTTAAGGCAAGACAAAAGATACTAAGAAATCCCGTGAAGATATGGTTACAATGGGTATACAACAAGAATTATCCCCAAAAGAAGCAGGAAATAAAACCTATTTTCCCCCAGCATGTCACACTCTGTCTAAAAAAGAAAAAAGAAGTTTATGCGATTGTTTGTAGGGTATCAAAGTTCCTCAATGGTACTCATCAAATGTTAAGAAACGTGTGTCAGAGAATAATCACAAATTAATTGGCTTAAAATCTCATGATTTTCATGTCTTGATGCAACAACTTCTACCAGTGGCTATCAGTGGCATCTTACAAAGAAATATAAGGGTGACTATAACTAGATTGTGCTTATTCTTCAATTCTATACGCAACAAATTTATAGATCCTGGAAACTTAGATGAATTAGAACACGAAGCTGTAATTATCTTGTGCTAGTTAGATATGTTTTTCCCTCCATCATTCTTTGACATTATGGTTCACTTAGTTGTTCATATTGTAAAGGAGATTAGAATTTGCAATCCAGTTTATTTGTGGTGGATGTATCCGGTAGAGCGTTACATGAAGATTTTCAAAGGGTATACAAAGAATCATCACCGTCCAGAAGCTTCGATCATAGAAAGGTACATCACAGAAGAATCTATTAAGTTTTGTATAAACTATATGTCAGATGGGAACTTTATAGGAGTGCCCGAGTCTCGTCATGATGGATTTTACGAAGGTAGAGGTATTCAAGGTTTAAATGTTAAGGCATTTAGTGGAGAAGTAGTTTTTCAAGCACATTTGTGTATATTAAATAACCTTAGTGAAGTTCATCCTTACTTGACCGTGCACAAAGATCTTATAGAGGAACAATACCTCCGGATGAATGGAAAATGGTTGTTGATGGAGCATAACAGAAGTTTCATAGATTGGTTTAAGGAAAGTACTTACAATGAGAGTGGTGCATCAGATATTTGAAAATGGTTGTCATGTTTTCCTAAGTTTAATGTAATTACTTGGAGTGCATATGACATTAGAAAATATTTGTTCTGTACAAAATTAAAGGATGATCGTAGCATCATGCAAAATAGTAGTGTTACGGTTGAGGATGAATCCAAGTACTTTTCTAGTTCCAAAGATAACAATTCAGTACTAGCATCTAGAGCGTTCTTTGGTATCATTGAGGAGATTTTGGAGATTGATTATGTTTTTTGTTTTAAATTTCCTTTATTTAAGTGAAGGTGGATTGACAGTAAAACTGATGTAGAAACTGATGAATTAGGATTCATAAGGGTTGATCTTCGAAAGGAAACTTACAAGAACGAACCATTCATCATGGAAAACCAAACAAAACAAATTTTTATGTCACTGATCCATCTAACACTAGATGGTCTATTGTTCTTCAAGGAAAACATCTTCCTGATAGTACTAATGAAAATCAAGATTTTAGCTATGAGACTCCTTATTTAACAACACATGTAAGTCAATCATCTGAAGAAAATGACTTAGATGGCGTGCATGTTATTCGTTGTGATCATGAAGAGGGCATATGGGAAAAATAGTAAGTAAATAGTTTATTACTTTTGTTTTATAATCATTTGTTTTAGTTTTGATGTAAAATTATAAAGTGGGTGCCATTTTGGGTATTGTATATGGTGTAATCAATGAATATTTCTGTTTCAAATTGAGGAATGGGCGCACCATTTTGGGTTTGCGTTAGTTTTGTATTCTATTTTTTGTGGTTTTGTATTTTGTAATTCAGGTGCAAATGACAGCAAAAAAATATAACCCTTCGGTTTCTAAAATTAACCGAAGTAATAATTTAGATATATTACCTCGGTTTATCAGAAAACCGGGTGTTAATAAGGGGTGCACCATCCAGTTATGAAAATAACAAAAATGCCGAGGATGAGAATCGAACCCACGTGTATTTAACATAACCCTTCCGTATTTTAATATCGGAGGTGATAAGGGATAACATTTTATGACGACCTTACTTACCTCGAATATGGAACCACAATTAATGCATTTTGCATCCGACATAACATGAGTTTTTTGTAGTAGTCATGAGCATTCTTTTTTATTGGAAATAGTATTTTGGTAGGTCTATGAGTAAATCTTGTGTTTTTTGACTTGGTTTGAAAATTCTATCTTGCATCTAAGCCAATAACGATTTTAGTGTCTTCGTCCTCTCTTTGGTGTGTTCTTGTTGTTTCGGTGGAGATCGATGTTGCTCGTAGGTGGTTCTTCTCTAAGGAATTATAGCGTGTTATTTGTTAGGTGTTATCCTTTTGTGTTGCTTTGAGTTTTTTTCTTTTTGTTTGAGGCTGTGTTTGCTTCCCACTTGTATCGGTGGTTGGTGCTCTTGTTTTTTGTGATATTTTTTATGTTTTTTGTTGGCCGTTAAGTACCCATTGTACCATATTCAACCCTATTGTTATTGTTATGTGCTTTAGCCTTTAATGCATTTTTATCTATTTATTCTATTTACTTTTCAAAAAAAGTTTAAGCCATTTTCTCTCACGATTGATGCTACTAACCATGGGGAATTGTGTTGTGTTCTTTTTATTTTTATTTTTAAATTAAAATTAAAAAAGTTTCTTTCTCAGCGTTAATAATTGGAGAAATGTCCCTCAGTGACACACTTTGAATTCCAACGTCAACAATTTTGTTTTTTATTCATTTTAAAGTTATTTTTCCTTCGGTTAGTTTTAGCAACTGTAGGAACAAATGACTTATATTGCAAAAAAAAAGTAATGAATCATAAAAAATTAAAAAAGAAACAACCCCAATTTTCTTCAATTTTTTTACCTTTCACAATTTTTTAGGCTGTAATTCTTCTCAACTGTAGGTGTTTAGATATTGGCTTGCATTTTTGGTAAATCCTAAGTGTATGTGTGAATGTCATGACTGATGTCATAACATTCTAGTTCAGGTTGTACTAACTCATTAGGTACATGTGCAGAAAAATATTGTAATTCAAATACTGATGTTTATAAGTGTGTATCTGAGCATGTTTGCAAAATGATCACATTTTGCTAAATCAGTAGACAGGTTTTCTCAGATGTCATAACAGATGTTATGACATCCTGTTCTGAACTAACAGGATTGCAGGATTGGATAAGTCTGAGTTTTTTCAGGAAATAACTCAGTCCTTTCTAAACACAATCCTGCGTTTTCTGAGGAGTCATCTAGCTCAATCTTAACCTGATCAATAAAGTACTGTGACCTGGTCTTTAGGTCAAACGGAATCAACCCTAGGTTTTCGGAAACCCTAACTGAAGATGCAGCTGCTATATATTCAACAGAACTGCGGTTTTTCAAGATATCCCTGCTGATTGATTAGAAGATCAATTTTGTAATCTGTATAGATTTGTTTATTATACTCCAAGCAATTATCATTGTGATAAGTGCCTTGGAATAGGTTTCAATTGTAAGGGTTGTGTAGCACTCAAAGCTTTGAAGCAAGAGTGTTTGAATGTTACTTGACTAAAGCTGTGAAGCAGAGTCAAGGTAGTTGTGTACATCACTCAAAGCTGTGAAGCACGAGTGATTGTGTTGCTTGATTAAAAAGCTGTGAAGCTTAATCAAGTGTGTGTTTTGAAGAGTGTCTTCATCAATTCTTATGTCAAATTGGTTTATGTATCACTGCTGTGATTGAGGGGGAGTGAGTAGGAACTCAGATTTAAGTTGTACTTAGATTAGAATTGCATTGGGTAGGTCTTAAGTGAAGGAGATAAACTGGTTGGTTTATTCCTGAATTAACATCTCTTATAGTGGATTCTCTCCCTGGCTTGGTAGCCCCCAGAGTAGGTGTTGTTGCACACTGAACTGGGTAAACAATTGACTGTGTTATTTACTGCTTTTGTATTTACTGTCATATAGTAAGTCAGATACGGTGTCATAACATTGGACGTGACATTGAGTATCTGCAGCCAGAATTTCAATTGGCATCAGAGCAGGCACCCTGCCTGTATTACTGGGTGAGATCTAGGGATATCACTTTCTGGCACTATGGACAAAGAAGGAGTTTTTGGAAATAGACCACCCATTCTGGATGGAACTAATTATGACTACTGGAAACCTCGTATGATTGCCTTCCTAAAATCTCTGGACAAAAAGGCTTGGAGAGCTGCTGACAAAGGATGGATACATCCCACCATAACTGAGGAAGATGGGACAATCAGTCTGAAGCCTGAGGAAGATTGGAGTAAAGAAGAAGATGAGCTAGCCCTGGGAAATTCCAAAGCTCTAAATGCCTTGTTCAATGGAATTGATAGAAACATTTTCAGATTAGTTCATCAATATGAACTGGCCAAGGAAGTTTGAGAATCTAAAAATGATGGAAGATGAAACCATTCATGAGTTTCACATGAACATCTTAGAGATTGCCAACACCTCAGGAGCACTGGGAGAAAAAATGTCAGAAGAAAAACTGGTGAGGAAGATTCTCAGATCCTTGCCTAAAAGATTTGCAATGAAGGTAACTGCCATAGAGGAAGCCCAGGACATTAGCAAGTTAAAAGTGGATGAACTTATTGGGTCTCTTCAGACATTTGAGATGGGGATCACTGATAATGGTGACAAGAAGAACAAAAGCATAGCACTTGTATCCAACACTGATGTTGAATACAAGGAGGATGAAGAAGAAAACATATCAGAAGCCATTGCCATGCTTGGAAGACAGTTCAACAGGCTCATCAAAAGAATGGACCCAAAGTCAAGGTCTAATGTTCATAACATTCCTTCTGACATTGACAGTTCCAGCAGAAGACCAAGGTCAGAAGATAAGGGAAACCAAGGCAGAGGTATTCAATGCCATGGATGTGAAGGATATGGACATATTCGAGCTGAATGTCCTACCTTTCTTAAGAAGCAAAAGAAAGGAATGACTGTTACTTGGTCTGACTATGATTCAGAAAGCAATTCTGAAGAAGAATCTGCCAAACTAGTTACTGCCCTAACTAGTGTTTGTACTTCTGAAAGTGACACCAGTGATGAAGAAGTGACATTTGAAGAACTGGCCGATACCTACAAGAAATTGTGTATCAGAAGTGGTGAAGTCTGTGTGCAAAATGAGAAACAATCAAAACTCATTATAAAGCTGGAGGCTGAAAAGAGGGCAAATCTTGAAACTATAAGTCATTTAGAAGGAGAAGTTCAACTGCTGAACTCACAACTGAATCAAATGACCAAATCTGTCAAGATGTTGACCAATGGAACAGACAAATTGGAAGAGATCCTTCAGGCTGGACAAAATATGGGAAATAAATCTGGCATAGGATTTGTGGAAACAAAGAAATTTGGTACTGGGAAGCAAATGTCAGAACGAATGTCTCAACCTTACTCTCAACATCAGGGACAGAGACATATGAAGAAGAGGTACCAAAGATGGAGATGTCATCATTGTGGGAAATATGGTCACATAAAGCCCTTCTGCTTCAGATTACATGGATATCCTAACCAGAACTCAGATGTCAAACCTAAGTCTAAAAAGGTACCGCATGCTCCACAATGGAAGAAAAAGACTACTGCACTGTTAGCTCACTCTTCCCTGAGGGTCACTGCAAAGGAAGATTGGTACTTTGACAGTGGATGTTCCAGACACATGACTGGATTCAAAAATCTTCTCAATAATGTTATGCCTCACACCACCAGTTTTGTGACCTTTGGAGATGGTGCTAAAGGAGAAGTAAAAGGAGTTGGTAATTTGGACTGCCCTGGACTTCCAAGTCTGAATAAGGTACTGCTGGTAAAAGGGTTGACTACTAATCTCATTAGCATCAGTCAACTATGTGATCTAGGATTCATGGTCAATTTCTCAAGATCTGAATGTCTAGTGTTTAATGAAAAACTAGATGTTGTAATGAGAGGAATCAAATCCAAAGATAATTGTTATGTGTGGCAACCTGAGAACACTGATATCTCCACTATGAGTCAAATCATCAAAGAAGAAAAAGAGATGAAACAGTGGCAGCATAAGCTTGGAAGAATGAAAAGAGCTATGGAAGCTGGCAGAAGAACTCCAAAACTACAGGCTGATAATATATGTGATGTGGCAAATAAACTTGAAGAAGAATGTGTTGTCAGAACCTTAAGTCATCTTGACAAGGATGTCGGAAAGAACAAGTCTCATAAATTCTGTTCAAAACAGATGCTTCCTGAGTACAATGTTACACAAGATGTTGTGACATTGTGGTGTGATAATCTGAAAACATTCAACATTTCCTTGAAACCTATTGACTTTGAAGAGAAGAAGTCATTTGAACTGGAACATAGTTTCTCTAAGCTTCAGCTGACTGATTCTTCTACCAAGGCGCTTGTTGGAAATAAATTTGAAAATTTGAGGGGCAGATTGGGTATTCACCAACATGAGAAATTATAGCAATCAGTTTTGCTGAAAACAAGGGTTGAAGGGATTAATTTTAATAAGTCTATATTTAGTGGGTTAATCATATTCATTCACAATTCCTTCAAAAGCCTTGAGAAGTTGAAGAGACTCCCTTTTACTCCCTACCTCTCTCATCCTTGCAACCTGTTTCCTCCTCCCAATCAAAGATTTTCCTCAAACTACTACTCAAAGTTAAACAAAATGTCTCAGACATCGTCTTCCACCATGGCGGCTTCGTCTTCCTCATCATCGTCATCATCTGATCAAGATTCTAGGGCAATCACTACATGCATAGAATCTGAAGTTCTTGAGGTCACTCCTCTCAGGGAGATGGCAACTGACCCAGCCAGAGTCAAAAAGCTCAGAACCAGACATGCAGGAAGAGCTCAAGCTACAGTCTCTGGTAATTCTTCTCATCCTTCGTCTTCTATACCTAATAGAGAAGGATCAGTTCAAGTACACCAAGCTATTGCTAGGCTGGTTACTAGCATTCTGAGTGGCAACCAATCTGTACCGGGGATTTCCATCCCTTTGAATCAATCAGAAAGTCCAAATGTGGAAGGTGCTGAAAATGTAGATGTCACTGAGGATGTTGTGACACCAAAAGACAACATTCAGAACACCTCTGAAAAGGCTGCTGATCCACCTATCATTGATGTGGATGAAGATTACTCTGATAATGAACTGATTGCTAATGTGAACCCTAGCATTGCTAGGAGATTGATGAAAAGAAAGAGTAGTCAGAATGTTAAACCTGATGCTAAGAAATCCAAGGCTGAAGGGATGGCTGAGAAAATTCAGACAAAAGGAAAGAAGGCACAGGTGCAGACTGCTAGACAACCAATCTCTAAGAAAAGTAAAGAACCTGAAACTTCTGATTCTGATGATGAATCAGAATTTGAGATTGATATTGAAGATACTCCCATCAGAAGGAAGCTCCCCTCCAGCAAGATTGCTAGAGTGCCTGAAGTGCCAACAGACAACATCTCCTTTCATCATCCTGACAATGCAAACAGATGGAAGTATGTCTGCTTGAAGAGAATAGCCTTGGAGAGAGAACTCAACAATGATGCCTTGGAGTGCAAGGACATCATGGATCTGATCAGGAATGCTGGGCTAATGAAGACAGTGATGAAGTTTAACAAATGTTATGAAAATCTGGTTAAGGAGTTTATAGTGAACTTGTCCAATGATTGTGCTGATGGGAGGTCAGCTGACTTTGAGAGTGTGTTTGTTAGAGGAAGAAGGGTCAAGTTCTCTCCATCAGAAATCAACAAGTTTCTTGGAAGAACAAATAAGGACTGTCCTGACCTAGAGGCAACTGACAATGAAGTGTGTTTAACCATCACTGCCAGGAAAGTAAAGTGCTGGCCATTGAAAGGGAAGCTGAATGCTAGTAAACTCAGCATGAAATTTGCCATCTTGCATAAAATAGGTGCAGCAAACTGGGTGCCTACAAACCACAAATCAACCATCTCCACAGGATTGGGGAGATTTATCTATGCTGTAGGAACCAAGACTGCCTTTGACTATGGAAGGTACATCTTTGAACAAACTTTGAAGCATGCTGGCAGTTATGCTGTCAAAGGACCAATTGCTTTCCCCTCCCTCCTTTGTGGAATCATCCTTGCACAATACCCTGACATCCTTGTAGCAAGAGATACAGTCTGCAAAAGAGCTCCTGCCCTTGGCCTGCACTACAAACTGTTTCAGGGATCCCATGCTCCAGACATTGTCATAACATCAGCTGAGACATCGTCTGCAAAGACCCAGTCCAAGACATCAGATGTCATAGCTGTTTTAAAAGAAACTTGCAAAGATCTGGATGCTAGAAAAAGGACCCTAGAAGCTCTAATTGCCAGGCTAGAAAAGGAGGAAGCTGAAGAAAGCAGAAGGGAAGAAGGTATAGAAGCTGAAGGACATCTCAACATTGAAGAAACTGGCTCTTCTGAGTCTGATGACAGTGCTTGAAGGTTGATTGATGCTTGGTGGTGTTGCTGGTGGAGTTTGGAAGTGTGTTCTGCTGTTGTCAGATGCTGATCTCATTATTTTTGTTTTGGATAACTGTAATTTTATGAACATGTATCTTTGGCCCATTTGTGGCTAAAGAGGGGGAGAATATTTTGGTACTTGCTTAATTAGTACTTGACTTTATATTTTTCTGCTGTCACTTATTTCTGCTGCTATCCATCTATCTCTGATTGTTTAGGGACTTTAGCCAAAAATCTGCCAAAGGGGGAGTTTGTAGGTGTTTAGATATTGGCTTGCATTTTTGGTAAATCCTAAGTGTATGTGTGAATGTCATGACTGATGTCATAACATTCTAGTTCAGGTTGTACTAACTCATTAGGTACATGTGCAGAAAAATATTGTAATTCAAATACTGATGTTTATAAGTGTGTATCTGAGCATGTTTGCAAAATGATCACATTTTGCTAAATCAGTAGACAGGTTTTCTCAGATGTCATAACAGATGTTATGACATCCTGTTCTGAACTAACAGGATTGCAGGATTGGATAAGTCTGAGTTTTTTCAGGAAATAACTCAGTCCTTTCTAAACAGAATCCTGCGTTTTCTGAGGAGTCATCTAGCTCAATCCTAACCTGATCAATAAAGTACTGTGACCTGGTCTTTAGGTCAAACGGAATCAACCCTAGGTTTTCGGAAACCCTAACTGAAGATGCAGCTGCTATATATTCAACAGAACTGCGGTTTTTCAAGATATCCCTGCTGATTGATTAGAAGATCAATTTTGTAATCTGTATAGATTTGTTTATTGTACTCCAAGCAATTATCATTGTGATAAGTGCCTTGGAATAGGTTTCAATTGTAAGGGTTGTGTAGCACTCAAAGCTTTGAAGCAAGAGTGTTTGAATGTTACTTGACTAAAGCTGTGAAGCAGAGTCAAGGTAGTTGTGTACATCACTCAAAGCTGTGAAGCACGAGTGATTGTGTTGCTTGATTAAAAAGCTGTGAAGCTTAATCAAGTGTGTGTTTTGAAGAGTGTCTTCATCAATTCTTAAGTCAAATTGGTTTATGTATCACTGCTGTGATTGAGGGGGAGTGAGTAGGAACTCAGATTTAAGTTGTACTTAGATTAGAATTGCATTGGGTAGGTCTTAAGTGAAGGAGATAAACTGGTTGGTTTATTCCTGAATTAACATCTCTTATAGTGGATTCTCTCCCTGGCTTGGTAGCCCCCAGAGTAGGTGTTGTTGCACACTGAACTGGGTAAACAATTGACTGTGTTATTTACTGCTTTTGTATTTACTGTCATATAGTAAGTCAGATACAGTGTCATAACATTGGACGTGACATTGAGTATCTGCAGCCAGAATTTCATCAACTTTTTACTATCTTAAAATTTTTGACAATAAAGATTACTATTAAGGTTCAAGCATATCACATAATTGATAAAGTGAAAATTGATATTAATCTTCAATCCAAATTTTTAAAGATATTGTAAACCGTAGAACTTTTATAGACAAAACGTAGAGCAATAATCTCCATCATATCCTCTTCAACTCGTAGAAAGTAAGGGGAGGAAACACAAAACTCACAAGAAGGAAACTCGAAAATCATTTCTTTGAAAACATGAAATATTTTCCACCTTTCATGTTACAATTATGTTGTTGTTGTTGTGTTTTCTTAGAGCCTAAATTCTAGAGATTTAATATTGTTGTTGTTGTTAAGATGAGATTAAATATTTTATAATGAGATCGGTAGAAAAGTTTATTTTTAATGTTGTTGTTGTTATTGAGTTTGAAGGTTTTATGTTATTGTTGTTGTTGTTGTTGATATTGAAAATTAAATGTTGGTGTAGATTTGTTACAATGTCACTTAGTAATGTTTTGATTTTATAACATGACTTAACAAAATTTTGAACTTAGAAAAGTTTTCATTCGAAATTCATGACTTTACAAGGATTTTGATCTTATTTTTTTAAAATATTTACGAATTGTAATTAGATGAAAGCTAATAGAAAGTCTAGAGTATGAGAATGAAGTGACTGGATTTTTTGAATTCAATGAAATAAAATTTCTTTAAAATTATGGAATCTTTTATAGTCCTTGTGTTTTATGCTAGAATACTATTTTTTTGAAAAGAAATTAATATTTAATCATTTGTGTTGTGATGAAATTAGTCAACATTATACAATATGGACATGACATGATGAAGGGGACAAAAACCTAACTGCTTCACACAGAGATAAATTTGATATAGATATGTATGATCGACTAGAAGACATGATCCGTGATTTTAGATAATATTATTTTAGTAAAGCCCATGTGTATGATACTTTACGCAATGACAAAGAAGAACTGTTATATATGGGATGCTCAAATTTTACACGATTGTTAAAATCGTTAAGACAATTTAATCTGAAGGAATAAATTGGACAATCAAATACAAGTTTCACTAAATTTCTTGAATTGTTGATATAAATTCTTCTAGAAGGTAACATGTTGTCGAACCGTAACTATGATGCCAATAAGATGTTGTTTTCAATGAGTTAGGACTATATCAAAATACAAGCATGTTTTATTGATTGCGTATTATGAAAAAATGAATCAACGCATAGAGTGTGGGGAATTACACTAAAAGTTAAAAGACATTGATAGTGATGATGATAACAATGTAAGGAAGAAGGATCTTCCTTCCAAAGTGTTGTGGTACCTACCAATATTTCCAAGGTTTGAGCGACAATTTGTTAATATAAATCATACAAATAATATTATATGGCATGTAGATGAAAGAAAATGCAATGGAAAAATTCACCGTGTTGCTCATTCTTTACAATGGAAGATATTTAATATATTGTATCTAGATGTTTGTCGTGAGCCAAGAAACCTTAGGTTTTGACTTGGCATTGATGGAATAAAGACCTTTGTTAATTTGAGTACTAACCATACTTCATGGCATATTATTCTTATGATTTATAACCCATCTTTGTTGTTGTCCATGAAGCATAAATATATGATGTTATCTATGGTGATTTCGAGGCCAAGACAACCAGAAAATGATATATATATTATCTAAGCCATTGATTGAATATGTCAGAATTTTATGGGAGATATGTGTTGATGTTGATGGTGTGTATTCTAGTGAAAATTTTAAGATGCGTGCCATGTTATTTTGCATAAGCAATGACTTTTGTGCATATGGTAATTTGTCTGACTACAACGTCAAGGGAAATAAAATGTATCCTATATGTGAATCTAATACATTCTCCTACCAACTAAATAATGGAAAAAGATTGTTTACCGTGGACATTGGAATTTTCTAAGACAAAACAATCCATATTATAGATTGCGAAATTCTTTTAAAGTAAAACATGAGTTTAATATCGCTCATAAGCCCTTAACTAGGGATGAAATCTATATATTACAACAACATATTAGAAAGAACCAAAAGGGTCCACGGAGAAAAATATATGGAAAAAGTGGTCGGTGTTCTTTGATCTTTCATATTGGTTTAGTCTCGATTTAAGACATTATCTTGATGTGATTCATATGGAGAAACATGTTTGTGATAGTTTAATTGAAACACTTCTCAATATTAATGGAAAGATAAAATATGATAATAATCCCTATCTAGATATGGCGATGATGGGTATATGGTAAGATTTACGCCCAAAATAAATAGGAAAAAGAACATATTTCCCCGCAACATGCCACACTCTATCTAGAAAAGAAAAAAAGTTACCAGTGTTTGCATGGTATCAAAGTTCTCCAAGGGTGCTCATCAAAGATCAAGAAACTTGTATCAATGTAAAATCTCAAATTAATTGACTTTAAATTTCATGATTGTCATGTCTTCATGGAACAACTTCTATTAGTAACAATTTGTTGCATCTTACCAAAAAATGTAAATGCATCTATAATTAGATTGTGCTTATTCTTCAATACTATATGTAATAAAATCTTTGATCCAGAAAAATTAAATGAGTATCTATATTTTTAATCTATTGTATCTAGATTTTTGTCGTGAGCCAAGAAACCTTAGTTTTAGACTTGGCACTGATGGAATAAAGCCCTTTGTTAATCTGAGTACTAACCATACTTTATGACATATTATTCTTATGATTTATGACCCATATTTGTTGTTGTGCATGAAGCATAATTATATGATGTTATCTATGGTGATTTCGAGGCCAAGACAACCAGAAAATGACACACACACATATATATATATATATATATATATATATATATATATATATATATATATATATATATATATATATATATATATATATATATATATATATATATATATATATATATATATATATATATATATATATATATATATATATATATATATATATTATCTAAGTCATTGATTGAATATGTCATACTTTTATGGGAGATATGTGTTGATGTTTATGGTGTGTATTCTGGTGAGAATTTTAAGATGCGTGCCATGTTATTTTGCATAATCAATGACTTTCGTGCATATGGTAATTTGTCTGACTACAACGTCAAGAGAAATAAAATGTGTCCTATATGTGAATCTAATACATTCTCCTACCAACTACATAATGGAAAAAGACTGTTTACCTTGGACATTGGAATTTTCTAAGACAAATCAATCCATGTTATAGATTACGTAATTCTTTTAAAGGAAAACATGAGTTTAATATCACTCATAAGCCCTTAACTAGGGATGAAATCTATAAATTACAACAACATATTGGAAAGAACCAAAAGGGTCCACGGCGAAATATATATGGAAAAAGTGGTATGTGTTCTTTGATCTTTCATATTGGTTTAGTCTCAATTTAAGACATTATCTTGATGTGATTCATATGGAGAAACATGTTTGTGATAGTTTAATTGAAACATTTCTTAATATTAATGGAAAGATAAAATATGATAATAATCCCTGTCTAAATATTGAGATAATGGGTATATTGTCAGATTTACGCCCAAAATAAATAGGAAAAAGAACATATTTCCCCGCAACATGCCACACTCTATCTAGAAAAGAAAAAAAGTTACCCGTGTTTTCATGGTATCAAAGTTCTCCAAGGGTACTCATCAAATATCAAGAAACTCGTATCAATGAAAAATCTCAAATTAATTAATTTTAAATTTCATGATTGTCATGTTTTCATACAATAACCTCTACTAGTGGCAATTTGTTGCATCTTACCAAAAAATGTAAATGTATTTATAACTAGACTGTGCTTATTCTTCAATACTATATGTAATAAAATCTTTGATCCAGAAAAATTAAATGAGTATCTAGATTTTTAATCTATTGTATCTAGATTTTTGTCGTGAGCCAAGAAATCTTAGTTTTTGACTTGACACTGATGGAATAAAGCGCTTTGTTAATTTGAGGACTAACCATACTTCACGGCATATTATTCTTATGATTTATTACCCATCTTGGTGGTTGTGCATGAATCATAAATATATGATGTTACCTATGATGATTTCGTGGCCAAGACAATCATAAAATGATATATATATTTATCTAAGTCTATTGGTTGAATATGTCATACTTTTATGGGAGATATGTGTTGATGTTGATGGTGTGTATTCTGGTGAAAATTTTAAAATGTGTGGCATGTTATTTTGCATAATCAGTGACTGTTGTGCATATGATAATTTGTCTGACTACAACGTGAAGAGAAATAAAATGTGTCCTATATGTGAATCTAATACATTCTCCCACCAAATACGTAATGGAAAAAGACAGTTTACCTCGGACATTGTAATTTTCTAAGACCAAATCATCATATTGTAGATTGTGAAATTCTTTTTAAAGGAAAACATGAGTTTAATATCGCTCATAAGCCCTTAACTATGGATGAAATATATAAATGACAACAACATATTGGAAATAACCAAAAGGGTCCACGAAGGAAATTATATGGAAAAAGAGGACGGTGTTATTTGATCTTCCATATTGGTTTAGTCTCGATTTAAGACATTATCTTGATGTGATCCATATGGAGAAAAAATGTTTGTGATAGTTTAATTGAAACACTTCTCAATATTAATGGAAAGATAAAAAATGGTAATAATCCCAGTCTAGATATGGCGATGATGGGTATACGACAAGAGTTACGCCGAAAATATATAGGAAAAAGAACATATTTCCCCGCAACATGCCACACTCAATCTAGAAAAGAAAAATAAAATTTACCCGTGTTTACATGGTATCAAATTTCTCCAAGGGTACTCATCAAAAATCAAGAAACTCGTATCAATGAAAAATCTCAAATTAATTGACTTTAAATTTCATGATTGTCATGTCTTCATGGAACAACTTCTGCTAGTGGAAATTTGTTGCATCTTACCAAAAAATGTAAATCCATCTATAACTAGATTATGCTTATTCTTCAAGACTATATGTAATAAAATCTTTGATCCATAAAAATTAAATGAGTATCTAGATTTTTGTCATGAGCCAAGAAACCTTAGTTTTTGACTTGACACTGATAGAATAAAGCCCTTTTTAAATCTGAGTACTAACCATAATTTATGACATATTATTCTTATGATTTATGACCCATCTTTGTGGTTGTGCATGAAGTATAAATATATGATGTTATCTATGATGACTTTGAAACCAAGACAATCATAAAATGATATATATATTTATCTAATTATATTGGTTGAATATTTCAGACTTTTATGGGAGATATGTGTTGATGTTAATGGTGTGTATTCTGGTGAAAATTTTAATATGTGTGGCATGTTATTTTGCACAATCAATGACTTTCGTGCATATGGTAATTTGTCTGACTGCAACGTCAAGAGAAATAAAATGTGTCCTATATGTGAATCTAATACATTCTCCCATCAAATTTTCTAAGACCAAATCATCCATATTATAGATTATGAAATTAGTTTAAAGGAAAACATGAGTTTAATATCGCTCATAAGCCCTTAACTATGGATGAAATCTATAAATGACAACAACATATTGGAAATAACCAAAAGGGTCCACGGAAGAAAATATATGGAAAAATAGGTCGGTGTTCTTTGATCTTCTATATTGGTTTAGTCTCGATTTAACACATTATCTTGATGTGATTCATATGAAGAAAAAATGTTTGTGATAGTTTAATTGAAACAATTTTCAATATTAATGGAAAGATAAAATATGGTAATAACCCCTATCTAGATATGGTGATGATGGGTATACGACAAGAGTTACGCCCGAAATAAATAGGAAAAAGAACATATTTCCCCGCAACATGCCACACTCTATCAAGAAAAGAAAATAAAAGGTTACCCGTGTTTGCATGGTATCAAAGTTCTCCAAGGGTACTCATCAAATATCAAGAAACTTGTATCAATGAAAAATCTCAAATTAATTGACTTTAAATTCATGATTGTCATGTATTCATTAAACAACTTCTATTAGTAACAATTTGTTGCATCTTACAAAAAAATTTAAATGTATCTATAACTAGATTGTGCTTATTCTTCAATACTATATGTAATAAAGTCTTTGATCTAGAAAAATTAAATGAGTATCTATATTTTTAATCTATTGTATCTAGATTTTTGTCGTGAACCAAGAAACCTTAGTTTTTTACTTGGCAATAATGGAATAAGGCCCTTTTTTAATCTGAGTACTAACCATACTTTAGGACATATTATTCTTATGATTTATGACCCATCTTTGTGGTTGTGCATGAAGTATAAATATATGATGTTATCTATGATGATTTTGAAACCAAGACAATCATAAAAAGGTATATATTTATCTAATTCTAATGGTTGAATATTTCAGACTTTTATGGGAGATATGTGTTGATGTAAATGGTGTGTATTCTGGTGAAAGTTTTAATATGTGTCACATGTTATTTTTCACAATCAATGACTTTCGTGCATATGGTAATTTGTCTGACTACAACGTCAAGAGAAATAAAATGTGTCCTATATGTGAATCTAATACTCCCACCAAATACATAATGGAAAAAGACAGTTTACCTTGGACATTGGAATTTTCTAAGACCAAATCATCCATATTATAGATTATGAAATTAATTTAAAGGAAAACATGAGTTTAATATCGCTCATAAGCCCTTAACTATGGATGAAATCTATAAATGACAACAACATATTGGAAATAACCAAAAGGGTCCACGGAAGAAAATATATGGAAAAATAGGTCGGTGTTCTTTGATCTTCTATATTGGTTTAGTCTCGATTTAACACATTATCTTGATGTGATTCATATGAAGAAAAAATGTTTGTGATAGTTTAATTGAAACAATTCTCAATATTAATGGAAAGATAAAATATGGTAATAACCCCTATCTAGATATGGTGATGATGGATATACGACAAGTGTTACGCCCGAAATAAATAGGAAAAAGAACATATTTCCCCGCAACATGCCACACTCTATCAAGAAAAGAAAATAAAGGTTACCCATGTTTGCATGGTATCAAAGTTCTCCAAGGGTACTCATCAAATATCAAGAAATTCGTATCAATGAAAAATCTCAAATTAATTGACTTTAAGTTTCATGATTGTCATGTATTCATGCAACAAGTTCTATTAAGAACAATTTGTTGCATCTTACCAAAAAATTTAGATGCATCTATAACTAGATTGTGCTTATTCTTCAATACTATATGTAATAAAGTCTCTGATCTAGAAATATTAAATGAGTATCTATATTTTTAATCTATTGAATCTAGATTTTTGTCGTGATCCAAGAAACCTTAGTTTTTGACTTGGCACTGATGGAATAAAGCCCTTTTTTAATCTGAGTACTAACCATACTTTATGACATATTATTCTTATGATTTATGACCCATCTTTGTGGTTGTGCATGAAGTATAAATATATGATGTTATCTATGATGATTTTGAAACCAAGACAATCATAAAATGATATATATATTTATCTAATTCTATTGGTTGAATATTTCAGACTTTTATGGGAGATATGTGTTGATGTTAATGGTGTGTATTCTAGTGAAAATTTTAATATGTGTCGCATGTTATTTTGCACAATCAATGACTTTCGTGCATATGGTAATTTGTCTGACTACAACGTCAAGAGAAATAAAATGTGTCCTATATGTGAATCTAATACATTCTCCCACCAAATACATAATGGAAAAAGACAGTTTACCTTGGACATTGGAATTTTCTAAGACCAAATCATCCATATTATAGATTATGAAATTCTTTTAAAGGAAAATGTGAGTTTAATATCGCTCAAAAGCCCTTAACTATGGATGAAATCTATAAATGACAACAACATATTGGAAATAACCAAAAGGGTCCACGGAAGAAAATATATGGAAAAATAGGTCGGTGTTCTTAGATCTTTCATATTGGTTTAGTCTCGATTTAAGACATTATCTTGATGTGATTCATATGGATAAAAAATGTTTGTGATAGTTTAATAGAAACACTTCTCAATATTAATGGAAAGATAAAATATGGTAATAACCCCTATCTAGATATGGCTATGATGGGTATACGACAAGAGTTACGCCCGAAATAAATAGGAAAAAGAACATATTTCCCCGCAACATGCCACACTCTATCAAGAAAATAAAATAAAATGTTACCCTTGTTTGCATGGTATCAAAGTTCTCCAAGGGTACTCATCAAATATCAAGAAACTCGTATCAATGAAAAATCTCAAATTAATTGACTTTAAGTTTCATGATTGTCATGCATTCATGAAACAACTTCTATTAGTAACAATTTGTTGCATCTTACCAAAAAATTTAAATGCATCTATAACTAGATTGTGCTTATTCTTCAATACTATATGTAATAAAGTCTATGATCCAGAAAAATTAAATGAGTATCTATATTTTTAATCTATTGTATCTATATTTTTGTCGTGAGCCAAGAAACCTTAGTTTTTGACTTGGCACTGATGGAATAAAGCCCTTTTTAAATCTGAGTACTAACCATAATTTATGACATATTATTCTTATGATTTATGACCCATCTTTGTGGTTGTGCATGAAGTATAAATATATGATGTTATCTATGATGACTTTGAAACCAAGACAATCATAAAATGATATATATATTTATCTAATTATATTGGTTGAATATTTCAGACTTTTATGGGAGATATGTGTTGATGTTAATGGTGTGTATTCTGGTGAAAATTTTAATATGTGTGGCATGTTATTTTGCACAATCAATGACTTTCGTGCATATGGTAATTTGTCTGACTGCAACGTCAAGAGAAATAAAATGTGTCCTATATGTGAATCTAATACATTCTCCCATCAAATTTTCTAAGACCAAATCATCCATATTATAGATTATGAAATTAATTTAAAGGAAAACATGAGTTTAATATCGCTCATAAGCCCTTAACTATGGATGAAATCTATAAATGACAACAACATATTAGAAATAACCAAAAGGGTCCACGGAAGAAAATATATGGAAAAATAGGTCGGTGTTCTTTGATCTTCTATATTGGTTTAGTCTCGATTTAACACATTATCTTGATGTGATTCATATGAAGAAAAAATGTTTGTGATAGTTTAATTGAAACAATTTTCAATATTAATGGAAAGATAAAATATGGTAATAACCCCTATCTAGATATGGTGATGATGGGTATACGACAAGAGTTACGCTCGAAATAAATAGGAAAAAGAACATATTTCCCCGCAACATGCCACACTCTATCAAGAAAAGAAAATAAAGGTTACCCATGTTTGCATGGTATCAACGTTCTCCAAGGGTACTCATCAAATATCAAGAAACTCGCATCAATGAAAAATCTCAAATTAATTGACTTTAAGTTTCATGATTGTCATGTATTCATGCAACAACTTCTATTAGTAACAATTTGTTGCATCTTAGCAAAAAATTAAAATGCATCTATAACTAGATTGTGCTTATTCTTCAATACTTTATGTAATAAAGTTTTTGATCCAGAAAAATTAAATGAGTATCTATATTTTTAATCTATTGTATCTAGATTTTTGTCGTGAGCCAAGAAACCTTAGTTTTTGACTTGGCACTAATTGAATAAGGCCCTTTTTTAATCTGAGTACTAACCATACTTTATGACATATTATTCTTATGATTTATGACCCATCTTTTTGGTTGTGCATGAAGTATAAATATATGATGTTATCTATGATGATTTTGAAACCAAGTCAATCATAAAATGGTATATATTTTTCTAATTCTAATGGTTGAATATTTCAGACTTTTATGGGAGATATGTGTTGATGTAAATGGTGTGTATTCTGGTGAAAATTTTAATATGTGTCGCATGTTAGTTTGCACAATCAATGACTTTCGTGCATATGGTAATTTGTCTGACTACAACGTCAAGAGAAATAAAATGTGTTCTATATGTGAATCTAATACATTCTCCCACCAAATACATAATGGAAAAAGACAGTTTACCTTGGACATTGGAATTTTCTAAGACCAAATCATCCATATTATAGATTATGAAATTCTTTTAAAGGAAAACGTGAGTTTAATATCGCTCATAAGCCCTTAACTATGGATGAAATCTATAAATGACAACAACATATTGGAAATAACCAAAAGGGTCCACGGAAGAAAATATATGGAAAAATAGGCCGGTGTTCTTTGATCTTCCATATTGGTTTAGTCTCGATTTAAGACATTATCTTGATGTGATTCATATGGAGAAAAAATGTTTGTGATAGTTTAATAGAAACACTTCTCAATATTAATGGAAAGATAAAATATGGTAATAACCCCTGTCTAGATATGGCTATGATGGGTATGCGACAAGAGTTACGCCCGAAATAAATAGGAAAAAGAACATATTTCCCCGCAACATGCCACACTCTATCAAGAAAATAAAATAAAACGTTACCCTTGTTTGCATGGTATCAAAGTTCTCCAAGGGTACTCATCAAATATCAAGAAACTGGTATCAATGAAAAATCTCAAATTAATTGACTTTAAGTTTCATGATTGTCATGTATTCATGCAACAACTTCTATTAGTAACAATTTGTTGCATCTTACCAAAAAATTTAAATGCATCTATAACTAGATTGTGCTTATTCTTCAATACTATATGTAATAAAGTCTATGATCCTGAAAAATTAAATGAGTATCTATTTTTTTAATCTATTGTATCTAGATTTTTGTCGTGAGCCAAGAAACCTTAGTTTTTGACTTGGCACTGATGGAATAAAGCCCTTTTTTAATCTGAGTACTAACCATACTTTATGACATATTATTCTTATGATTTATGACCCATCTTTGTGGTTGTGCATGAAGTATAAATATATGATGTTATCTATGATGACTTTGAAACCAAGACAATCATAAAATGATATATATATATTTATCTAATTATATTGGTTGAATATTTCAGACTTTTATGGGAGATATGTGTTGATGTTAATGGTGTGTATTCTGGTGAAAATTTTAATATGTGTGGCATGTTATTTTGCACAATCAATGACTTTCGTGCATATGGTAATTTGTCTGACTGCAACGTCAAGAGAAATAAAATGTGTCCTATATGTGAATCTAATACATTCTCCCACCAAATTTTCTAAGACCAAATCATCCATATTATAGATTATGAAATTAATTTAAAGGAAAACATGAGTTTAATATCGCTCATAAGCCCTTAACTATGGATGAAATCTATAAATGACAACAACATATTGGAAATAACCAAAAGGGTCCACGGAAGAAAATATATGGAAAAATAGGTCGGTGTTCTTTGATCTTCTATATTGGTTTAGTCTCGATTTAACACATTATCTTGATGTGATTCATATGAAGAAAAAATGTTTGTAATAGTTTAATTGAAACAATTCTCAATATTAATGGAAAGATAAAATATGGTAATAACCCCTATCTAGATATGGTGATGATGGGTATACGACAAGAGTTACGCCCGAAATAAATAGGAAAAAGAACATATTTCCCCGCAACATGCCACACTCTATCAAGAAAAGAAAATAAAGGTTACCCATGTTTGCATGGTATCAAAGTTCTCCAAGGGTACTCATCAAATATCAAGAAATTCGTATCAATGAAAAATCTCAAATTAATTGACTTTAAGTTTCATGATTGTCATGTATTCATGCAACAACTTCTATTAAGAACAATTTGTTGCATCTTACCAAAAAATTTAAATGCATCTATAACTAGATTGTGCTTATTCTTCAATACTATATGTAATAAAGTCTCTGATCCAGAAATTTTAAATGAGTATCTATATTTTTAATCTATTGAATCTAGATTTTTGTCGTGATCCAAGAAACCTTAGTTTTTGACTTGGCACTGATGGAATAAAGCCCTTTTTTAATATGAGTACTAACCATACTTTATGACATATTATTCTTATGATTTATGACCCATCTTTGTGGTTGTGCATGAAGTATAAGTATATGATGTTATCTATGATGATTTTGAAACCAAGACAATCATAAAATGATATATATATTTATCTAATTCTATTGGTTGAATATTTCAGACTTTTATGGGAGATATGTGTTGATGTTAATGGTGTGTATTCTGGTGAAAATTTTAATATGTGTCGCATGTTATTTTGCACAATCAATGACTTTCGTGCATATGGTAATTTGTCTGACTACAACGTCAAGAGAAATAAAATGTGTCCTATATGTGAATCTAATACATTCTCCCACCAAATACATAATGGAAAAAGACAGTTTACCTTGGACATTGGAATTTTCTAAGACCAAATCATCCATATTATAGATTATGAAATTCTTTTAAAGGAAAACGTGAGTTTAATATCGCTCATAAGCCCTTAACTATGGATGAAATCTATAAATGCCAACAACATATTGGAAATAACCAAAAGGGTCCACGGAAGAAAATATATGGAAAAATAGGCCGGTGTTCTTTGATCTTCCATATTGGTTTAGTCTCGATTTAAGACATTATCTTGATGTGATTCATATGGAGAAAAAATGTTTGTGATAGTTTAATAGAAACACTTCTCAATATTAATGGAAAGATAAAATATGGTAATAACCCCTGTCTAGATATGGCTATGATGGGTATGCGACAAGAGTTACGCCCGAAATAAATAGGAAAAAGAACATATTTCCCCGCAACATGCCACACTCTATCAAGAAAATAAAATAAAACGTTACCCTTGTTTGCATGGTATCAAAGTTCTCCAAGGGTACTCATCAAATATCAAGAAACTTGTATCAATGAAAAATCTCAAATTAATTGACTTTAAGTTTCATGATTGTCATGTATTCATGCAACAACTTCTATTAGTAACAATTTGTTGCATCTTACCAAAAAATTTAAATGCATCTATAACTAGATTGTGCTTATTCTTCAATACTATATGTAATAAAGTCTATGATCCTGAAAAATTAAATGAGTATCTATTTTTTTAATCTATTGTATCTAGATTTTTGTCGTGAGCCAAGAAACCTTAGTTTTTGACTTGGCACTGATGGAATAAAGCCCTTTTTTAATCTGAGTACTAACCATACTTTATGACATATTATTCTTATGATTTATGACCCATCTTTGTGGTTGTGCATGAAGTATAAATATATGATGTTATCTATGATGACTTTGAAACCAAGACAATCATAAAATGATATATATATATTTATCTAATTATATTGGTTGAATATTTCAGACTTTTATGGGAGATATGTGTTGATGTTAATGGTGTGTATTCTGGTGAAAATTTTAATATGTGTGGCATGTTATTTTGCACAATCAATGACTTTCGTGCATATGGTAATTTGTCTGACTGCAACGTCAAGAGAAATAAAATGTGTCCTATATGTGAATCTAATACATTCTCCCACCAAATTTTCTAAGACCAAATCATCCATATTATAGATTATGAAATTAATTTAAAGGAAAACATGAGTTTAATATCGCTCATAAGCCCTTAACTATGGATGAAATCTATAAATGACAACAACATATTGGAAATAACCAAAAGGGTCCACGGAAGAAAATATATGGAAAAATAGGTCGGTGTTCTTTGATCTTCTATATTGGTTTAGTCTCGATTTAACACATTATCTTGATGTGATTCATATGAAGAAAAAATGTTTGTGATAGTTTAATTGAAACAATTCTCAATATTAATGGAAAGATAAAATATGGTAATAACCCCTATCTAGATATGGTGATGATGGGTATACGACAAGAGTTACGCCCGAAATAAATAGGAAAAAGAACATATTTCCCCGCAACATGCCACACTCTATCAAGAAAAGAAAATAAAGGTTACCCATGTTTGCATGGTATCAAAGTTCTCCAAGGGTACTCATCAAATATCAAGAAATTCGTATCAATGAAAAATCTCAAATTAATTGACTTTAAGTTTCATGATTGTCATGTATTCATGCAACAACTTCTATTAAGAACAATTTGTTGCATCTTACCAAAAAATTTAAATGCATCTATAACTAGATTGTGCTTATTCTTCAATACTATATGTAATAAAGTCTCTGATCCAGAATTTTTAAATGAGTATCTATATTTTTAATCTATTGAATCTAGATTTTTGTCGTGATCCAAGAAACCTTAGTTTTTGACTTGGCACTGATGGAATAAAGCCCTTTTTTAATATGAGTACTAACCATACTTTATGACATATTATTCTTATGATTTATGACCCATCTTTGTGGTTGTGCATGAAGTATAAGTATATGATGTTATCTATGATGATTTTGAAACCAAGACAATCATAAAATGATATATATATTTATCTAATTCTATTGGTTGAATATTTCAGACTTTTATGGGAGATACGTGTTGATGTTAATGGTGTGTATTCTGGTGAAAATTTTAATATGTGTCGCATGTTATTTTGCACAATCAATGACTTTCGTGCATATGGTAATTTGTCTGACTACAACGTCAAGAGAAATAAAATGTGTCCTATATGTGAATCTAATACATTCTCCCACCAAATACATAATGGAAAAAGACAGTTTACCTTGGACATTGGAATTTTCTAAGACCAAATCATCCATATTATAGATTATGAAATTCTTTTAAAGGAAAATGTGAGTTTAATATCGCTCATAAGCCCTTAACTATGGATGAAATCTATAAATGACAACAACATATTGGAAATAACCAAAAGGGTCCACGGAAGAAAATATACGGAAAAATAGGTTTGTGTTCTTTGATCTTCCATATTGGTTTAGTCTCGATTTAAGACATTATCTTGATGTGATTCATATGAAGAAAAAATGTTTGTGATAGTTTAATTGAAACACTTCTCAATATTAATGGAAAGATAAAATATGGTAATAACCCCTGTCTAGATAAGGCGATGATGGGGATATACGACAAGAGTTACGCCCGAAATAAATAGGAAAAAGAACATATTTCCCCGCAACATGCCACACTCTATCAAGAAAAGAAAATAAAACGTTACATTTGTTTTGCATAGTATCAACGTTCTCCAAGGGTAGTCATCAAATATCAAGAAACTCGCATCAATGAAAAATCTCAAATTAATTGACTTTAAGTTTCATGATTGTCATGTATTCATGCAACAACTTCTATTAGTAAACAATTTGTTGCATCTTACCAAAAATTTTAAATGCATTTATAACTAGATTGTGCTTATTCTTCAATACTATATGTAATAAAGTCTTTGATCCAGAAAAATTAAATGAGTATCTATATTTTTAATCTCTTGTATCTAGATTTTTGTCATGAGCCAAGAAACCTTAGTTTTTGACTTGGCACTGATGGAATAAGGCCCTTTTTTAATCTGAGTACAAACCATAATTTATGACATATTATTCTTATGATTTATGACCCATCTTTTTGGTTGTGCATGAAGTATAAATATATGATGTTATCTATGATGATTTTGAAACCAAGACAATCATAAAATGGTATATATTTATCTAATTCTAATGGTTGAATATTTCAGACTTTTATGGGAGATATGTGTTGATGTAAATGGTGTGTATTCTGGTGAAAGTATTAATATGTGTCACATGTTAGTTTTCACAATCAATGACTTTCGTGCATATGGTAATTTGTCTGACTACAACGTCAAGAGAAATAAAATGTGTCCTAAATGTGAATCTAATACATTCTCCCACCAAATACATAATGGAAAAAGACAGTTTACCTTGGACATTGGAATTTTCTAAGACCAAATCATCCATATTATAGATTATGAAATTCTTTTAAAGGAAAACGTGAGTTTAATATCGCTCATAAGCCCTTAACTATTGATGAAATCTATAAATGACAACAACATATTAGAAATAAACCAAAAGGGTCCACGGAAGAAAATATATGGAAAAATAGGTCGGTGTTCTTTGATCTTCCATATTGGTTTAGTCTCGATTTCAGACATTATCTTGATGTGATTCATATGGAGAAAAAATGTTTGTGATAGTTTAATAGAAACACTTCTCAATATTAATGGAAAGATAAAATATTGTAATAACCCCTGTCTAGATATGGCTATGATGGGTATACGACAAGAGTTACGCCCGAAATATATAGGAAAAAGAACATATTTCCCTGCAACATGCCACACTCTATCAAGAAAATAAAATAAAACGTTACCCTTGTTTGCATGGTATCAAAGTTCTCCAAGGGTACTCATCAAATATCAAGAAACTCGTATCAATGAAAAATCTCAAATTAATTGACTTTAAGTTTCATGATTGTCATGTATTCATGCAACAACTTCTATTAAGAACAATTTGTTGCATCTTACCAAAAAATTTAAATGCATCTATAACTAGATTGTGCTTATTCTTCAATACTATATGTAATAAAGTCTCTGATCCAGAAATATTAAATGAGTATCTATATTTTTAATCTATTGAATCTAGATTTTTGTCGTGATCCAAGAAACCTTAGTCTTTGACTTGGCACTGATGGAATAAAGCCCTTTTTTAATCTGAGTACTAACCATACTTTATGACATATTATTCTTATGATTTATGACCCATATTTGTGGTTGTGCATGAAGTATAAATATATGATGTTATTATGATGATTTTGAAACCAAGACAATCATAAAATGATATATATATTTATCTAATTCTATTGGTTGAATATTTCAGACTTTTATGGGAGATATGTGTTGATGTTAATGGTGTGTATTCTGGTGAAAATTTTAATATTTGTCGCATGTTATTTTTGCACAATCAATGACTTTCGTGCATATGGTAATTTGTCTGACTACAACGTCAAGAGAAATAAAATGTGTCCTATATGTGAATCTAATACATTCTCCCACCAAATACATAATGGAAAAAGACAGTTTACCTTGGACATTGGAATTTTCTAAGACCAAATCATCCATATTATAGATTATGAAATTCATTTAAAGGAAAACGTGAGTTTAATATTGCTCATAAGCCCTTAACTATGGATGAAATCTATAAATGACAACAACATATTGGAAATAACCAAAAGGGTGCACGGAAGAAAATATATGGAAAAATAGGTCGGTGTTCTTTGATCTTCCATATTGGTTTAGTCTCAATTTAAGACATTATCTTGATGTGATTCATATGGAGAAAAAATGTTTGTGATAGTTTAATAGAAACACTTCTCAATATTAATGGAAAGATAAAATATGGTAATAACCCCTGTCTAGATATGGCTATGATGGGTATACGACGAGAGTTACGCCCGAAATAAATAGGAAAAATAACATATTTCCCCGCAACATGCACACTCTATCAAGAAAAGAAAATTAAACGTTACCCTTGTTTGCATGGTATCAAAGTTCTCCAAGGGTACTCATCAAATATCAAGAAACTCGTATCAATGAAAAATCTCAAATTAATTGACTTTAAGTTTCATGATTGTCATGTATTCATGCAATAACTTCTCTTAGTAACAATTTGTTGCATGTTACAAAAAAATTTAAATGCATCTATAACTAGATTGTGCTTATTCTTCAATACTATATGTAATAAAGTCTCTGATCTAGAAAAATTAAATGAGTATCTATATTTTTAATCTATTGTATCTAGATTTTTGTCGTGAGCCAAGAAACCTTAGTTTTTTGACTTGGAATTGATGGAATAAAGCCCTTTGTTAATCTGAGTACTAACCATACTTTATGACATATTATTCTTATGATTTATGACCCATCTTTGTGGTTGTGCATGAAGTATAAATATATGATGTTATCTATGATGATTTTGAAACCAAGACAATCATAAATTGATATATATATATATATATATATATATATATATATATATATATATATATATATATATAATATATATATATATAAATATATATATATATATATATATATATATATATATATATATATATATATATATATATATATATATATATATATATATATATATATATATATATATATATCTAATTCTATTGGTTGAAAATTTCAGACTTTTATGAGAGATATGTGTTGATGTTAATGGTGTTTATTCTGGTGAAAATTTTAATATGTGTCGCATGTTATTTTGCACAATTAATGACTTTCGCGCATATGGTAATTTGTCTGACTACAACTTCAAGATAAATAAAATGTGTCCTATATGTGAATCTAATACATTCTCCCACCAAATACATAATGGAAAAAGATAGTTTACCTTGGACATTTGAATTTTATAAGACCAAATCATCCATATTGTAGATTGTGGAATTCTTTTAAAGGAAAACATGAGTTTAATATGTCCTCATAAGCCCTTAACTATGGATGAAATATATAAATGACAACAACATATTGGAAATAACCAAAAGGGTCCACGAAGGAAAATTATATGGAAAAAGAGGTCGGTGTTCTTTGATCTTCCATATTGGTTTAGTGTCGATTTAAGACATTATCTTGATGTGATTCATATGGAGAAAAAATGTTTGTGATAGTTTAATAGAAACACTTCTCAATATTAATGGAAAGATAAAATATTGTAATAACCCCTGTCTAGATATGGCTATGATGGGTATACGACAAGAATTACGCCCGAAATAAATAGGAAAAAGAACATATTTCCCCGCAACATGCCACACTCTATCAAGAATATAAAATAAAACGTTACCCTTGTTTGCATGGTATCAAAGTTCTCCAAGGGTACTCATCAAATATCAAGAAACTCGTATCAATGAAAAATCTCAAATTAATTGACTTTAAGTTTCATGATTGTCATGTATTCATGCAACAACTTCTATTAGTAACAATTTGTTGCATCTTAGCAAAAAATTAAAATGCATCTATAACTAGATTGTGCTTATTCTTCAATAGTATATGTAATAAAGTCTCTGATCCAGAAAAATTAAATGAGTATCTATATTTTTAATCTATTGAATCTAGAATTTTGTCGTGAGCCAAGAAACCTTAGTTTTTGACTTGGCACTGATGGAATAAAGCCCCTTTTTAATCTGAGTACTAACCATACTTTATGACATATTATTCTTATGATTTATGACCCATCTTTGTGGTTGTGCATGAAGTATAAATATATGATGTTATCTATGATGATTTTGAAACCAAGACAATCATAAAATGATATATATATATATATATATATATATATATATATATATATAAATATATATATATATATATATATATATATATATATATATATATATATATATATATATATATATATATATATATATATATATATTTATCTAATTCTATTGGTTGAATATTTCAGACTTTTATGGGAGATATGTGTTGATGTTAATGGTGTGTATTCTGGTGAAAATTTTAATATGTGTCACATGTTATTTTGCACAATCAATGACTTTCGTGCATATGGTAATTTGTCTGACTACAACGTCAAGAGAAATAAAAATGTGTCCTATATGTGAGTCTAATACATTCTCCCACCAAATACATGATGGAAAAACACAGTTTACCTTGGAAATTGGAATTTTCTAAGACCAAATCATCCATATTATAGATTATGAAATTCTTTTAAAGGAAAACGTGAGTTTAATATCACTCATAAGCCCTTATGTATGGATGAAATCTATAAATGACAACAACATATTGGAAATAACCAAAAGGGTCCACGGAAGAAAATATATGGAAAAATAGGTCGGTGTTCTTTGATCTTCCATATTGGTTTAGTCTCGATTTAAGACATTATCTTGACATGATTCATATGGAGAAAAAATGTTTGTGATAGTTTAATAGAAACACTTCTCAATATTAATGGAAAGATAAAATATGGTAATAACCCCTGTCTAGATATGACTATGATGGGTATACGACGAGAGTTACGCCCGAAATAAATAGGAAAAATAACATATTTCCCAGCAACATGCCACACTCTATCAAGAAAAGAAAATTAAACGCTACCCTTGTTTGCATGGTATCAAAGTTCTCCAAGGGTACTCATCAAATATCAAGAACTCGTATCAATGAAAAATCTCAAATTAATTGACTTTAAGTTTCAAGATTGTCATGTATTCATGCAATAACTTCTATCAGTAACAATTTGTTGCATCTTACCAAAAAATTTAAATGCATCTATAACTAGATTGTGCTTATTCTTCAATACTATATGTAATAAAGTCTCTGATCTAGAAAAATTAAATGAGTATCTATATTTTTAATCTATTGTATCTAGATTTTTGTCGTGAGCCAAGAAACCTTAGTTTTTGACTTGGCACTGATGGAATAAGGCCCTTTTTTTAATCTGAGTACTAACCATACTTTTTGACATATTATTCTTATGATTTATGACCCATCTTTGTGGTTGTGCATGAAGTATAAATATATGATGTTATCTATGATGATTTTGAAACCAAGACAATCATAAAATGATATATATATATATATATATATATATATATATATA